>CM031868.1:4430559-4523233 GCA_018697195.1 Certhia americana | reverse complement strand
TAATAATAATAATAATAATAATAATAATAATAATAATAATAATAATACAACTACAAGAACCCTCCAGACTGAGCTGGCAGCCAGCTGTAGGTGCCAGGCTGCTGTCCCTGTATGCAACAAGAAGTTGCACCTCTGTCCTATCGTGGCCCTGATTTTGACTATTTCAAGTGCATTTAGGCCATGACAAGTAACCATGCCAAGTGGCTCTGGCAGTTCAGACCTTGGTACCAGAGCTTATTTTTGATGTATCACAAGACAGCCAACAACACCTCTGGCTGGGGGAAGGCGAGAGGAAAACAGGAAGATGGATGGTTCTTTCTATTCTTCAGTTTTCTCACATTTAGAGGAATAGTTTCAAGTTGCTTTTTGATATATTATAATGTCTTGTATCAAACAAATAAAGAATAAAAAGAAAGGAAAATGCTTAGAGAACAAAGAGAAATGCCTTTAGCACTGTGGGTTAAAAAAATGAAAATATGACTATGAAAGTTAACTTTATTTTCAACATTCCTCACATTTTTTTTGGTGATAAATGACTTCACATGTAGTTGCCTTCGGGGTTATATCCACAACTTCGTTTTTCATGTTATTCTGAATAGACTTTAAGGTGGACACTAGAAAAGGCTTTGCTAAAACCCATCTGGTGCATGCACACAACCCCCATTTGGTTCACACAGGGTAGATAAACACTGAGAAACAACCATGAAACACTTGTTGCAAACAAAGCTGGGATTTTCCTCTTGCCTACAAGTGCATTGTTGCAGAATTGGCCTTTCTTGCTGGGTTCAGACAAACTTCAGGGGGACACACAGAAAAAGTTAATGGTAGCAGCAATCTGGCTACTGAGGGAGCACGAGAATTTGTGAAGTAGCCTGGATTCTTTCCTGCACACAAATAAATAATGATTTCTTGTAATAACTGGGTGGCTTTAGTTACAAGAATGAGGCAGAGGGAATGGTAAGAAATCCTCATATTTCATTGCAAGTAATGAAAAATACCAACTTAATGCCTGCAACTTTCTATCAGTCAATCAATGGGGGCACACAGCCAAGCAGTGGGGAATGTGTCATTAGTCTTTGTTTTATGATTTTTCTCAGCTCCACTTATTTGTTTCGGAGGTTTGTTTTGAAATTCAAACAAATATTTCTTTATTTTCTTTTTCTGTGTAAACAAAGAGTTTGGCATTAACAAAACTTCCTAGCTGACTTTTGAGCCCCTGCAGCACCCCAGCACTGAGTGTTTCATGTGTAGTTACCCTGTTTATGGTTGGATTTGGGCTGTGGCAGAGGACTTAGGATATGTTCACTTGGTAGGAAATGCTACTCTAAGAAATCTCGGGGCAGCAAGGGCAGTAGGAGGCTCCTTATCTTTCTTTTCCCTTCTGTAGGAGGGCTGAAGTTTCCAAAGGATCCCAGAATGATTAAGGCTGGAAAAAAATTCCAGGACCACCAAGTCCATCCTGTGCCTGACCCCATGTGGTTGCCCAGCCCAGAGCACTGAGTGCCATGTCCAGGGTGTCCTTGGACACCTCCAGGGATGGAGACTCTACCACTGCCCTGGACAGCCCTGTCCAATGCCTGACAATGCTTTCCATGAAGAAATCCCTCCTGATGTCCAACCTAAACTTCCCCTTGTGTAGTTTGAGGCCATTTCCTCTCATCCTGTCACTGAGACAGAGCCCGACACCCCTTACCTGCACCCTCCTGCCAGGGAGTTGGAGAGACTGAGAAGATCCCCCCTGAGACTCCTTTTCTCTTATTTAACAACCCCAGCTCCCTCAGCTACACGTCACTAACTCTCCAGACTCTTCAGCAGCTTCACTTCTCTTCTGCTACTGGAACCCTAGTGACATCTTCTGATTCCATGGGACAGTTGGTTCCTACCAAACATGCTTTACCTTGGGGCCCAACTCTGACTCACAAAGAGTTAACACCCACTGCATTAGTTCTCTATCTGTAAAGCTGTCATTTTTCTCCTCTTATTCTCCCTAGAAACTTTCAGTGAACATGAACGTGTTACAGGACAAATAACTCAGCTGGCCATGAAGTGTCTGATTCAGCTGGAATTTGCTTTTCCTTCTGCCATCCTGAGATTTGATGTATGCACTCCATTATTCAGGGAGTCACAGAATCCTGGAGTGGGTTGAGTTGGAGGGACCTTAAAGCTCATCCACTTCCACCCCTGCCATGGCCAGGGATAACTTCCACTGTCCCAGGCTGCTCCAAGCCCCATCCAGCCTGGCCTTGGACACTTCCAGGGATGGGAAGGGCACAACCCCTCCGGGGAACATTGATACCAGCTTAATTCCTGTTTGTCCATCAAATGTGAAAACAGATTAAAAACACCTTCCTCCAGTGGGGCATTAAAAAGCATTTCCTCAGGACTCCAAGATTATGTCCTATGGGTTTTTAAAGATTTTTTTATTGTGTAACAATTAACCAAGTCGTAGGACGGTTTGTCAGAAGAGAACTTCACCACGGCATGTTTTTTTTGGAGGACTGTACTGGTAGGGCTTAAAAGGTGAAGGAAATGATGACAGAAATTCTTGATTGGATTCTTATCGAAACATCTTCCCTATAAATACCTCAGCATTATTTCCTGCACGAATGTGGCTTTTATATCAAAATGGGGGGAAAAAAAATCAAAAGGCATTACAAAAAAACAGTAACCAGAAGCTGACAGATGGTTCAATCTGCACTTGAGTGAGCTGTAATCAATTTATTCTTTCTTCACGTTCAGCTGGATCTTTCAGCCCCCACTGATGCTGTCTGCATTGCCAAATGCTGCTCCCAGAATTTCACTGTCAAGCTGTTAGGAGACACAGTCAGTGCAAGACCCTCTAAGTCAAGAACAACCACTGGAATTAACCTTCTAACTAATCCTGAGGTTAGAGGGCAAAATGGGTTAATTTTTATGTAAGTTAAACATGTGGATGTATCCAGAAGAGTGATGATCAGAAAGTCATGAAGTGGAACTGAGCTTTCCAGCAGAATCACCACCTGAGTGAGGAGGCAAAAATTCCACAGGAAAGCGAACACACCTGAAAGAGCAGCATCTTGGAATGAGCCATTTCTCAGCTGGGAGAAACAAAGTCTGAATTGTGAAGTGAGATGGCAAAATCTCCTCTCAGCAGGCTGCAGGGGTGGGAGCCACTGCTGACAGTAGCAGGGCAAGTGCAGATTGGTATCTTGGTAGTAATGGAAGGAACTGCATTCAGAGCAAGAAGTTTGGGAATTCAGAAGAATAATATTCTTGGCTTATTTTTTTGTTTGTGACAAAAGGAAAAGAGGCAGAAATAGCTCCAGGAACAAAGATCCTGGTTCTCTCTGCAAAGATTTGAGTCAGGTTATGGCCATTTTAAGTCAGTTATCTAAAAACACCGGAGAGACAGAGATTATGGGGATGAAAGGCACATTATTATATTGTTTATATGATCTGTCTTCTAATAATCTATACTGAATTCTGTAGGTAATTTTCTGAAAGATGATGCTTACTTATTTGAACAAATTTACGGAGGCCTAAACTGCTTTCAGGCAGCAAAGATCACTATGCTTTTCTGATTTTAGGATACAGCTGAGTCTCCACTGCTGTGCTTATCTGAAATCATGTTTTTTAAGATGCCCAACACAAGGGTGTACTTCTCTGGGAATGGAGCCCCTCTCAGAAGAAAATCCCTGCTACTGGGTCATGTAACCAGAGGTTGAAAACCCCTCCTGGAAACAGCTGACAGCTCCTGGCTTTGTCTATTAATGTAAAGGTGAGCAGAGAGATCCAAACTGCAAGGAACTTGTGAATAAAATGATCTCTATTTTTATCTGCCACTTTGTATAACAAAATTTGTGTTCTTTGCATAATTTATTTCAGAAGCCATTGTAACAATCTTGGATTGTTAATAGATCTTTTCTAGAAACAGATATGGATTTGGAAACCTCCCTTGTTCTTTACATTTTTGGAAAGCTGGCTTTTGGTTTAGTGGTATTACAGCTCTGCATCTTTTTTAACAAGAACTTTTATATAAGCATTAGAAAACTTGCTTTTTCTGGAAATGCTGATATGCTAAATAATCATTAAACTTTCTCATTTGCTTGTTCTGAAAAATGAAAAATACTTCCCATGTTCACAGATGACACTTCCAGTGAAAAGAACATACTGGGATAAACCCAAGTCAGTGGCAGAGATAAAAAAACACCTAATCTCTTTCATTACATATGGTTAATACTCTTTAAAAAGGGAACTGAATCATAATTGTCTCTAGATAATTATCCTCTAGATATACCTAGATATCCTCTAGATATACCTGTGTCTCTCACACCTGCAGAAATGTACTGTCAGTGGTCATCCTTCAGTCCAAACTGCTGAGCAGATGCAAACCAGAGCAGTTGTGCATAAACACAGAGGGGAGTGCAGGGTCCCAGGGCTGCAAGAGGGCTGCTGTGAGAGCAGCACAGACGTGGGATGTGGGCACAGCTCCAGCAGGAGCCTCTCCAGCTGCCAGCTTGGCAGAGCCCACAGGTGCTGGGACAGCTCACCTGGCTCCAGCTCAGCAGGTCCTACAGGAACCTCCGGGCTTGGTCTGTGCCTTCCGTGTAGGCAGGGTGCAAATGAACCTCAGTCCTGCTCTGGAAGTAGAGGCTGGAGCTCTTGGCCTCCTGAGGTGTTTTGCTTCCTCACTTGTCTGGGGATCTGCAAATGTGAAAATTGACTTCTGCTCTAAATGTGACACTGCATGTGTGGTTTATTCCTTTATTTGTTTATTTATTTATTTGGAGACAGCTTCATTTTGTCCTCATAAAACAAAAGTGAAATATTATTTCTTGGAAGAGAACTTACATTATGAGCAATAAAAATGGAGGGTCTGTTCCTCTCAAGCACCAGTCTGATTTCCAGTTTACAATGCAAACGGCTGCAGATTTCAGTTTCAACTTCTTGAAATGTAGTTCAAACCTGGCTTGGCTGAGGAGAGCTGCAGCTGGCCCATGGCTGAGGGGTGAGATGCAGACAAGCCCCAGCCAACCTCACAAGTGTCCATCCATACTCCAGGAGCAGCACCAGCAGATGGTGCTCAAGAATGGGCAGCTCAGCCCAGGTGACCTGGGGCACTGCTCCAACCTGTGCTCCATGAGGGACTTCTCCTGACAACTCTTGCCACAAAAGCCAGCAGTGCACAGAGATTGTTCCAGCAGTGTTTAGTGGACAGTGTTTGGTCAGCAGCTCCCCCTTCCCATAGATATCCCCCAGGGCAGCAGACCACACCTGGGGGCTGGAGTGGAACCTGTAAACATGTCCACTGACTCAAACTATGGTATGGTGAGCCAGAAGCCAGGCATGTTTAAGGAATCTGATGAGGAGAAAAGCAGGATGGAAAGAAGTGAGACACAGAGAAACCTGCAATTATCAATAGGATGGATTTTCTTCCCTTTTTGACAGGGATAGAGTTACCCAACCCATTATTATGTGGTCCTAATTACATATCTCTGCAATAGATCACTCAGGTAAGGAGAAATATCTACTGCCTGGGAAACATTACTAATTGTTCCTTTTTTGTTGGCATACTTTCTGATTGGAGTAATTACAGAGCTGCTTCCCCATTCTCTTTTGCTCTGAAGATTTTGAAGACATATTTCTTCAGAGATTCCATAAAATTAAGCACCTTGAACCTCTTAATTTTGACTTTTTTGTTCCTCTTTCCTACCTTTTCTTCCCTTGGACAGAATATTGCCAATATTACTGTATGTGAAGAAACCTAATGCAACATCTTCAGCATCCCACCAAGCTGTGCATTGTACATGTTACAGAAAATCCTTGATTTCAATCATTATGAAGTTCTTACACTCGTTTTAGAAAAGCTTTTGACTTCCAAAATTATCACAAGTAGAAAAAAGGAAAAAAAAAAAGTTTATATCTATTAATTAGCTTATCTCTAATATAAGTAGGTAGCTAATTGGCTTTGATACACTGAAATCAAGTTCTAACATTCTGAGAGATGTCTATCAGGCATGTCAGCAAGTTCTGTATCAGGCTGTAAACCCAGCCAGAGCTGCCACAGCACCCACTCAGACAGGTCACAGAACATTCTGCAGCACAGGGTCTGAAAAGGAGAACAGGAAAAGAGCAAGGCCCTATAATAGGCAGAATTTACAGATTGTTACTGATTTTTCCATTCATCTCCATAACCTGCATTTCTAGCTGAGCTCAGAGGAGGACATTGTACCAAGACTGAAAGATACAGCAGTTATGAAGACCCACAACCTCTTTTGACAGGTCTTTCCCACTTAACCACATCCGCCCTTTATTGCTGCCTTGAAGATAAATTAACTCTCCTGACCTACAAATGTCTCTAGCGGCAGCACTTCTCACCCTGACTTGGACCCTGATGGTCCATTTTATTCCAGCTACAAACACTGATCTTTATTAATATCCTCAGGACAATTTAGACCTAAACGTTCTGCTCTCCTGCCATGTTTTTGGCTTTTCTTTACCTTCTAAAATCATCAAAACAGGAGGAAAATATTTATGCCACAGTTTTGTGTTTTGCTATAGAAATGAATCAGTTAAAATCTCCAGCACTTTCAGGAGGTCATAATCTCCTGAACATAGATCTCTGGAAGCCTCCTTCCTCTATGCAATGAGATACTTCAAGACTGAGTAACTCAAGTTCAGATTTCCTGGCATGGGAGTGTGTTTATTCCATGAAAAATCACCATGAGAAGCCAAAGCTCAGCAGTCCCCCTGCCTTTTCTCTAATCCTGTACCATGGGCTTTACAATGGATTAAAAGACAAATCCTCACCTCATTCTACCCATCCCAGGCCAAGTTTTCTTTTGCCTGGGGACTTCTGTTCAGATTTACATGAATGGAACAGGTAGAAAAGAAATTCAAGAGCTTGGTTTTATCAAGCATGTCTTAAAACTAGATCCAAGCCTCAGTCCAGTCAGGGGGAAGGCTTCTTATACCACATACAGGTTGTGGCTGAAGTCTGGGATGATTTTGTCTATTTACCAGATCTATCTCCCAACTAAGAAATGTACTAAATTTTCCAAGCATCTCCATAACCTAATGATGCAAAGCTCCTTTATGGAGATGTATGTCTTTGGAGTAATTAATTTATCATGTGATGGAACTGTTGTCCTGGTTACTACAGAAATTATTCAATAACAGAGCAAATTGGTATGTAAACAGTAACAGTTATCTAACTTATTGGCACAAAAATAACTGCTGACAAGTACATTCCACACACTCCAAAAGCTCTGTCCAGCTCAAATGTACTTCCTTTTTCAGACTCCTCCTTTATTCAGATCCTTTTCCTTATTTTAGTGAAGTGCTCCTCAACATTCCAAACCCCCTGAAAGTAGCACCATCAATAGTCAGAGCTGCTGAAGGCATCTTTTCCTTGGCCTGGGCTGAAAGCCCTGCAGACATCAAACATATGGAGCAGTGGCCCAGTCCTGCATTGTCCAGCAGGGTGATGTCAGCAGCAGCTATTCCTTGTCCTATTCCTCATCCTTTTCCTTATCCTTTTCCTTATCAGATTGAGTGTTGAACTGAGGAGACCATTGCTCACAAGGTCACATAGCCTTAGTGTGCTGCCCCTCCTGGCTGGCATTTCTGATGAAGGATTCCTGGTTTTGAAAACAAAGCTCAGGAGGAACACAAATTCCTTCCTTCCCTCCCCCAGAGAAGACTGGAAGGGTCTCCAGTGACAGGTCAAACCTTGTGTCCATATAAATAGTAGGGTCCCAATATGCCCAGTGGGGCAATAGTCACCAGAGGGGATAAATATGTGCAGCTGTGAATGCTTGAAACCTGCACAGAATAAATTACATAAAGAAGCAGCTCCACAGCTGAAGACACACCTTTCTACAGCTCCCTATGCAAACAGTGTGTGCTTTCCAGCACTCTGCTCCCTTGGCTGCTGAGCAGCCATTCCCATGGAATGCTGAAGGTATGAGCACCTGATAGCATTTCTTCTTCAACTACGTTGATTTGTTTCTTTAATTTTCTGCCAAAATGTGACCAACTACTACCTTGGTAAATTATAACATGCATTACAGAGTGCTTTTAACCCTTAAGATAGCCTAGTTATTGGCTTCTTCTGAAGAAAATGTCTCTGAAAACAATTCCAAATGTTTTGTGCATGTGTAGTAGGAATTTCCACAAATGACTGACCTAGGCTAGCCACTGCTGTGCAGGGACATGGGGGCTGGCTGAATAGCAGCTGAGAAGGTTATTTCTGCATGTTGTGATGGACAAGACAAACTATTACCAAAGTGTGGGCCTTGGCTATGTCTAAACATCCCTGTGCCTACTTGGCTGCTGCCCTTGTCCTAAAATGTGCCTGTGAGAAAGTTCCTAACTTTTAAATTTGTTAGAGGGCTTAAGAAACATCATAACATAGCATGGCAGATTTTTTAACTATTATTTCGAGCACATAAAAGTAGCACAGAGAATTTAAAGGTGAATCCCAAGTTCAGACAAACTAAGATGTTTATTTCAACTGGATAAATTTAGACTGATGGGGTAATGAAAGGGGCATTGACAACCACTTGTGAGCTCCTTTAACATATCTATTTCCAGGAAATGTAACATCTGGTATATACCACATCCATTATCCTATCTGTCCAACTTAAGTGCACACAAATAATATATGTGCATGACTGATTTCCCTGCTGATGTCTTTATTATTACTTTGAGCAGATGACATCTAGACCAGTCTTTTACTGTTACATTTTGTTTTCTGCATTCCAGTGTCAAATTGCTTAATTATGTGATATTTTGTCACACTCTGCAAATGTTTCTTGCTGTCATTTTAGTGCCCAATAGTTGGAGCAACTGGTAGAAAAACCAGTCAAAGTGCAGAAATGTTAATTATTTTGGTTCAAAACTGTATAAGGTCATAACTACATTACATTTATAAAAATCAGAAGCAAAATCTTTAGTGATTTGTCAGACACAGTAGCTAAGACTAGAATCTGCTTCCTGTTATTCCACCAAGTCCAGCCCCTGACCTTGCACAGGGCCCCCCTGTCAATCCCACCCTGTGCCTGAGGGCGCTGCCCACACTGAAGGGAGTACTTGTTTAGTGTTACAGAACTTCCAGAGCATCTAAACTTCCACAGGATAATGTTTTGTACACAAATAAGGCCTCAACAGAAAAAAAAAAAAAAAAAAAAATCATCCCAGGTTCATCTTGCCTGCCCCAGTAGATACATGCTTCTATTTTGAGAGGAAAACAGCTCTTAGAGGAAACAACTTGTAGATTTAGAATACTACTTTTAAAGTGCCCTGAAGGCCACACAGCAGCTAGGAAGCAATAGAATGCAAATGAAATGCGTGGGAGATGAAAGATTTTAATAAGCATTGAGAGCAGGATAATTTTGAATCAGTCATTTCTCAGCCATGTGACTGAGTCCTAGAAGAAGAGCCAAGAGCCTGAATTCTGAATGTCTTTCACAGCCCCAGCACTTGCAAACAAATCTCTGGGGGCAGAACATGGACAGTTGGGCTGGTGACAGCAGTGGTGAAAGTGCAGGTGGACGTGAGGTGCTAAAAGGCTCCTGGATTTGAGGGCTGCCTTCTTTTTGCCATCCCTCCCTAGACTGCTGCCTCTCCACAACTCAGGGAAGAATAAGGAGAAAATGTATGGAGAGAAGAAAATAAGATGAGAAATGCTAGATACAGGAGCTCTGCCCCTTTTATCAGAGTTTTACCATGTTCCCATGCCTGGGGACATCTCTCTCAGGGCCTCTGTCCAGATTTCAGCTTCTGGGACCCCTCATCAATCCCACCCTTTCTGTCAGTGGGAAAAGGGGACATTCCCTGAAATGTGCAGAGGAACAGGGAACCGCAGGGATGTGAGCAGAGGCAGAGCCGTGAGTGCTGGGGCTCTGCTGTGACAGGCACAAGCACTGCCATAGAGCCAGAGGAGGCAGGAAGAGAATCCTGGGCCGAGTGTGCAGAGAGGCTTTGAAATCAGGGCAAAAAGTCAATGCCTTTTGACACAATGTTCTAATGGGCCCACTTAAAATACTCTCCTCAAAGACTTGGGAGCTTGGAGTCAGGTTCATGGCAGCAAAGAAGGACCATGAACACCTGTCCTGTTCTTATTGCAGACTTACTGTACTTTGCTGCTTCCAAAAATCCCTCTACAACATTCCTTTCACTTGTCAACTCTTGGGCTGCAAGTTACAGGCTCTGTTTTGCCTGTCCTGAACCAAAATACACTTGATCTCTTGAGAAGATCAAAATGTTGAAATGAACCTCAAACCACATCTTTCTGAAGGCTGAGAAAGTGAAGAAACAAGGATGCAAGTAAAATTCAATGCAGCAGGTACATTTCTCACCCCCCACCTCTGCAAACAGGCATCTTGGAACAGCACCAGAAGCCCTGAAGGACAGGGATGCCACTCTGCCAGTGACAAACCTACTCACCAAGACATTATTTACAGGCCCTCTACAACTGCAGACTGACAAGATGAAAGCATTCTTCACCCACCCATTAAGATTCATCATCCATGGCATCAGAACCACCCCAAGTTAATCTGGCAATGTGAGGGGAAATCTCCATGAAAAAAGGAAATGCCTTCTCAGGGAAAGAGAGAGAAAACTCCACCACCACCACCAAATTGCTCACCATCCAGTGTGGTGTCACCAAGGAGGCATCAGAAACCTGGAATTCATGGATGAAATAATGGAATTCAGATTTTCAGGATGCCAGCCCCTGTCCTTAGCTCAGCCCTGCTTCACAGCAGTTATTTTGGCAATGCCAAAGGGAACAAGTCCAGCTGACTGTTCTCAAGACTGGAAAGTTTTAGCACCATGATGCAAGTTTGCCATATATCTTAGATCTTCTGGTTCCTCTAAAGCATTGTGTCTCTGCTATCTTAACTCTAGGTGTGAGAAATTTGGAAATTTAATAAAGATATACTGATGTTTTGGAATATTGTAAGTCCTCTTTATGAACTCATATAGCATAATCTTAACTTTATGAGTTGTTTTCATCACCTACTTATACCATAAAAATGGCTGCTCTGTATGTTCACAAATGTCCTGGTATTCCTCAAAATGCTTTTTTTTCACTTTAAAATAATCTGAGAGGTGCCTTTGAAACAGCATCATCTCTGCAGAGGTGTAGTGCTACTGAAAGAAGAAATGAAAAAATATCAACATGCAATGAATTTTGCAAGAAATCATGATGAGAAGGGATTTCAAAACAGAAATCATGCTCTGAGCTTGGGGGCTCCAGGCTCTGCTTCCCAGCTCTCAGCCAAAGCAGGACCTGAATTTAAATGCAGCCACAGCTCTGGGGCTTTCATGCTGATGCAACACCCCGCATTTCCTCACTGGATACGGAAGCCAAAGCAAACGTGCAGGATGAGCATTAATATTTCAAGACCCAAAGAGAGGCACAGAAACATCCCAAATGAGCAAGTCAGCGCTGCACTCGAGGAACCATTCCACTCTGTCCCACCCCCAATCACTCTTTCTGTATGAAGTTGCTATGGTGATGATAATTATTCTTGATCAGCAGGATACAGAAATTATTGCAATAAAAATCACATAAAGCTTGTCATTACATGTGTGATATCAGGATTGTCTCTTCAATTATGCACTTTTCCTTGCCCTCCCCCTCCCTTTAAGGTAGGGTGTTGGGTTTGGGGTTTTTTTTGTTGCAATTATGTAGTAAAATATAAGAAATTCAATTATTTCTTCCTAATATCAACTTTGCTGATGATGGCAGCTGCCAGCAGCTGTTTGGATGATCCCAATCAGGCAGTTTCTGATTACTTCCACAACAAAGGAGGTAAACAGGATCTGAGAATTTATGGCAAAAATTAAATGGCTTAGTATATCAAAACATATTCTGGAGAGTTCTAAATAATGGTCTAAAGGTTTGCAACCATTGGAGCCTCTTGGTTCTCCTGTTTGCTATTCAGTTCATGGAGCTGAAGCTCAGCAGAAGAGTTCCCAGGTTCCAGTGCACTAGCTGCAGTTCCCTGCTGGGTGTTTGTGAGCAGGACAGGGCCAGCACAGCAGAGCCCTGGTTCTGGAACAGCACAGAGCATCCTAGGCCAGTGCTCATGGCTCTCTCCTGAGCAGCTCTAAGGCAGCTTAAGCTCTAAAACTTATTTACCCCTTATTTGTCATTTTAATTGGTCGATCTTCATTTTCAAAGTAGTTGCAAACATGCTGTGATTGATGGAAGGAGTAACGTGATATCAATATTCTGAAGACATCCATCATGAACTCTAATCTTTTATATAACTGTACATTGAAGCCTTTCTAGAGATCAATCTCCTCTAAGTGCACATAAGAAGTTAACACATACATTCCAACAATATCCACTTTGCTTTAGGATATCCTCTGCATGTTGAGCCGAGAGAACATCCTGAGTCATTCCTGACTAGCTTTGAGCATTTTATGCTTTCAGTATTGCTCCCAAACTATGCCAGACATGGTGCCCAAACATTTCCATCTCCCCAGAGCCCACAAACAACATCCCTTTCATTACCCATGGATCAGGCAGAATCCATCGAAATTGCATTCAGCAGTATCTTATTTCATCTCTACATTTTGTAACTGCTTCAAAAGAAGCAGGGAGAAAACAATATCACAGATATTTTCAGCAGGTTGTACATTGGACAATAGCACAGCAGAAATCAATCAGCATTTCAGAGAGGCAAACATTTTAAGAGCACAAAAAGTTGTTCATGCAAGTTTAAGACCTGCTGAACCAACAGGTTTGAAGCACTGCCTTATAGGAAGGTAACTGGGGTTTTTTTAGTACCTATATGACACAATCTTTTGTTATACACCTCTATGACATAATGTTCTGTAATCATTAATTTGGGACTAATCTCACAGGCATCTCATCTTCCCTCAATGGAATGGGAGTGGGGCCAGATCCTTAAGTATGAAAAAATCCAAAAAAAAGATTTATCTGTCTATCAGCATGTATTCATTACACTTAAATTATTATTTGCTCACTATCAGCTTAAGCAGCACTTCGCAATGTATAGAAATCAGAGGCCTCTAACAAAAGACACAGTAGGTATAGGGAAAACAAGAATTCTACCTCCCTTGAACGGAGGAGTCAGTACAGGGAACACAACCATCTTTTTGTCATGTTATAGGAGACAACAGAATAGGAAGATGGCAAATTACCTCTGATGCCTTTGGCAGGTCTGTTTGGTTCACGCATTCATCCAGTTGTAATTTTAAATTGTCATAACTGCAAGTCTCAAAGCAATATAAACTGGTATTTTAGATGTGGATCTTGGAGTCAGAATTCATGTTCTACTGCCCACTGACCCTACGCTTTCTCTGTGAACTTGGCCATATCACGCAGCCTTAAATTTAATGTCCAATAATTTGAAGGTTTTCAAATTTGAGAGGATTTAACAAAAACCCAGATCTTAGTGCTGGCACCCAACTGTCAAGTGGAATCATATCTGTGTCCTTCTTGCTTATCACACATCTCTAACGCAGAAACCACCATAAAATTCTTCAGGAAATACTTCAGAATCAGGGTCTCACAGCATGAATTTAGCATCATCTGAATCATAAGATCTTTGTCTTTCAAAAGAAAGGCTGACCACCAGGAGCTTCTGCTGTGCCTTCAAATGACAATTCTCAGTTCCTTACCTAAATCTAAACTTGCACACACGGCGTGTTTCTAAATTAAAGCCAAACGTCACCTCGAGCTCAACCTTCCCCTAATTTTGCTGCTTGTTGCCAGCTCCAGTTATATTCCAAATGTTCTGTTCTCTGATAGTCTCATCCAAGAAAGCCAATGTTTTTCTTGCCAGAGAAATATCTAGAACTTCTGCACACTCACCTATGGGATGCCCTAATACTGAACACTGAAATAGCAGCATGTTGCTGCTATTTTCTTCTTCCTAAAAATTCCCAATTTTCCATCTAGCACAGCATGCAGGAGGGGATCAGTGCTTTCCTGACTATGTCAGGTATGCAGACCTCTCTGCCACCTAGCACAATGCCTCACTTGTTCCCCTTCCCAAGGGGATGGCTGGAAGATGCTCTGGCTCCAAGGAGATCAAAGAGCTGCCAGGATGGGCTGGTCAAGCATTTTCCTTTCATCTGAATATATTTGTGATTCTGAGCCATTCCTAAAGGTGAAGAACGGTTCTAATCATTGTGGGAAGAGCCCTTGGAAATGACAGCAAGAGAAAAAGGAGGATTAAGGATTGCTTATAAACACCAGGGAACAGCAGGTTATATATTTGGAGTAAACTGCCTTTGCTGATTTTACTTAAACAGCAACAAAGAGTTAGAAATTCCCACAGCATAAAGGAAACAATCACTTAGCATTGGTACCTTATAATGGAACAGGGGCTGCTTTATTCCCAGGATATATTTTATACTGTAAGGTGAGCATTTTGTAATATTTTGCATCTCCAAGAATTAACACCCCACTACAACAATAAGGACTTAAATTATTTTCATTGCACTCCATGATTTTGCAGAGAATCACTGAATTCATAAAGCAAAGCTGTTTTGTGTTCTCATAAATCACACAGAGAAACTGAAAACAAGACAGAGCTTTCTAAACTGCACAAAAACCCCCACAGACCACAGAATTTTATGTTTCTTCTAGCACAGCTTTTTCTTTTAATTCAGCAATCCATTTCTAAAACAGTGAACTGAAATTTATCCAAATTTCACTTTGTTGTTGTCATCTCTCATAACAAAGCAGACCAAACTCCATCTACAACCCTTTTGCTGTAGGGATGGTCTCATTATGCCTAGAAGGAATCTGATAGTTATCTGTAATTCAGCCAAAAGGAATAAAGATTTTTTTAATTGCATTTTTCACTTCTAATTTTCGCCACTGTGGCAGCACTGAAAGAAGAACCAGTGAGGAGCAGGCCCTGGCCAGGACCCTGGAAAACTAAGCCTAAGAACAGGCTCTCAGCTGGAGTGAGAGGATCCAAGGATCAGGAGCCTGATCCAAGCCCTGTCACTGCAGCTACTGTTTCAGACTCCCCAGGTAAGGAGAGGGCTGTGACATCACATAATTTTTGGGACTGAAATATGTTTGGCATCCAAGAATTCCAGCTCATTCAGATCTACCAAGTGTTTAAGTGCTGGATGAGGGCCTAGGGCTGCTGTTCTTGACCTCCCCAAAAAAGAAAGCTGCAAAGTCCTGGTGCTCCCCAGGTCACCAAGGCTTCTCCCAGGGTGACTCTGTGCCAGCAGCCTCCAGCCACAGCCTCCTCTCCACTGCTGCTGTCACAGGAGCTCCACAGTGAATAATCAGTGAAACATGTTCAGCCTCCAGAAGCAGATGGACCTGCAGAGTATTCCTGCCCTGCTCTATTTTAATAGCAATATTTTCACTAGAGCAAAAGGAAAACAAACAGTATTAAGTGTAAGTATCTCCTGTGTAAATATTTATCTAAGGAAGAAAAAGTGTCCTTGTGTGCAACCACAGGTGCACAGACAAACACTTCAACACCAAATTCCATAAAATAGCCTTCGGACAAGGAGCTGAGCAGTGTTTGGACAGATGGACAGTTCTTCTAGAAATGCTTCATTTTACTTCTATTGTTTTATTCAGGGCAGGGTGCTGTACTGGAAAAAAAAATATTCTTTTTCCATTTAACAATTTCCATGAATTATACAAATCAGAGTTTACCACAGTCCAGGAATAAATTGCAGGGTCACTAAAATCTTGAAGGCACTTGTCTTTGCACAGAATTCACAGAGTACTCAGCACAGGCTGGGGCAGTCCTGCTTGCAGAGAAGGAACTGGAAAAGTTGAAAGCCTGGAGGGTCCACATCTGAAACACCAAAGAGTCCCATCAAAACTGAGAGAGGCATATTAAAACAAAAAGCAAACAAACAAACAAAACAAAGCAAAACCAAAAGAAAAAAAAAAGAGAAGGGAAAAGAATGAAAGAAAAAAAAAGACATTTCAGTGAAAAGTGTCGGAAATCTGAAATAGAGGGAAAAATTCTTTCAACTCCTGCAGCTAGCTGAGGCAAGTTCCTTGGTATTTCTTGACTGGGAAGCTTCTTCCCTTTGGCTATACAGCAACTCATGCCTACAGGTGAGGAGAAAGCTGATAACCAGGATTAGGTGAACTGGTCTAGATAAAGAACTGACTTGAACCTCTGCCCAAGGTTTGAACCGAAGGCTTGCTCTTAAAATCAGTTATTAAGAGTCAGTTTTCCTCCTTTTCTTTTTTCCTTGCTTCCCCTTGTCCAAAATCTCTTCCATTCTGTGAAATCAGATGTTTTAGGATCTTGCATCCCAGAGAATGGTTTTCCTCTATTTGACAGTCCCATACACCTTGTAGCTACTTTACAGTGTGATGTTTTCCCGGATTTGGGAAGACAGGGAGTGTGGAAGCTGGCCTCGTGTCACACCCTCTCACTGCCCCTCCCGCAGCCGGGGCAGCAGCAGCACCTTCAGGGAAAGAACCCTTAAACCCCTACTATTAAAAGATCATTTAAATCACAGGGTCGTGATGACATGCTGTATACAAAAAATTTTAAGTAACCTGACATTTTTAGGGAGCCATAACATTCTCTGACCTGTGTGGAGGTGACATATCCATACAATGCATGGAGCTGTTTCACATTTGAAAGCTTTCTTGAAAGCATTTGATCAAATAGTCAGTCCAGGGACTGCTGCTGGCCACCAAAACCACATGCTGAATGCAGTTCCAGAATATTCTCTTCCAAAGCTGCACTCTGTGTATTCTGAGACGAGAAAAACTTTATTAGTACTTGAACATATGCTTAGGAAGATCTATAAAGCTGCCAGTCAACATCAAATATCTTTTTGTAGACAGTCTCTTTTCTACAGCCAGGGGGATGGTATTAATAAAAAGAAAAAACAGAAACTCTTCAATGCAGTAGTCATTCCTGCTCTTTTATTCTTTAAATATTTAACCAATTTAGGAGAAAGGCAAGATCAAAATGCAGGATAATCGGCGTAAGCTAACACAAGGCCTAAATTTTATCTGCCTTTTCTTATTTAACTTCCAAAATATCAGAAGATGAGGAAATATGATTTTAAAATGAGCATGGTTAATACACCCTGGAATGAACAATAAACAGCTGAAATGAGCTCTTCAGCCCATTCTTTTAAAATGCCTGATGTGTAATCCTGGTAACACTTAACATTCATTTGAATATGAAAAGGCATCAGGCTAGAGGTGCTAATAAGAACACCCCACACTTCAGCTTTAAACAGACATGGCAATTTGTATTTCAATAAGGGAAAAACATTCAGTCTTGAGGAAAGAAATACCTCCACTCCTCCACTGTATCCATTTACAGTACTCACATGCACTCATTTCAGCATCACTAATGCAAGCCCAGCGTCAGGGAGACAACTTAAATTGCCCTTCAAAAGGCAGAAAAAGGAACGTATCATTAGCATGACATCTCCACTCCTCTGAAATGCATGAAAGGCTGGTTGTGCTGCATAAAGGTACAGGTAGGTGTAAATGAAAAAATGCATTCTTTGCTTGGTGATAAGGAAAATATGGAAACAGAAATGCCAGGGTGACAGACTGTCTTCTGCTTTTTCTCACTCTACGGATCTGACAGTTTCACATTGAAGACACATTATAATAAGGCTGTAATCCTTTACCTGTCGAATGTAGTATTCATGTTTGCTGGTGCTTTAATAAGGAAAAAAATAAAACCCCATCTCATCACCAGCACTGTCTTGTTCTCTCACTACCTGGGAGCCTCATTTTCTGCACTGTCAAATTGAATTTTAGTTGCTGCAGGGTGACATGTTTTTTGGTGCCACCTTATTTTGGAGCCAAGTCTGTCTTCAGTTCTGACTTCAGTACATAGAAGAATATCCTGTAAGAAACCTGGAGCAAGTCTTGAAAGCAAAATCCTCCAAAAAATTTAGTTTTAACTGCCTTGATTTTTTTATGCAATTAAATGATAGCCTGAGTTTTTTTTGGAAGTCAGAAAGAAATAATTTTTTTATGAACTGCTTCTCTCATTTCTAACTCATCAAATCGAGTTTGAATGACCAGTAATTACTTCTAAGAGCATATTAGCAAAGCTGTCCCAGAAAAATCATGTGCCTATGTATAGATGAACATTGGTCCTATATATTAGAAATTTTCACTAGGAGATACCAGGTGAGGGGAAAGTCCAAAGCATAAACTGGAATTATGAAATCAGCATTACTAGTGTTCTCATGATAATACAGAATTGATCTGCCTGAACTTTTTATATTTGATCACTGTAGGTTCATGGCACATTTTTGCTGAGGCTGCTTGTGGAAGTCACACATTCCAGGGTGTTCTTTGGGAAAGAGGAGCACATTTCTGTATGGAAATCAGTGCAGGCTGTTATGGGAACACCTTAAGCAATTCCATGGAAAACCTCAGCAGCTGCCAAGCCAAGCTTTAGGCTACAAAGGGCAATGATAAAGATAACTAGTTCCGAAAATATGTGGTGGAAATTAAAAGCTGCACAATAAATCCAGACCTTCTCTCTGTATGCTAAAATAAGGAAGAACTGAAGCTTATAAATAAATCTAATATTAGGCTTTCTGATATATATTTGCTAAAGTACACAAGTTGCTAAAATCTTCCCTCTCTTCCTCATGCACACAAACTGATTTCATCAGCCCCATAAACCTGAGACATAAGGTTGATACTGCTTCTCTTTTTATTTTTTTTTTTTGTGTGTGTGAGTTTTTTCCCCTGTGACTTTTATGCTTTTGCCACAGTTCAAAAATATCTTCTAAAATCTGATGTAATAAAGACAGAATTACATCCCTGGGCCCTCAGGAAGATCAATAAGTAAGTTAATTTCCTGAGTGGCCATAGAGCTCCTGGTTTGTGATGGAGGGAAAACGACTAAAGGACACAGAAATACAGAAATGTGGGCCTAGAGAGAACTCTAGCAGCACTCCTGGTTCCCTGCAGCTTTGGACACCTGTGATGTTTGTGCTTTGTTCTCTCCTCCCTTTTTACCCAGACACGTCCACAGCTCTCAGAAATAAGGAGAAAGTGTCCCATACCTGGGGCAGCACCCTTGGGTTTCATGGCACGGATGGAGGGGACAAGGGAGAGGGGCAGGGAGTGAGGAGGGGTCTGGGTGGGCTTTGCCTCCATTCTGCCTTTGGCACAGGAATACCAGAATCTCCCCTTCCCAGCCAGCAGCCACAGCCCTCCTGTTCCCTGCCTGCTGCTGCTAGTGGATGCTGATTTTGACTCCCAGGAATAACAGGCCACAGAGCAAACACAACTGATCACAGAGAGGGGGAAAGGTCCCTGTGTGGGCAGTCACTGCACTGCCCTCGTTCTGGACACAGGTGCACACAGGGATAGGAGAGGGGAAGGTTGTCAAATCCTCCTGATGAAGGGAATCCTGAGCTTTCCCATCCCTGCAAAAACAGCTCCTCTGCTCCCTCCTCAGCCAAAAGCCTGCTGATGCAGCCCTTAGATGACAAACTGGAGCCAGATTAATGACAAACTCCAAAGTAGCACAGATTGCTGTGGAAACTCATCCATGCAGTGATTAGTCCACAGTTTATAGTCAAAGGTCTCATTTGAGCAAATTTTAATCCATTTTGAATGCACAAGTTTCTTCCACTGTGGCAATTTAACTTAGGAACACTCAGCCCAAACCAAACTGGCAGATGCAATAACAGTCCCCCCAGACTGGCACCCTGGTGCTGCAGTAAGAAATGGGCTCTGGGGAAAGAGAAGTGTTAGAAAAGCTAGAAAAGTGAAGCTACTCAATCTTGTGGATGCTGGAAATTAAGAAGGTGCATATTGCCTGCACTGCAGTGCCTATACCTGGATACCTGGATAAAGACTCCAAGCTTCATGGGTTTGCACAGCACAGAACTAAGGAGACAGATGCTGCCATAGAAAAGTGGAAGAGTCTTGTCTCTTGATAGTTACTGCACATCCAGTCTCACCAAAATCCAGTTCTAACTTGAGGGCTATCTGGAGCAGTTATTTCATCAGATTTGTCTGTA
Source organism: Certhia americana (assembly GCA_018697195.1). Lineage (NCBI taxonomy): Eukaryota > Metazoa > Chordata > Aves > Passeriformes > Certhiidae > Certhia > Certhia americana. The sequence goes on along the minus strand of CM031868.1, from coordinate 4,503,244 downwards.
GGAGAGCTCTAGAAATTGCCACCTGTGGATGTTTCCAGGAGAGAAGGAATAAGTGCTGAAAAATCCTCATGTTAAACTTAAGGTAACACACACAGTTTCTGCCTTTGTGTGGCCTTCATTTTCAATTAGCCAAGTCCATTTGCAGCTTATCAAAAGCTTTAAGAGCAATCAAATCCATTTTAATGGGCCTTTCGTAAAAAGGGTAACATATATAAGCTTTCCTAAGCAGCCTAAAAAAAAAAAGTTTACATAAAAAGATGTAACAGATACACAACTATGCTCAAATATTTTTATTTGTCTAACATAAGGAATAAAACAAGTCACAGCAAAGCATGAAATCTGATGAGGATTCTACCTTAAGGAAAAAAAAAAAGTCTTTTATAATAACAAATAGTTGGAACCTGCACATTGCTTTCGCGACATTGTTCCCTTCAAGACAAGTCCAAACTGTTCAACATTATGAAAACTCTGCCTGTTGCTTTGTACCAGAAAATTTATTACCCCCAAATCATTTACAACAGACAGCATGCATTCCAAAACTGATTTGTTACTTTAGGCCACAACAACTCACTTTCAAAGCTTAAAGAATCCATTATACTGTGCAAAAGAAAGCCGGTGAACAGGGCACATATTAGAGACAGCTTCAATTGAAATTCCATTAAAAAGTTTGGATGGAGGAAGCCTGAAAACACAGCCATAAAATTCACTGGAAGCGTTCTGGGCACCATGGACAGGGGGGAAAGATTGAATATGATTTTTATTCCATAGTGTGCAAGCATCTGTCACAATTTTAGCAACCTGCTTGGTTGGCTCAGAGAAGGAAGCAAGGCAGTTAAAGAAGTAAAAATATGATTAACACAGGAACTCTGCTCTGTGGGAGATGTCATTACCTGCTGACACAGAACGGGGCATTTGTTTCACTTTGCTGCAGCGCAAAACACAATGTGTGTGTTCAGCACTACTCTGCTCCTCTTATTTTGTTATGAGCCACAACAGGCACTTGGGCCAGTTTGATTTATTTGATTAAAATGCCCCAGACATTTTCCAGCTATGGAGGATGCTGAAATTTAACAACTGCTGGTCTTAGAGCTTTCCTGAGAGCAGAGGGAATGTTACACCTCAGGAGGCAAATCCAGCTCAAGTAGAGCAGGTGTCCAGAGCAGTCTCACAGAGCCTGACCACATGAGGAGAATTCTGTGTGAAGGGGCTACAGGAGTTGGCAGCAGCCCCCAGTGCCCAGGGCACAGGGTGAGGGCACAGAACTGATGGCATGGAGGAGACACAAGGACTTGGGTGCCTGACTGCTGTGGCACCAGGTGGAACATCTGCATCTGAAGATCAAAGAGCTTAGCAGGCAAAGCAAGGCTTAGGAAGTTACCTACACACTTGATTTACAACCTCTTTAATCACAAGGGACCTAAGGATTTTTTTTTTTTTTTTTTAAATATCACTGCAAATTCACGTTATTAAGAGTCTTTTCCTACCAAGTATCACAAAATTTGAAAAGTGACATGGAAACAGCATCTAGAAGTGATATGTGTTTGGTTTGCATTTGAAAGTCTGTCTTTCTTTGAACTGATGCATACCCAAATAGCTCAACCAGGGATTTAAATTGCAATTCTATATGACCAAAATACAGGAAACTGCTTTGAAAAGAAGACAAAACTTTACAGCACAAGTGTGAGTGACTGGCTGTGGGTGCTCAGCTGCCCCTGTGGTTTGCCCACAGCAGGAGGAACTGAGTCCTTCACAGGTTCTGAGTTCTTGGGAGGTGCAAGTGTTCTGAGTTTAACCTGTGGTGTTTGCAGCTTGATTTTTAGTTCAAAGCCACAAGGGACCCCCAGCACCCCTGAGCCCAGCTTGGTGCCTTCAGGGGCTTCTCCAAATCTGCTTAGGGACTGGGCAGGTGACAAACTGGGTCCCTTTATCCACTGTCTCCCTGGAGTCATGTTCCAGTGGTCTATTTCATAATCACTACTACAGGAAATTGATTGTTTTTACTTTTAAAGCTGTTAGACATCTGTTCTTTCTTTAATGTAAACACTCTTCTCTCTCTCTCTCTCTCTCTTTTTTTTTTTTTTAATCCCACACCTATTTTGCTTTTCAGTTCTCTATTGAGAATATTGACTGTAAAAAATCCAAACTGGCCAAAACCACTCCAAGCTATTCTGAGCACACTGCTGCAGAGTGAAGCACAGAGTAAAAAAAGAGCATCATTATTTACCATTTAAATGATTTCCAAAGCTACCATTTAAAACTTGGGTTTTCTGTGATCTTTGTCCAAGGAAACTCACCAGTGACCTTAATGAGATTTCTTTAGGCACGCACACTGCAGCAGTGACTGATCAGGGGATTTTATAACACACAGAACCAAGGCTGTTACAGGTGAGCATGTACAATCAGCAACAGCTGGAGGGGCTCCTCAGCAAGCCTGCATTCAACTGCCCTTTCTGTCCTCCAGTGATGTTGCACCTGAGTGAAGATAACACATCCTCAAAGTGCACCTCTGGTTTGCTCATAATAGCACATGGACAGGCTGGGAGAGTTGGGGGTGCTCCCCTGGGGAGGAGAATGCTCCAGGCAGAGCTCAAAGCCCTTTCCAGGGCGTAAAAGGGGCTCCAGGAGAGCTGGAGAAGGACTGGGGACAAGGGATGGAGGGACAGGCACAGGGAATGGCTTCCCACTGCCAGAGGGCAGGGGTACGTGGGATATTGGGAAGAAATTCTTCCCTTTGAGGGTAGACAAACTGTCCCAGGACCCCTGGAAGTGTCCAAGGCCAGGCTGGATGGGGCTTAGAGCAGCCTGGGACAGTGGAAGGTGTCCCTGCCCATGGCAGGGGATTGGAATGGGATGAGCTTTAAGGCCGCTTCCAACCCAAACTATTCTGAGATTCTGGGATCTGTATTTTGGCATCTGGGTCCACTGGGCATGTGTACGTTCTAAAATCCATTTCCAAACACAGGCAAGTTCTGAACTGTAAATTGACTTGAAAACCAGGCAAACAGACCAAGTGCAGGCCCAAAACATAGATTCCCTGACTTCTGAAAATGCAAACACTGCAGCTCAAGCACATGCATCAATACAAAGCACTACTAGAAAGCACACAAAGCCAGGTGAGTCCACACCCCTGCTCTGTCTCTCCAGCCACTCTCTGCCTCAAAACCTCCATGACGTCAGGTGAGGAAAATGTAACCCTGCTTCCAGTAGAAACACAACTTCCAGTCTCTACTTGCAATTTGTGGTGTCAAGTGTTCCACACACCCATTGGTGAACATGGAGTCTCAATTCCAAAACCAGCCAGGTCTCCAGGGCTTGTTGCTTTTTCTGGAAGCAGCAGTTTGCTGCAGGGAAGGTGGGATCAGCATCACACAGTGCGACAGCACAGGATCACTCCACAGCCCTTGTTGCACCAAAGCCCTGCTCAAGGCAGGTGTTGAAAATACAGGTTAAAAGCTGAACTCTTAAAGTCCTGAAGGGACTTTTTTTTCCACCCTGGTTTTTCTTTACATTTCTGGTCACTTAGCAGTGTAGCTGAATAGTGAAAATAAGCCGTTTTGATTATTACTGTGTTGGGGAAGTTTTTTAATCAGACAAATGAAAAACATTTGTAGTCATTACAGCCAGCTCTGGGTACCAGAATATCTAGACAGCTGGCTCTTCTGGTCCGCTGTGATAGTTTAGGGCCACATCCTCATTAAAAACAGATGCACAAAACAAAACTTCCAACTGCATGGACGTGTGAGCACCCTGGTAGTAGAAGAGACCCATTTAGAGGATGCTGATATATAATTACATCATATACCCATTAGAGGGTTGGTCTCTGCATCTCCCAGAGAACTTGGAAGAGCACTAAAAGCCCATCAAGGCTGACCACACAATAACTGAAGGGGAGGAAGAGAAAAACACATCAAACCACAGAAAAAGCCTGAGAAAGGATTTCTGGAGAGATTTTTTCTTTGATCTAAAATAGAAATAGTCTTCTGGAAGGGTACCTAAGGCACACCAGGGAGAAAGTACCCAGCATGATTTTGGTAACTTCCAAAACACAAAGGGCTTCTCAGAAGAATCCTTTCCTCTCCAAGGACATCCCAGTGTCCTACCTTATCTCAATGGACATCCATTTGTCCTACCCCCATCCTCAAGGAGATCCTTGTGTCCTACCCCATTCCCAAGGACATCTCTGTGTCCTATCTCCTCTCCAAGGACACCTTCCACTGGAATGTGGGAGAGGAAGGTCCAAACTCCAAGAGTGGGAAAAGTTCTGCAGAACTGCTACTGAAAACTTCTCCAAAAAAGTCCCAACTGAGTCAAAGTCATTTGAAATCAGCAGGCTTTTCTCAACTCCTGTTTGGAGCGGTTTTTAGGGGATAAAAAAGAGAGGTAAAACAAATAGCAAACCCAAACAGTGCAAAAACCCCCAAACTCAAAGAAAAAGCCTTGAAACCCCCATCCAAACACTGTTCATACAAGATCTGTTCATCCAATGCATCTCCCAGACTAGGAAATCAGTTTTCTACCTCTGTGAGGAAATAAAATACGAAGTCAGAGTATTCCAACTTTCCAGCTTGATACTAATGCAGATATTGCTGCATGTTCCTGATTCCCTGTCCCCACAGGAACAAAACCCCACAAACCCACATATCATCACACAAAGACCAGTAATCTTCAGAAAATCAATATAATGCGCTAAAAATCAAAACAACAAATGCTCAGTCAAGATGCTCCCATTATCTTACACATGTTTTTATTAGAACTGAAATGAACTAGTATTACAGGAAGATGATGGAGAAAGTAAAAAAAAGCAAGCAAAATTAAGGAAATGGGGTCAGATCAGACTTTTGGACCCAGGCACAGTGACATAGAATCTGTTCCACCACATGGTAAATGCAGTCTGAGCACTGACACTGTGTCTTTCTGGCTCCCCCTTCTGCTCACTGTCAAATGAATATTGATCTTTTAGATGAAACAGAAAAACTCTTCTTTAACTGTGTGCTTTTCACAGCTAAAAACATTGCCTGAAGCACCCTGGTGGCCTGATCCCATCTTGTTCCAGATCTGCAGTTCTGCTTCACCTCAGAGATTCACTCAGCTCTCATGCAAACAGCCAAAAGGTGAGCGAGATGAACATTTTAAGTAGGTAATTGTGCAAGAGTGGGTGTAGGAACAGAGCAAGAAAACCCACCAGGTAAAGGTTCCATACTCACACTCATCGCACATCACTTCAGGGAGGATCGTTTTGCACATCTCGGTAATGCCAGAACAATCCTCTCTTACCCCTTTATATCAGTATTTTAATCTCCTTGCACTCCAAGCATGTAAACTTGCCTTTGTGTGCCAGCTGCAGAACGAGTCAGCCAGGCAGAATTTGCAGCCACAACCTCAGCCAAGTTCTGAGACTGAGCAATGCAGGAATCTCAGTGTATATTTGGACCCTGCTCTAGCAATACCTCCATAAGAAACATTGAAGCCAGCTCTTCTTCAGAACTTAATCCACTTCCCCCCATTCCCTCCTGTCATCATTTTCAAAAATCCAGAGGTGAGGTTTGCTTGTACTATCAACACACTGAGAACGATTTAATGTAATTCAATAAAGCTCTCCTATTTTACTGCAAACCAGTGTGCTCTCCATGCAGGCACTATTGCTTTATAGATTGTGCTGTGTTTGATGTCCTCTTTGATCAGATGTGTTCCTGAACTTCAATGGAGCTATTTCAGAGCAGCCCCTGCCTGGGTGACAGCAGAAGCAGCACATTCACATGCTTTGAATTTCAGCATTGACTGAGAATATTTGCTCCTGATTGCAACAACTGCAAAAGGGCAAATTTTATTTTTGTCTAAAAATAGACAAATTTCAGCATTAGCAGCACATCCTGACCACGTAGTGCATTTTTTTCTTGTTAAAAATGTATGAAGTACAAAACTCACCCAGTGCAGTGTAGGACAAAGCAACAGCCAGTTCCTGTCCCAGAGCTGATGTCCAGCACCTCCCACAAGCAGTACCTGTGCACATTGTTCATGTGCTCCATTTCCCTGGCATAGGGAGACAAGTTAGAGAAGATTCCACTAGCCACAGAGAGATTAAATCCCTACACAGACCATAGGATTGGTAGAACAAGGAAGAGAACCAGATTTTGTTGCCATGCTCCAGTATTAGACCTGTGATCTCCTAAAGGAGTGACCCAGGATGGCTGTGTCATCCCACAGTGACAGCCTTGGGCCGAACAGTTCTCTGTATGGACAGCTGCGTGAAGGACAAAACTGGGAAAAAAAACAAACCCAAGAAATTGCCCAAACCCCAGCAAAGCCACAATGTGTTCTTCAGTTAGAAACTCACAAAATGGTTTAGAGGTGAACATGGTAGTGCTGGGTTAACAATTGGACCTGATGATCTTAAAGGCTTTCCCAACCTTAACAATTCTGTGATTCTGTGATTCTAAAACCTCACACAAAGCCAGTGAGCAGTTTGCTTGGCAGCTGACTCCAACTGCTGCTTTTTTCCTGGGTGCCTGAGAGTTTTAGCTGGTGACAGATTGTCATCTGCTGACAAAGGAGAACAGGGATGCTCAGAATCCTGCGATGCCACTTTGCTTCACAGCCACCCAAATCCCCTGTGAAGAGCTCAACTTCAAGCCAAACAAAACCACAGTTCTGTTCATATCTGTAGTGGAAGATATGTATGGCAAGAAGCCAAAGCTCCAAAGCCAGTCGTCAACAGAACCCCAAGATATTTTGGTCGAAGCCTATAGAAGAGGCATGGAGGAAAACTTGCTGCAACTTTTCAACATTTTGGCACAAAAAAGGGGGCAGGTAAGGGAGCAGTTGCTAAAACATTCTCCAGGTGCAGGGGAAGGCAGATGATTTTTCTCTTTGTGGGTGATGGCACCCATTTAGTTCAATCCACTAACACAAGAAAAACAAACAATTACTTTCACCATAACAGTTGGCATTTCCTGTCTCTCAATTTTTCAAGCCTCTCTTGCTCCTGCTCGATCCACAGATGCACCTGGCTATTACCCACAGATAATACAATGCACAGTGCCCTGAGAGCCCCTCAGACAGATTTGTTCTAACATCCTTTGGAGAAGGACAGAATTAAAGGGCTCTATAATTTTTAGACAAGAAGAAATTAATTTGTTTGCAGAATGACTCCATAGACATGCAATAAGCTGAGGCAAGACCAGGAAATCCTGAGGCAGGATTTCGGCTCAGGGTAGGACCTCTACTGGAGAACTGCCAGATAAAGACTTGCTGGAAAGGGGAAAGGGATAGGGGAAATAGTAATTAAAAACCGTAACATACAGATCCAGGAAACCATAATTTATGGTTTATGAAACAAACAAACAAACAAACAAACAAAAGGCCTAATTTACCATAGTTTTATAATGGAGTGATGATACAGAAAAGACTGAGAGCTGCAAGTGGTTAAGTAAGGGATCAGGAGGTCCAGACAGAACCAGGAGGAAACACTCCACAGTTATCTCCTATGGAGGCAGCAGCATAGTGATAAATCTGTGTTTATAAACACATTTCCTGAATGTGTTCATTAAAAAATACAGCTTTTAGGGCAATAAACTTCCCAGAGATTAGTGTCCTGGATGGGGAGGCATCGGTGTGGCTGTGCACAGACAGCTCTGGAGTGAGGGCTGGAAATGCCACAGGAGAGAAGGCAGTGCAGCTGGCACACGGCTACCCCAGCTCTGCACAGGGACGTGATAAATCAGCCAGAGCTTCAGGGATTAGAGACACTGGCCAAACCCTCAAAAATATTTGATACTTGATAAGAAAGAAACAAACAAAGAGAAGTCAATACTATGTAAGTGCTAGTTCTCTAATTTGGGCAACATTAATAAAAAATTATTGAAGTATTTTATACAATTTATGCTAGACTTTCTTACTCTGTGCCACCTGAAAAAAACACTGAATAAGACTGACATTAAATCCCAAGTTTGTGCATCCAGTTATTTTATTGAAGGCAGATGGTTTATATGTAGAAGCAGCCCTTGATGATTTTCCTGCTGCTATGACAAGGGAAAGGAGGTGTTTATTTATGCTACCTCTGGCATAAATTTTAATCCCACAGAGATCCTTTACAAAAACTCCTTTCAAAACTGAAATAAACAAGGGCTCCTGAACTGGTTAAAGCAGCAACAACTTGTTTTGCTGGAAAAACTGTGACTTTTTCTTCTACCAAAGCTGAGGGGTTACACTGAAGAGCATCTGAGCAAACCAATTTTCTGTGAGTCAGATTCATGTTGTTCTGCTAGGTTAGCAGGGACACTCCTGGCCCTCCATCTGCAAAGCTGCTGCTGTAGCTTCTACAATCCAGTGAACTTCCAGTTTGGGACTGTTAACACCTGCCCTTTAGGCATGTAGGCAAGTCTTGCTCAACCACGTGCTTGATTAATCCCAAAACACATCAGGAATACTGCAGTGCCCGTTTGTCCCAGAGTTTCTCTCTGGCAAGGCAAACCACAGACAGGGGCTTTCAGAGTCCCTTGAAGGAGATGGGAAGTGCCCAGCACTACCCACTGGTCTGGCCAGTGCTCCCTTTAGTTTGGTGTTGTCTCTCCAGCTGTAGCAAAAGGAAGAGTTACTTAGATAAAAACTGAAGACCAGGCACTCCCTTCATACCATCCCCTGTACATCCCTGAGATCCCCAGTGAGGCTTCCAGGGAGAAATCCCTGCCTCTGCACACTTTGTCTCCACCACTGCTTTGGGCAGCCAGTTCCAGGGGATCCCAGCCCATTCTACGAGGTTGCTGCTTGCTGTGCAGAGAAGTATTTTCTTTTCTTCACTTGTTTTAAGTCAGTCTTACAGCATTTCCTTCAGGTGTTTGCTAGCACTAATGTTGTAAGATTTGGTGCATAGTTCCACACTTGGTTCATCCACCACAGTTCAGACCATTCTGGATCCCGAAAGAACCAACTGAATGGCAACAGAACCCACAGAAGGGCAGCAGAACATGAAGTGACAGGAGCTTTTATAATCCTTGCCTTAGCCACCCACAATATTACTCCTGCAGGATGTCCCAGCACAGGAAACACACACATTTCAGTTTTCCTGTGTGTGGTATTGTGCAGTGGAAGTTCTGATCACAATCTACTGATACGTGGCCAAGAGACCAGCTCCCAAAAAAAAGTGTTGTTGAGGATTTACTGAACACAAAGATCTTTTGTTCCAACAGAAGTTTGGACCACTCAACATGTGGTTTTATACATTCTGGTATTAACTAAATAAAAACTGAAGTGTAGCACTGGCACAGCAGCCTTAGGCCTAGCCTGAGCTCTGCACTGCAGAGTTAATCTTTTGTGTGTGAAATACATTTGCCTTCCATCACAGCCCAGTGTTGGAGCCAAGAACCAGGATTTCCCCAGAGCCCTACAATGCAAGACTGTCTCTCAAACATTCAGCCTGGCACTTGCCCAGTATGTCAAGCAGTGTGACAGAGGGACTTGTCACCTGCCAGATGCCCTGACCCCCTTGTCTGTGAGGAAACTGCTGCGTCTCATCGAGGTAATGATTTCCTCCTTCCCACAAAAGCAAAGAGAAAGCGAAGATGAAAAACAGTGTTCAAAAAGTGGAAATCAGAACTGTAGCAGAGCAATTTTCTTTTGAAAACATGACAATTGCTCAAGGCACAGGAACAAAGTGGCAAATCCTATTCCCCAAAGTACTGGGATCAGTACCAAAGTCATGATGCATCTCTGCACCTCTGAAACAGCTGCCTGGCAAGTGGAGACAGCTCCTGTTTCATCAGCACTGAGCTGTGCTCGGGCGCCTGTCAGCTATGCTTCCCCCCCAGCAGCTGGAGCTGAGGAACACAAACCCCCTGCTCTGATCTGCTGCTCTTGGTAACACCAGGTTCAGAAGGAGACCTCGGGTCCTGATAGGAAATGTCTTTACAACTCCCTTGATTTCCAGTCCCAAAACAGCTCCAGAGGCTCGAGCCCTGGCTCACAGTGAGGATTTGCTCTGCTCCCAAGAGATTTGGGGTTTTCTGCTCTACCCACAGCCACACCTTGCATTCTCAGGCCAACTTGGTGACCAGTGACTGAGCCCATGTCTGAACTCCACTCCGGCCACACATGAGTCAGTGGCCACAAATCTTTATTCCGTTTAATCTAATAAAAGAACAAATTCCCCAGATCTCCTTTAACATCCTCCTCCTTAGAAGAGCATACTTCAGCAGCCAAGACTCTGGAGCACAGGTCTGTTTAGCCTCAGGAAAGTGCACACAATACCTGCCTGCCTCCCAACTTGCTGCAGCTTGTGCTGTTTTCCTCTGTGGTCATGAAATAAAATTAAAGATCAATTTAACCACCTGGAAGAAACAAACCTATAAATAAGTAGTCATAAAACCTAGAAGACAAGACAGGAAGAAACAAAATCTAACAACCCAGAATCAAGGCTGAAAATTCAATTCCAGAACTCACAAAAGAAAAATTGTAGAATTGAACAGTTCTGGGAAAGAAAGGAATTCACAGTTTTTCCTGGAAGCACTTGCCAGTCATACATATGCTCTGAACAAGGCAGAGTCATGTATTTTATAGTTTTTTGGCTCTTTGGTGCAAACTAGGCGTTGCTGCCCTGAAGATTTTACAGTCTGAGGGTGTGATCACACTGCTTCTGTAGGTGTGACAATTTCGAAACAAACAGGATTTCATTAGTAAACATCTACATAAATAACCATTTTCCAGAACATCCTGAATGAGGATAACATGGCCCAAGACATTATAGCACAGCCACAGAAATTATAACGCAAACTCCGTATTTGCAAATATGTGCAACTCCTGGAAGAATTTCTAATTCAACCTTTTCTAATTCAGAGTGTGAAACCATTTCAGAAAAAACAACCTGGAACTCAGTCATTTTGGGAGAGAAGTGCTGAATGGGGTGTACCAAATTTTTGCATTGCATATTACAGAAAAGATACTTTGCCAAGCTAAAAGTTTCATGAAATCAGTGTCAAGGATCCTACTGACTGCTCCGGAACCAGGATTCATTCTCATCAATGTGGCATAAGAATTTTGCCCAAAATCCAGATTATTAATAAACACTGACAAGTAATAAAATCAGAAAGGCCCCTCTTCGCTGCTGTGAGGAAAACAGAATGTGGAACCCAAAGCCCCCACAAGCACATCCTTCTTAAAGATGGTAATTACAGTCATAGGACAGACTAAGCAATATATTCAAAGGGTGAGGAACAGGGAAATCATAATATTACTCAATTCTTTCACAGAGCAATTTATTTTCTCTAGTTCTTAATGTTTATTTTAGAGATTTAATATCAGATGTTTCAAACTGCAGTTCTGATGCTTCTGGTACTTTGTGGATAACTTATTAACCTGTTAGAGAGAGAATGTTTTAACCTCAAATACAGCCCTGGATTGTGTGATTCCTTGATTGGCTCACTGCCTGTGTTCCAAGTCAAGCTGAACTTACACGCGCAGACCTTGAGGTGTCTGCTCTATTTGGGTGGGGATTTCTCCCCAGAGTACATATCCCAAGGGATAAACTTTTGTTGCTGCTTTTACTGCTTGCTGAGTGAGTTTTCTTCACTGCTGATTTGCAACATGACAAAAAACAAAGAGTAACTCAGAATAAGGAGTACCAAGACAAAAACAACTCTGTCTCTCTCCTTAGGGTAATAAAATATCTTGAATCTTCACCAAACACTGAGGCTGTAAAGCATGAGAATTTTATGTATTAGGTGCTTTGCCGATTCAAAAGAGTCTTTTAATGTCACTTCCAAGTGACACTGGAAACTCTTCTGCCTGAGATGCTGATGTTAATCATTTTTCTCAGCAAGAAAAAAAAAAAATAAGGTATTCACAAATAGATCAGAATTTTCTCATAAGTGTTTCTCCTAAGTCTTAATTGTTTTTAGGGAAAAAAAGAAAATAAAATAATAAAAAAAGAGGTCAGGAAGTTTTCTTCACCTGAAAGAGAATCCACAGACTGGGTTGGTGGCACTGTGTGAGGAAGAGACAATTCAATAGGGTTCTTTCAGCACTGTTTCACGTGGAAAAAAAGCCCATAAAATATGGGCTACTTCCTCAAAGTTTGCCAAATAGTGAGTTTGCCTTTTGGCATCTCGGTATGAGATCCTTTCACCTAACAAAGACCAGGGAATCAACCCAAAGATTTTAAGTGCAATGAGAAATAACTGTTTCTGTGTGCCTCCTGTCTCATGTCTTAACAGACTTGTCACAAACAATCTGAATGTTCTGAAGTATGAAAAGTTTGGTTTTCTTCACCAACTAGACTGGTTTATCTTCACCCAGAATATTTTGTGAGACTTGTTTTTTGTGGTGGAGTTTGGGGTTTTTTTTTACTTGTTTTGGGGGTCTTTGTTGTGTTTTGCTGGGGCTTTTTTCCCCTTCACACTACATCCCTCCACCAGCCCTGCTGTTCCTCCTGCTGACTGTCCAAGGAGTTTTATCCCTGCCACTGGGCTGAGCAGTTCCTCAAATTCTAATCCTTCTACCTGGGCACAAATGCAGTTTTACAAAGGAATCTTGAGACAGAAATTAAGCTACTTAGGACAGAAAAATCTTAAGTAATGAATTTCTTTCAGAATATTAATTCCACTATCTATCTGTATTTATGAAAGCTGAGGTGAGACAAGACTGAGGAGGGGCAGGGGAACTTCAAAGCCCCAAGCCACAGGTCTCTCCTGGAGATTTTTGCAAAAACCACCTGAGGAAATATGTCAAGTGGTGGGTGTTATGCAGTGATTTTTCATTAATTTTAATTACTGTCATTCTATAGGATAGTGAGCATCCTGAGACCTTCGCCTCCAAATTGCACTGGGATTGATGCCAAATTTCTTCTCCCTCTTTGGTTCCCTCCAGCAGTATTTAGTAATGAAATCGCTTAAACATGTTTAAATAAGAAGGGTAAATGCCAAACACTTCTGAATGAGAAGGAACGTGTATCTTAAATGGCACATGAAGCCTTAATTCATAATTCTATAAACTGAAAACCTGGGCTATTTGGGATCAAATAGAAGGCTTGATCAGGCTTGAGAAGAGAGTGGATGGAACATCCCCATTTAAGGAAAAGCAAACCAAAACACAAAGTGACTCTTAACTTTTCATAAGCATTAGGAGTGCACACTGGGGGAGGAAGAGACATAAACCCAGAAACTCAGAATCAATTCCCTTGATGGGAGTTTATTGACATACTAAAACAAAACAAAACAAACAAAACAAAACAAAAACCCAACAAAAACCCCACCAAAACCAAAACCCAAAAAAACCCCCCCAAAAAGCCAAAAACCCCCAACTGAACAAAAAACACCCCAAAACGAAAGCAAAACCCCCTGTTTTTGGCACTAGATTTACAATACAGGTGACAGCATCATCAGCAGCATCATCATCATCATTTTATCCTGGCTCCCTTGAGCCATGATGGCTCCAGATCCCATTCTCCCCTCACACCCCCCATAGGAGAGCTGCTTTTCAAACCTGGGCATTTTTGTTGCATAGCCCATTTTCAGACAAGTTATTCTGACAGGCAGAAGCACAGAGCTTCCACCCTGCCCTGCCTGGAGCTGGCCATGGCCAGCCCAGCACAGCCACTGGAGCATGGTTTAAGCCCAGCTTGGCTGATCACCTTCTAGGAGGCAAGGGCACAAAAGAGGGAAAGTAAACCAGCAAACTTCAAATATCAGCTTTGGAATGATCATTAACAGCTTGAGAGCAAGATCTCACTGGTTTGTGATGTAATTATTCCATTAAAGCCTGAATCCTAACTGGAAGCTCAGATGCAGCCGCAGCAACGCTCCAAATTTTCTATTCCAAGCAGATGGTGGGGCAGAGATGGTAAATCCACATTTATCAGAAGTATCTCATGAAAACTGTGCTGTATTTGCCAAACCAGATTCTTTCTTATCCACAAAGCCCTATTTGCAAGGATTCACTCAAGTGAGACTTTCATACAGGTATGCTGCATCCAGCACTGCAAATAAAAGGAATCCTCACCAAAAAGCAGCTGTCAGACTGTGCTGCCCATGGCAGTTCCCCTCCAGAGACATACCCCACTCCTCAAGGGAAAGTCCAGTGAACAAACAGCTTTTCCTTAGCTTTCCACAGTTAACCACGGAGTAACTCACCCTTTTTCCCACTTTATTGCCTTCCACAACCACAAGCAGATCTCACCCACAAGCTCAGTTTTCTTCATGTTAACAGTGTCAGCAGAAAGGGGAATACTTTCTACCCCCCCTCAAAAACAAGTGCCAGCTTGGGATGGTGAGCAAATACAGTCACTATTTCTTTCCAACTGCACCCGCATTATCCTCTCAAAACTATTCCAGTTGAAAGTCCTCCATTCCTTTTGTAGGAAGACTCCTTGTCACGCCTGCCTGCCCCAGGCTTGCCTTGCCCCACCTTCCCCAGCTCTCCTATTCAATTTAGGTAAAAGCCAGCTCTGTGCCAGGCCCTGGGCTTGCACAACACTTCTTTACTCAATGTTTCCTACAAAAAGCCTCCTGAAGAGCTCACTCTCCATCTGAAGAGGAGATTTTGCTGGGGTTTTTTGGGGTGGGTCTCCTGGTGTGTGTGTTTGGGGTTTCTGTGTGTTCAGGGTTTGTGTGTTTCCCATCACTCCAGCTGCAGATTTCTCTCTGCATAATCTCCAGCCCAAGCAAATCTGCCATTGTGAAGTTTATCATGTTCTTGCAGTGCAATTTTCCTGCAACTACCAGTGAAATTTTGGGAGCAAATATGTGTTGGAGGCTCTTTATGGATCTGAATTTAACAGACACAAAACCAAGGTGGAATTACAACTAAGTTACAAAATTGCCCATCAATGTTCAGAGTGAAAATGTTGGAAGGGATTTTCTCATTCTCTCTCCAAATGTTTTTTCCCTTACAAAATATATCTAGTTATCTTGAAGCTACATTTAGCTATTCTAAATTCAGTTTAAACTCATTAACTAGCACTGCACAGAAGACTGAAGTGTTTTAGACACCAGAGAGAAGATACAAAAGAGTATGACCAAGAGGTGGAATTTCTTACAAGCACAGAGTACAGGAGATTCCTAAAGATCTAGAGAGGTGTGTGACAGCAGTGTTTTTGAGATGGGAGAGTGAAACCAGTATAGCCATCACTAGAAAGGAGGAGATTAGGAGTTATTGAGGGGACATGGGAAGAGCAAGACAAGTGGAAGGTGCTCTTTAGGTCCCTTCCCACCTAAACCATTCTGGAATCCTATGAGAAAGCAGCCTCGTGTTCTCTTTGAGTCACATTTGAAAAAGCAGAGATGAATTTCTGTGGGAGGGGATATTTCACTATGTAAATATTTCACATGGGTACATGGAGTCAGTGTTAAGACTTAAAATGCACCTGTAGACCTGAAATGCCTCTACATTCTCTGCCTTTTCAGCAGGCAAAGCAGAGGCAGCAGAGAGATCATTGCCTTCCCCATTCCCCATACTGCACTCTCTTTTGTAACAGATAAAGCATTAATGAGAATTCTTCATGTTCCCCTTATCAACAGCCTGAATCCTTGCACTGGTGAGGAACACTGAGCCCTTTTTACATCAGGACATGACATTTGTTTACTTTCGCATGACATGTTAGAGTCCAACCTTCAAGAAATATAATGAGGTCACTCCTTCACTGGAGTTCTCTCTGGCTGTTTGGCTCTGAGATTTGGGCGTGTGAAGAGCCACATCTTTCAGCATCAGCAGATTTACAGAAGACATGCTCTACTTTGAAACACAGGGAAATTGATCCTGCAGGGCTGTTTACTTCGTCAACACACCTTGGAGTGCTACCATGGCACCTGCAAGTTGCGTAATTGCTATTTCTCCTTCAACCAAACATCAGCAAAATTTGTAGTAGGCAAAGGTATAATTACAGGGAGTGCAGCAGCCAATTTTCACAGCTCAGACATAAAAAAAAGAAAAAAGCTATTTAGGAATATCTATTCTGGAGCTTACCTGCAGTCTTTGTTTATTATCTGCCCCCTGAAGCAGCATGAGCTCTGGGAAGGGAGCTCGTTTGAGCATGAGTGATAACCTGGTACATGCACACACTTTCCTGAGCGACACTACATTACTTGATACAACATTCAACATAAATTTATCCAGTTTTAGTTGCCTGAGCTTTTAAAATAGTTTCTTTTACATGATTTATTAGCCTTATTTCATTTTATATGCACCCATAGAATTAATGAGGATAATCCTCTACTCCCTGAGGTCTACAAACAGACCCTTCCCACCTCTTTGAGCTGCAGCCTCCTCTTGTCCAGGCCGAAGTCAGAGCTGACCTGCAGCAGATAATGTCTCCTTTGCATGGACTGACACATTTTCATCCACAGGTAATGTCCCCTTGCTCTCTCAGCCTTCCCATCACCTGTCACATTCCCCTGCAATCCTATGCCATGGTTTGTCCTGGATTGATCCCTACATAATGAAATCTAGCAGAGCTCACCTAGGAATGCAATGAAACATCATCAAGAAGTTAATTTTCTGGCAAGCCTTGAAATTCTTCATTTAGCACACTTCTTCCCTCTCATTTTTTGACTCACATTAACACAACTTCCTTGGCCTCACTTTGTCCAACTGCTCTTCTTAAAATAAACTGTGGTCAACTACAACATGCAGCAGTGTTGTGGCTTCAAAAGAGCCCCCAGTCTTCATCTGTGACAAGCTCTTGCTGCATTTTCTGCACAAGTAAGACAAAAAACTTAGAAGAAAAAACCATGTCAGAACATTTATTCAGATAAGAATACAAGTATATTTTGTGAAGAATTTAGTAAATCTTTCCTTTCTCCACTTCCTTCTATTCCTCACGGGATTATTCTTAGAAACACCAAAACAACAACAAAACCCCAAATCTTGAAGATTAAGAACCAACAAGGCTGCTCCCACCACCACACTGCTGTCTGAATGCCCTGATTCACTTCATCAGCTTCAGAGTTTGGGCTCAGAGTCTGGCTTTGGGTGCACCCTCTGTGGCACTTTGAGGAGGGGCTGCCTAATTCCCAAAATAATAAGCCCTGGCTGCTGAGGTCTGTATGTAAAACAATGGTGGAGAGTATGCAGCACTTGCCAGAATGCACATATGGGTGAATAAGGATGCTTAAGGGGATGCAGCAGTAAGGAGATACCTCTCATGTGACTGATCAGAGTGAAAACTATATTCCAGTTTATTACACTGCCTGCAGATATGAAATTGAATGGTAATTGTTTGAACTAGATTCATGAATACCTACCACAATCCACTAATGAAAGAAACCTGCGTTGTCTTGCACTGTTGGATTAGGATTGTTGAGTACATTGTATTTTTAGAACAGAAATAAGGATCTTTTACATTGCTCATGAAATACACAGCACAGGTTTAACCAGGCAGAACAACTTGTCTGGCTGGAGCAGAACTGCAGCAGGGGAAAAGCTGGAACTGGATTCTACAGAGCACAGGAGAGAAGATTGTAGCCTTAACAAGGCTAAAATTCGACTATATTTTGAACCCTGATCATGATTCTTTGGTATTATCAAAGTAGAAGTGGTTCAGGTTTTGGAGTTTTGTGGGGCTTCGCCTTTTCCTTTTTTTTTTTTTTTTAAATAAACCCCTTTCACTTCATGAAGGCAAACAAGAACATAAAGCAAGGTAAAATACATGGTTTGGCTAACTTTCCCACATAAAGAAGCAGATCTTGGAGCACAGCTGGTGAAGCTGGAATGTCACCACAATTTGGTGCACAATCCTTGAATGCAAATCAGCCACAGAAACCAGTGACTGAAGCCCAGCTCTCCAGGATTTGATACTGATTATGTGAATTTCAAGAAGCATGGAAGAACACTTGCATTTTCTATATACAGGAGCTGGATTTAGCCTATTTAGGAAAACCTCATGGAAAACACAATGAGTTGAAGAGTAGTTTCTTAATTGACTGCTCCCCTGTAAGGCTCTCACCCAGAGTAACTGGGCTTTACCTATTTTTTTTTTCCCAATTCCATTGCAAGCACTGTGTCAGGTTTCTGAGGCTGAGCAGAACTGAGCTGTTTGCATCAGTGCTTGAGAGCAGGATTCACCTCAGACCTCACCTAACAGCAGTTGCTAGGAGATCTCCAAGGGAAAACACCCCTCTGACTGCAGTGGGGGCTGTGGGGAAGCTGCAGGGCAGATGGAGAAGGCTGGGAAAGAAACACATTGAAGAAGATATGGCTGTGAGAAAGAGGCTCCCATTCCCTCAGCACATTTGGATTTGCGGTCATATCTCCCTTCTTGGTAGGAAGCTAAAGAGCTACACACCCTGTTATAAACATGGCCATGGAACTCCCAGTGACATTGCAGCTGATGGCATTTATCAACAGCAGCAGCAGCTTTCCTAAGGACAAGGAAAGCTGGAGTCCAGTTCAGGAGTGGCTGGAGATGGGAAAGAGCACTAGAGCATGGGAGAGGTGAGCTGTGGTGCCACTGCATTTCACTGCTGGGGTCAAGGAGGTAATTCCTGGCATTCTGATTCCTCTCTCTGCTAAGTCAGTTCTGTAATCAAGGAAAAAATATACATATACCAACCTCTTTTTTCTTTTGTTTGTTCTGGCTCTCACACTCCCATGTCAGTGCCTATCCCGTGTCAAACATCTGCTCCTCCCTGCCCAGCAATGCTGTTTGCTGCCACCTTGTCACTGGCTGCTGGTGACACAAATGTCACCACAGGCCAGGCAGAGCGAGGGCAGTGCTCAAACACCCCTGCCTAGTGTTCACTCACCAGGAATTCCATTCTGGGAACCTGCAGATTGCATGAGCACAGTGCCAGTGCAGGGGGAGCACCCTTGGTGTGGGTGGAGCACAGGGAAGGAAGGGGCAGTGATCCCAACACCACTGGGGTCCCACCAAAGCAAGAGCTGGAGAACCCCAGTTCAACACCCAAAGCTGCCTTCCACAGCCCAGCTCAGGGGATTTTGGCTGGAAAGTGGGCAAGGAGAACAGCACAGGGTGACTCCAGCTGGCTCACACTCACCATGGCTCTGTAGCTGATCCTGAACATGGCTTTGAGGGATATTTTGCAGCCTGTGAGCTGGGTATGGTGATATCCACCTCTGCTGGGAGCAGGGCTCGGGGCGTAGCTTCATAATCTGCACTGGAATTTTCACAAAAGGGCTGTTAGTATGTCAGCCACAATATTCCACTTACGTCTGGCTGCAAAGGGGGATATGGAAAAAAATCAAAAAAGTCTTAATCAAGTGCTAATCTCGCTGCTAATTATTGTAACTGCTTACATTTGGAATTTTTGTATATGTTTCTCTTATTTTGCTTCTCAAAATGGGAGTAAAATGTACAAAAGGGTAGGTATTTCCTCCTTTCTGGTGCTACTCCACCTATTTATTGGGCCATTCTACATGCCTGGGAGTTTCATAATGGGAATTGGAAATGGAATTAAAGAAAAGGAAATTGCTACAAATGAAGCAATTTCCTGGGTGTAAACAGGGCTTGGAATTTTGAAGAACAGATTTTACATGAAAACATATTGTGTTCTGTCAAACAAATATGACAATTTCTTGTTAGATACTATTTAGCTGAGAACACTAACAAATAACCTCATTATGATTGCTGATGACATAAAAGACCAAGGGCTGAGTGCTGAAGTCCTAATTTGGGCAAAACTCCAGAACTTCAGTGATGCTTTTGTCTCACTAATCATATCAGGATCTACTCTTGGCAGGTTCAACCCTAATGGATAACAATACACCCTGGAGTAACTTCTCCACATTTGTTAATTTGCTTTATAAACATTGAGAGTGGAGGAGCTAAACGCCGTGGACTTCCACCAAGAGTGAAACTTGGTGCAATTTTATGACTCCATTTATATACCTGAGTGTCTGCACAAAGAACAGCCTGGCCTTGGACACTTTCAGGGATGGGGCAATCTGTTAAATTATTTCAGAAATACCAATTTGAGCTTCTACTCATTTAAACTTCTTAAATAATTTCCCTTCCTTTTCTTTCATCACTGAGGGTTGGACATTGAGACCTGGTCTTCATATCAGTGAGCTTTCATATCAGTGAGTGCGAAAGATTCAGCTAATTTGCCAAAACTAAAAGAAGGCAGTTTGAAGTCTATGTATGAACTCATATTTTCTGAACACCTTGTAGATAACACTACAAGCAGCCTACAGATGATTGATAGTCACATTGGATTGAACACTCAGGGCTAATTTTATCCTTCTGAGGAGCCCACTGAAGTTACCTGCCTGCCATGAAGAATGCATGTGGTGGTGTTTATTTTCTGCACGTCCCACAACTGAAGAGAGTAAAAGTATTACATCTGCAAACACTGTCTCCTGCCAGTGTGCATAATTCTTATTTTTTTTTTTTTTTTTGGAAACTCTTTGAAGACTTTGAATCAAATTTAGAGGTATTAAATTCCATTTTAGCCCTCTCTCTTTCAAGTGTGGCCTGGTGATTTTGTATACCATAAAACATCAGTGTCAAAAGCCATGAGAGAACACACCCGCTGCAAGGCATGAAATGGATTTCACCACCACACACTGCTGTTCCACTGAGGCAGAACATGTGGTTAGCTGTCTATCACAGCAGCAAAAGTGAATCCTGCATGTACCAGAGATAAGAAAATCATTCATCCAAGAATAATCAACTTTTGGAAATCATTCACTGCTGCTATAACTGAGCACAATGCACCAGCAATTAGTTGTGCATCATTGCTTTTAAATTGCACAAAGCTGGCTGCAGTGAGGGTGGTGAATATTTGTTAAGCTGGGTCTTTATGAAATAAGAGATCACCTGGAGGAGGAATATTACTGGAAATTACGTTTCAGGTCATATCTGGGAATTTACATTTCAGTTGTAGAATGTCTTCTCTTGGCTTCCAGAACCAATGATGTCATAGATCAAAGATACTGGGTATCTTACAAAACCCTGCTGAAGACACAATGAAGACCTTACACCTTCTGCTCTGGTGCTGTGCCATGGCTACAAACTTGGGATGGAACAGCAACCAGAACTAACTGATCTCTTCATAAAAATACAAAGTTGAATGCAAAACCAGCTTCTACTCAACATCTGAGAAAGACAAAATAAAGTTTATGGTTATTGTCCTAACCTTTGTTTCTCAAGGCTTATTGGTACCACAGATATCTCTGTAACTTTCTTTTTACAGACTCCTGTTCTTGTCTTCACTTCTTCTGCCCTAGTCCTGATCCTAGAGACCTGCCCCCCAGACCTGAAGCCTCAGATGAGCTGTGACTATTCATTTAAATCCATCTCTCAAGCACCTTTCTCCAAGAATCCTTTACCATAAATCCTGTAATCACACTGAAATGATTCTCATCCTTTTTCTTTCCTGTGTGCTTGTAAGAATGGCTTAATTTTTTTTCATAGGAATTATTCAGCAGCCTCTCTATCCCTTTATGCTCCCTTCATTGACATTGGAAAAGTGAGAAACACCTCTGGGCAAGGTGAATGCCTGGGTAAGTTAATGGAGAGCCCCAAGTTACAGCAGATCCCTAAGTAAAAGCGACTGGAAGGAGCAATAAAATACCAGTATCATTTACAATTACAATATAAACACTATTCACCAGCAGCTTGGCAGTTCAAAAGTGAGCTAAGAACTCCATCAGCAGCCTGTTTTGCTTTGAATAATTAGTTTTATAAGAGAACATCGATCAAAGGCATTGGTAGCAAGTTTAGTGAAGTGTTCATCATGTACAAAGTCACTGGAAAATTACTCAGCCCTGAACTCAGCTCAGCCAAAATCAGGTAAACCATAAATAACTATGGTTAAAGATGAACAGTCAGCTCTGAACAAAGGAATTCCAGGGACAGCAAAGTATGGCTGTAATCTGAGCAGCAATGGCTGCCTTTTGGAGCAATGGATGAGAGCAGCTCACCTCTGTACAAGCTGTTCCAGGACACAAGAAACCTGCAAGGACAAAAATACAAAGATACTTGGTGACATCAAATTAATTGCAAAGCCAATGAAACAATGGAGATACAGGGAAAAGTTCTTAATATGTGGTTGGAAACAGAGAAAATAACTCAGGGTTTCTGGAAGGAGCTCACCTGGCAGAAACCAGGGCCAAGGTCCCATCTTTTGCTCAGGGCTGCTTAGTTTCTGCAGAAATTGAGGTTTAGTGAATGGTTGTCTATAATTTTTTGCACAGCTGAAACACTTTCCTAATGTGAGGGAAAACATTTTTCCCCAGTATGGAAGTAAATTCAAACTTTCAAGCAATTCAACGTGCACCTGCTGAGCCCCCAAATAATTATATTCATTCCTTATTCCTTTTACAGGGGGTCAGGGAGGGAACCATATTAAAAATGTTCACTACCAAATGCTCATTGTAGGGATATAATCAATGAAAGTAAATTAGAGAGGGCAAACCAGGTGCTGCTTGAATTAATTTCCAGTCTTTTCAAGCAGTTAAAGCTCCTTCCAGCACTGAAGCACATGCCAGCATGAGCCCTCTTGCTCTTGTAATGCCACTGCCAATGTACTGGCTAGTATTTGTCACTGAGAAAAAGTTACATTTTCCCATTCCTTGTTGAAGTTCACATTCAAGACAAAACTCCAAGGAACTGAATTTGACCTTGAATCAATTCCAAATATTTAGCTTGTGCACTTCCAGTTGAAAGAAAAATCAGGGATCCTGGCTCAAGGGTGAAATGGAAGCCTTGTTTGAACTGCAAAATTAGTGCAGTTTGAGAAAAATGACTGTATAGTACGGGAACATAAATTAAAGGTAAGTCATGAAAACAATGAAGTTTTTTTAAAAATAAAATTGCTTTCCGTTAAAAGACAATTATTTCTCTAGAAGGTCAAACTTATTTTCAGTAATAACACTGTTCACTAGTAGACCATGAAGACCTGTACACATCTGAAATATGTAGAACTTTTAATATGCACAACAGAAACTGGATGTTGGAACGGTGTCAAAAAGTCTCTGCAAAATTACAATGCAAGTTGGACCACATAAAGCAATCAAAGTCCCAGTTTATTAAAATGTGTTATTTATGACTCACTGAAAATTTTTCTTGTTTGTGAAAGAGAAATGAATTAAGAATTAACCCTTTTAATATTAAGAGGCTCCTTTTTTTCATGAAACTCACAAATACTGAATTTTACTCATGAAGCAGACAAAACAGAGATGCCAAGTCTCCCACATTATCATCTACTGGATTCATTCTCTAGCTAATAAATCTTCTGATCCACATTTTCTGCCTGCAGAATGCTAATGCCCTCCCTGTTGGCTGTGCTGCTGACAGGATGTCTGTGAGGATTGCCCTGGCTGCTGGCACAGGATGGCACAGTCCCATAACCTCTGCTGGGCAGGCAGGGAGTCGAAGGGGTGCTGCAGAATGGTTAAAGACTGGCTCAGAGCAATGGGTGTCAAAAGAGAGATAAAATAGGCTGGGTCCTCCAGGACCTAGCTCGTCAGCATGAACACTTGCTTTGCTTGTAAAATATAAAAGCTTTGACAATCTCTCTTGTTGTTGTTGTTGTTTATCGTTAACCCTAATCTCTCTATTCACCTTCATACTTTAGACAAAAAAACTGAAGAAGCAGCACAACATTCTCTACCAGTGCTGTTCCCTATATGTGGTCATATGCAAAACCAGCTGTTATGAACTTGAAAAGTGTGGTTTCACCTCATCTGACTTGAAATGTGTGGCCAAAAGGTGTCCCCAGAGCCATGTCCAGACAGGACCAGGTGGGATGGCAGCCTGTGACCAATCCAGCCTGGAGCCAAACCTGGACTTCCCTCATCCACCACTTGGTCCTCCAGGGCTGCTGGATCACCACAGCCAGGAGAAATTGGGCAGGAAGTCATCCAAGGCTGGATGTGGCTCTGCTGACAGGGCCTCCATGCCCAGAGGGAGCCCCAGACCCTGCCAATAATCCTGACTCAGGGAAGACGTTTACACCCCTCACACATGGACACACTCCCCTCTTCTCTACTGCAGTCTGGATGAATAATAGATTTTCATGTGGAATGTTAATATTTTATGTGCATTAATTTTTGCCCTTTTCAGGAAATTTCATGCTTTGCCTTTTATTCCAAATTTTTAGCTGAAGTTGAAAAATCCACTTTTACATATAAAAAAAGAGTAAAAATTCATGTTTTGACTTCATCCCATAGTGCAATTCACCACAGGTAATGATTTTCTGGAGTTCCCTGGTTAGGATTCTTTGGCTCAGTGTCTCCTGACTAGCTCAGGTGACAACAGCTGAAAATTGCATTAATAGGAACAGCAAGTCCTAAATCAGTCCAGAACAAAAGTGGAAGACGCAGGAGATACCTGGTGCTCCCTGCAGCTGTGTGCTAAATGCACCGATAATTATCCTAAATATCATCATCTTGAAGTACCAACTTATTATCAGAGAATGCTGGAATGCTTTGGGATGGGAGGGACATTAAAACTCAATTTACTGCATCCCTGCCATGGGCAGAGACACCTCCCACTGTCCCAGACTGCTCCAAGCCCTGTCCAGCCTGGCCTTGGACACTTCCAGGGATGGGGAATACATCCAGTAGGATGGCAAAGTTAAACATTTTGCCTGTTCTTGCCCAGGAAAATGAATGGCAGGGAAAAAGCAAGGCAGGGACGAACAGACACATCAAGAGGCTTCACCAAGTGTCAAACCTGGCAGCCCAAATGCTATGGCAAACAAGGCTCTCAGCACCTGGCCACAGCGAAACATAATTTTTAAAACTGCACAGAGTCCAAGTTCTTATTCAGCTCCTCTGGATATATGAAAGGCTGGCAAAAAACACACAACAGTCATGCTCTGCTGCTGGTTTTGTTAGAATTCAGGAAAATGCCTTTAACACACAACAGTTCCTTGCACTGCATCTGTTCTGTGAGGGTCTGCTGGGCTTTTTAAGTCACAATATTGAAATGATAGTGGGTTTAACACTTTACAAAAGCTTTCAAGTCTGAATAGTTCAGACCTGAAGTAAGTCTTCCCTTAGGGATTTAATGTATTTAATTATCTCTCAAGTTTTATCCATCATAATAGCTAAGTGAAATCACTGCTCTTGTATAGAACAAAGGGAAGCCAAACATATAAATCAATATTTGATTTTTAAAGTTATTTACAGGAGCAACACATGACAGACATTGAAACAGTAAAAGAATTCCCAATATTTTTATTTTTTTTTACAAAATAAGAACTTAACAAAGGCTATTTTCAAACGACAGAATTCACAGCTAATTAGCCAAGAGAGGTGGAAATGTCCTCAGTAGCATGGTGGGAGAGGCAGAAAGATGAACAATGGAGACTGGTAATTACTTCTGCATTACTTTGGTGGAATTAGTTAAGACTCGACTGGTCAGTGCTTATATAAAAGTGATCTTAAAGTCACCTTAAGATGCAAAAGACCTTCACAAAAGTCCAGGCTAGTGAAACCATTTTGTGAGTGTTGTTCTACTGGGAACTTCATACTTTGTATGGTTTCCTTTGTGGTCACATCTTTGTGCAATCTCTGGAGTTCAGACAGGGCTTGGGGACATCAGCTGTTTTCCAGTTCTATCTTTCAGCAAATCATAGCATTCCTTCCCCAATATGCACAAAACTATGGATCCAATGCAGTCATGTGAACTGAGAAGTGCAAATCCAGGAGGTATTTAGGGGATTACATCAAAGTTGCAGAACACATCGATTTACTTATGATTTTATCCCTAAACTTTGTATTACATTCCATGTATTTCCTATCATCCTACTAAATACACAATCTACAAGGGATACTTTGAATCATTTCCCAACAAGACAAAGAAAACCAGATTAATTTTCAAGCCCATTTATCAATGCTTTGCCTCCTGGCACAGATCCCTCACTCCCCCCTTGGAGTGGTGGTGCTTGAAGCTGCTGCCACTGCAGCTGGAGCTGGGAAAGGGTTCTGCCAGGCTGGTAATGCTCACACTCCATCGGGGGAGTCAATTCTGGCACAGAAGCAAGGGAACAAATACGAGAATGCTGCCCCAATCCTGCCTGTGTCTGCAGTACCTGGAATTTGTGTGTCCTCCCTCCAGGCTCTGGGACACTCAGACATCAGCAGGGCCCCACCCTGCTCAGACAGACAAAGGCAATACCACTCCTTTTATAAGGAAATTCGAAGCATTTCCTTGGATTTATCAGCTCCCACTGTTTCCAAGGAGTTTTTACCAGTGTAGGGGGAAATCTGACTCTCATCTCCTGTGCAACTGCAAAGGATACAAGGACAAACCACCACCCCACAGATACAATATGGAGAGGTTTGATAGAAATTAGCAATCAGCATTTTATTCTGCTGGCTGTGACTGCTGCTGACAGCAGTGGAATAACATCTTTATGAAGTAGATTCACACAGAATCCCAAATTACAAACAATAGAATTAAAGCATAGGGAGGAAAACAACTTGCATATCTTCCCAAGGGGAACCAAGACTCCTGGGGAATAGAATCCAAGAACCCACATCACCAATCCCTGTTAGAGGTCCTTCATTTGATAAACATCATGGTAAGTAATAACTGGTAACCAGAATCTGTTCCAGTGGTGCACTGGGTATCAGGTGCAGCCAGGTGTGCATCCAGACTGGCATTCTCCCTATTTACTCTGAAGAGGATGCAGTGAAGGACCATAAAACTTAGACATATATTGCAGAATTAATTCTAGATGAAAACTGGAAGAAGAAACACTGCCACGAACTGATCAAGGAACAGGATGTTCTGTATATTTACCAACACCTCAAGAGATGTTCAACTGAAGGAAAATAAATTATCCCAACCAGACTGTTAGAAAGTGAGTTCCTGAGCCATTTTGGTGTTCTGTTTAAAGGTAACGCTGCAGCAGTTAGATACCAATCACATCACCACAACAAATATTACAAAGAACTTACAGGAAAGGAGCTGCAGTCCAACCCATCCACCAAAGTTTCTTTAATCCTTTTTCCTTTCAGGCAATTCCAGACAATTCCCACCTGTCTGCTGTACCCTTGCTGATCAATTATCCTGTTGAACTGGAAGTGAACCTGCTGCAAAGGGTTAAGGTGGCTGCACTGTCCCAGAGCCAATTGCATCAACACAAGATCTCATCAAAACAAGTCTCCCCAGCAGAGAGAAGAGTAGCAATGACACTGATGTCCAGCTGAGGAGCTGTTTGATGGGGACCATTTTGTTCTTTCATTCAATAAAAGGTGTTACTTTCAGAAACTACTCCTTTAACAAGCTCTAAAACAATCAAGAATGATGTCCTGGGCACAGTACTGGTCTGAGACATCAGGTTTATTGATTGGGACAATTTACTGCAAAACATTGCAGTCTCACAAAAATTATGCTCATTCTTTGGTTTAATAGAGGCCTAAAATGTGAAGTTGTTTGGCTTATACCCTCAGAGGACATCAAGGACACCAGAGGAGGTAAGGCTTACCAAGAGCAATTTTGTCTATCCTGATACGGAGCTGTAAGTGCCACACTGCACAGCCCACACTCCTTGGGCACCATTCTCTATTTGGCTGCTTTGCTAAGTGTATCAGTAGAAAAAACATTTCATGACACACTAATGGTTAAACTGGGATACCTGTGCTCTGCAAACAGCATCCAGAATGACCTGCCTTACAGAATTCACTAAACTTCCTTTAAAAATTGATTGTCACTACCAATCTGGAGTAATTTTGGATTGCTGTCTGCTTTTACAGATGTCACATTTGTCTGCTGGATGTGCAGGTTAGGAAGTTGCATAACTGATATTGTTCAAAACTTAGCATGTTGTACTTTACAGGCAGATTCTCTTCTCTAGTTTAAACCTCCAGAAAATGATAAGGTTATCATTTTGCCCTAGCATTTGGTTTTCAAGAATTCTGTCCTTGGAATTTGTGAGGATTATCTTGATTTGGAAAAGATTCCCCCTTCCCTTGCTCCTGCCTTGGGCAGGTCCTGACAAGCCGTGGCATTCTGTGAATGTCAGAGAGCAAACAAAGCAGCAGGGCACTGACAGTGGGGATGTATTCCCTCTGGGCCAGGGCCAGCTCCAGCTCACCTGCTCATCTGGGATTCCACCATTTCTTTTATTTTCTTTACAAAGTTAGGATGACCAGTTCGCTCCAATGAAGTTTGCTTAGTGTGGAGTCCAAAGTTTCTTCTAATGAATGGGCACCTGATCATCTTCCCTATTAAATTAGGAAGTTAAGAGCCTCCCCAAACCTCAGAGAATGATTTGGGATTCATCACCATAGCTTATTCAAGAACATTCTACACTCCCCAAAGCTGTAATCAGACTGGGAACTTCCTAGAGCCAGACCATCTAGAGATATGGAATATTTCTTCATTTTGTCTACAACCAAGTATACTATTGGTATGGTTTCCTAAAGAAACTTCTTCTCTTTTTTTTTCTTTATTTTTTTAAATTTTTTTTTTAATTTTTAATTTTCCATTAAACATATCAATAACCAAAAGAGTTAATGTAATCCTAAATCTCAATCCAAATAGCCCTGAAGTCAAGGGAAGCTTCTACTGATATAATCCCATCCCAAGAGCTGTTGGAGCACTCAGAGTGGCCATGCATTGGTTCTGAATTGCTGATATACACAGACCTGTCACCAGCTGCACTCAATTCAAATTGGTTTTTTTTCCCAAGAAGAGACATTATAATTTTTCTCTGCATCATTGCACCATCCATCAGAGACACTTTTATTTGCAACTATCAGGGACTACATCTCTAACCTGTGTGAAGTGGCCAAAATTATTGTTCCATCAATGCTGAAAGTGAGACCTTGAGTTCAGTGGCAGTCTGACAGACCTGAGTCATCCTCTAAGCTCTGCAGAACTGGAGCTTGGCATCTCCATCTCACAGAACTTTGGGAGCTCAATCCCACTGGGAAGAGCACTAGAGACCAAACAGGGAAGTAAGCTGCACTGTATTGAACTAATGGCTTTGGATACAACTCTTACTCCTGTTAAAATACAATAAATGCTCCATTGATTCTCTGTCTCAATAGTTTAAAAATGCTAATTTTGTACAGGTGGCAATTCTGCTCATGGAATTTACGCTTTGCTCATGACCCTGAGTGTCCCAGTTTGAACAAACCACCAAATAACTGTGGATGTTTAAGGTATTGAGAGCTTATCTCTACCTGATTTTATAGAGTCTCCCTTTCCAGTCAGCACTGGGGGCACTCAGCATGCTCTCCAGATTCATCTGGTGTCTTACAAAGCCCACAAGGATGTTCTAACTCTGCAGCCCAGCAGAGCAGCAAACAGCCACTGCTGTCCCATAGCAGATTAAGGGCTGCAAAGTCATCCAGGTGCTGCTTTGTGTTTTGTTTTGTCCACTCCTTGCATGTCCTTACCATGTTTCAATTTCCTCAGAGCCCAAGAACTTTCATTGGCACAGGGATTTCCTGCACCACTGTGCACAACCACCAGTATGCAGCTCTCACAGCAGCACTGCATTTATCTGGAACAAGCACAGGCAGAGCTCAGAGACAAACTGTGATAATAGAACATTATGAATGTGCAATACAGCTTCCAAATATTTGCAAAGCATCTTAGAAACTGTGCTAGAAACCACAGCTTTGTATGGTTTGACATGGCAGTGATCCCCCATGTCACATTCCGCAGTGTCATACACACCCTGAATAAAGTGGGACAAAGAAAATGAAACAACTGACTCAGAAAAATCATTATTACTAACAGGGAACAGCACAAGAGGCTCCAAGAGAAACAGGATGGGACTCTTCAGCACAGACACGTCAGAGAAAGGACCTTCAAGGACCTACAGAGAAAGGAGACAAGTTGGGCACACAAGTATTTCTCCAGACCAGATGTATTAATTTCTCTTTTTTATTACAAAAACTAATAAAATAAAATCACAGAACTGCTGTCATTCTCTAATAACTTCTGTTCATCACTGAGCAGTGAACAGAAACAAGCCTAGGAATAATGGGGTCTGTTACTCCAAAGAACTGGTTATTGTTTTAGTTTGTCTTTGGTCAGAATGGAATGGTGCTACAGATTTGCTGCTGCACTTTTGTGCTCCATGGATTTATCTATTAAGAAGACCACAAGAGATTCATATGTTGCTCTGACTTACCAGAACAGATGAAATGTTGAAAACCATTGCCATCAGCAGCAGAGCTGCTGCAGTTGGACTGACCCTGATTGCTATTTCATGGTGACTCTGAGGTCTCAAAATACACAGTTTTCTTGCAGCTGGGGCACTGAGAACATTTCCCACCTGTTTCTCTTATAAGAATTCACCCTCTGATACTGCCTTTTTTGGTACGAGGGACGTCTCTTACCTTTGACCAGGTATTTTTGTGAACCCTGATGGAACTTAGAAAACATTGCCCCTTGCCCCAATCCAGCTGGAAATAAGCTCAGTATCAGACTGGTGGGAGAATCCAACCAGTTCCTTAGAAAAAGAAGACAAAAAGACAAAGGTTGAAGAAACTAGGAAAATAATAACAAAGTCTTTCTCAGCTATTAAACTTAACAGTCTACATACAGTTTAATTGCTTACTCTGTTTTCAGTTTTGAGCATATGTTGTTGTAATCATGAAGCAGAAACAGGGTTTTGGTATGCAAGATAAGTTTGTGGATAATGTGAAGGCAAAAATGTTGAGGCATACTATACCTTAAGTATTTACATTCCTGTTTTTACAATTATCTTAATTAAAGAGTAATTATTGCACTTACAGATAGGCTTATCTCTAACATGAAATTACCTGTCTACCATAATAAAAATTGGAAAACATCAAAATTGCATTTTTTACTGTCTTTAATATAAATGCTCTCTTCACCACAAGGAAAACACATTGTTATATTCCCTTGGTATTCTTAATTTGTCAAAAGCAGGCAGGTTGCTAAGAATGGAAGCACGGACTTCCAGAAGCATGGAATTAGTTGGCTAAGGAAAATATGCTTTCATTGTATGTGAAATGAAAGACAAAAACATAAACTAATAACACACGGTTAGGAAAGAGCAGCAGGAAAATGAGACAGAAATCTGTGCCCTGTGCTCCCCGTCTGTGCCTGGGGACAGCTCCTGGGGATCTGGCCCTCACCTGGGGTAGGCAGAGTGAGCCAGGTGCAGTTGATCTGGTTATTAAACATCTCAGCAGCTTCTCTTTTTGGCTGGCATCTGCTTCGGGATTGCTTTGTCAGGGCAGAGCCGGAGCTCCTCAGCCCCTCTCTAAGAGCTGTCCTGGACATAAAGGAGTGCTTCTGTTTGGAGATAAACACCAGGAGGCAGGAGCACACGGGATCCATTTCCACTGGGATTGACCTCTATTACAGCCACTTGACACCTCACCTGCACTAAGCACCAGATCAAAGTGGGACCAAAATAGTGCAACAGTCTCAAGGAAGAAGACAGTGGGTTACTGAGCTCCGTGGAGACCTGGCAGGGAAGCAGGTGGGACTTAACCAGCATGTTTTAAACACAGTCTAGAAATGAATTAGGCAAGGTCTTATAAAACTGCCAGAAGTCAGTGAGCCTTGCTCTCCCTGAGACCAAGGGAAGCACTCAGCAAAGGGATCAGCTCTGTCCCTGGTGTATGTGCTGGTTAAATAAAGGTTACTGTGCTCAGAACCTGAGGCACCTTCTAACCCCACATATTTTCCCAGACTGGAAGTTTTTTCCATTTTATTAAAAATTTAATAGAGGAAAATGATGCATTCATCATTACCCAAACACCTCAGTGCTCAGCTGATCCTGAGCTTCTTTCTACTTCACTCGAAACAAACCCGCCATCACCACCACACAAAAAACAAACTAACAAAGCAACCAAAAACCTGCCTCCCAACAACTCACAGAGATCATTACAATATAGCACCTCAATCTTTTAACTAATAAATAACTGCAACATGGCAGAGAAACCACCAGCTACATTGAGACCAGAGAGTTCCTACAGCTGTCCTGGAACAATGTCATCGAAGATTGATATTTATGGCAAGATATACAATTTATTTGTGCAACTAGAGAAATTATTAATCTCTACAGTTTATGTATTTAAAAAAAAAAAAAAAAAGGTGAATTTCCAATATGCACACCTATTTTTGACTCCCAAAGTCTGTCTGTGATGCCAGCATTCAGCTGAAGCCTGTGCTTACAGTGTTGTCCAAGGGATGCTTCTGGGTTTTAAATGTGGGGGTGTTTCCTCTGCTGCCTGGTTTGCAATATACCTGAGCTACTGTGTGGTATCCCTGCCCAGGCTGGAGGATGGAACCAGATCATCATTCAGGTCCCTTCCAACCCATACCATTCCAGGATTCTGTGATATCTGTGATATACTCTGTGACCTAAGTGCTTAAGGAGGCTTAGAAATCAGACTTAAAAAAAAAAAAAAAAAGCGCCAAATAAAAACTTTTTACTTTTATTCAGAAAAAATGGACTTCCCCTCTAATTATCCGTGCCAAGATTTCACTGTAATAATAAGTAGAAGCAGGGCTGCAGAATATTGAAGATAAATACCCTGTACACACAAATCCATGAACCAGGCGCAGTCCCGTTTTGGAAAGAGCTTTCCTTTGTTTCTATCCTGCCCTCCAGTGGTTTAACTGGGGGTTAACTGGAAGACTGGTCAAGGCAGAGCTAAAAAAAACACCAACCAAAACATTTTAGCCTGTTTTTCTGACTGGATACAGTATAAAACCAAGACAAGTCACGCACTAAAATTACTCTATTTGCAAAAATCAAACAAAATTAGATAATCTTTTTTTGTCTGATGAAGTATTTTACCTGCTGAGAAGAGGGTTAAAAAACCTGCATAATTCCCTCATTTACAGTGCATACATGAATGGTTATTTTTAGTTGTACGGGGCCTTTGTTTCGCTCTGACAAATCCTAGGAGAATAGTGATCTTATTCTGCAGAATAATGGGTGTGGAAAGGAGTTTCTTTCACAGCAGCTCATGAGATTACTGCTCACAGCACCCAGCACTGTGAACAAAATTCTGCCATAGCAGCATTCAGCCCACACCAACACTCTGGATGTGGATGGGAACTGCTCCTCTTCTGACCAGGGGGTGTTTGACACCCTCCACATCCAATGTTCTGTCCTAGTGCCCAAACCAAACCCATTCAGTGCCCAAACCAAAATGATTCCATGTAGAGTCCACACCCAGGAATTAATAAAGAATGCATAAGACACAGAGACAGGATCATGCTCCTTACCAAATCAGCACCGATTTCTGCAAAGTTCTGCTAAGCACTAGTGAATATTATTTTTACAGCAGCCTTTTACAGTAGTAGGGTTTTTGCACAGCCAACAGATACATGGTATGAGACTGATTTCAGAATCAAGTACCAAAAAGATGCACACACATGAGGCATGGCAACAGATATCCCCAAAGCAGTCAGACTGCTATTACAGTGTGGAGTGGAACTGTTCAAAGGTGGAGGCCCCTCCAACACCACAACAATGGTCAGTACTAAAAAAACATGAAAAAAATATTATAACAGGTCAAAATCAGCTCACTTCACCTCCTATTTCTGAATATTTCACCTTCAATCAACTGAATTATTCAATATTTCCTGTAAGGGCACTCTGGACTGGTCCAGGTGAAGCCTCAGGTGAGCACAAATACTAATCCACGAGCTCAGTTTTGCTCTCAATGTCACCAGAATGGCTGAAACAGTAAAGGGAGTTTCTGTGATCTCACACAGCTCCCTCTAAAGGGAGGGCAGCATTTGGCTCTAGCTGGGAACATTAAAAACTTTGATTGATCCTTGTGAGCCATTAGGAAATGCCACCAGATCCTGCACAACAACAAAATTGTGCTTTTGGATAAACTTCTGTTGTCCCCAGAAGCAGGATTATATAAACTACAATAAGAAATGAAGGACTTCCCATTCCTGTCCCACCACATGACACAGTTTTTTCCAAACGGAATGTTTAAACATTCTCTATTTAATGTTTAATTGTAGGGATGCAGAGAAGGGGAAGGAAAAGAAGCAATTAATAATTATATTACTAAAATTAGTTGTAACCATCTGTAAAATTATGCCCTTCATTTACCATAAGTGGACACAGAGAGGGAGATTGGAGACATCTTGAATAAGTTTTAATAATTGATAATAATAATAATAATCTTCACTGTTCTTTTTATTATGATAAACTTCAAAAAAGGTGTGCTGATCTTTAATACTAGTTCCTCCAGACAATTAGAACACTGAATTTTTTAATATAAAGTTAAAAAACTAGAATCTGTGGAGTTTTCACAAACCATAAGCATTCTAAAAGTGCCAGATCCTGCACTGATTATTGTCTCCTAGTTCATTAATGAATTTCCTCCCCCTCTCAATCAGAATGTCTCTGGTCCATTTCCCATCACTTGGGGTTACAAAAACCAGCTTGGCACTCAGTCAAACTGGGACAGCTTTACTGATAAAGCCAGCGGGGGAAGCAAATAATTTGCCAAATCTCACAACTCCTGAACATGAAGAGCCCTGGAAATCAATCCCCAGAAGCGCTCTGAGTCTGATTTTGCCGGCAGAGAGGAAAGGGCAGCACCGTGCTCAGTCATCAGCTGGCTAAGGAGAGCCCTACCCAGCAGATCTGCTGCTCACAGAGAGGAAACCTGTGAGATACTGTGCCACACTGGAGCAGGGCAAAAGGAGAACTGAGAAAAGATTCCTTGAACTGCATCTTCATTAGGAGAACATGACCCCATCCTTTCTTCCTGCAGAGCTGACTGCCTGTCATCTGATGGGCGAAGGGGAATTCAACAGGTCCTCATCAGTGAATCTCAGTGAACTTCAATTTCACGTCAAAGTACTTGTGAAGAGCCTAGGAAGTAGGCAGTGTGAGACTTCAGCTGCATTTATTTGGTTCCATGTTACCATTGGACATGACTCTTGACTCAGATGTTTTGTGCCATCTGTAGTTTTGAAAACAAAATCTCCAACCATGCATGCAGTCTGCTTGCCAAACTAGTGATCAAAACTCTACATTTTAGCTGATGGCACTCATCAAAAGTTTATTTCATTTTTGTGGAAAAATATTTGTACTTGTCAGTAAAAATTCAGATCCACCTGAACCTCCCCAACCGGTGTGCTAACAGTGTTTGCCCACATCCCCACACTGAGGTGGATAATTCAAACATGCCCAAAGCCTGTGCCTGAGCCCTCATCTTTCTGCAAGGACACTGGAGGAACCAAGCTCTTTACAACACAGTCAGTATTGTCACAACTTGCTTACTGGCAAGGCAGGAGTTTTTCCCAAGAGCTCTGTTTTATGTTTCCCCAGAATACTCACTGCAATGTTATGATCTTTGTAGTTACATTTCTTTTCCTCTAAAACAATGCAGTAAAGAAACGTTAATAATAATTTCATGTGTTTTTGCTTCCCCTCAGCCAGGGAAGTGTTTCAGGGCTGACACTCTCAGAAAGGAAGGTAAATTCTTCAGTGTGATGATGGCCCACAAGGAAAAGCAGCCTCTGTTTTGCTCAGCCCCTTGGTATCTCTGACATGGATTTCACACTTCCCAGGCCTGTGCAGATCCTGTGTTCAGGGCAGGGCCTCTGTCTGGTTAAAGATTTAAATGCTTCTGTCTCCCCTCTGTGACCAGTTAACCTTTATCCCACAGGCTCATTTCTCAGCTACTCCAGATACTTTGCCTCCCTGCTCTTGAGCTACTCAGTTGTCCCTCATGTTTCTTTTCATCTGGGGCTGGCTCCTGAGTTTTAGGAAACAGCAGCCAGGCCCTAGGGCTGGCTCTGGGCTGGCAGAGAGAAGGCATCTCTTCATTTCCAGGGCTCCATTCCCAGAAAAGCACAGGGGCTCACATCCCCAGATATGAAGGACAGAGGTGAGGTTGGGTTCCTTCTCCTCTGGGATTGGTGTCCCCGGCTGCAGCTAGTTCTGTGAAACCAGGCTTGTGTAACTGCAAATGGGCATCCTGCCTAAACCAGGCACTGCTCATCCACCAGAGGCAGGACCCACACAGCCTTTCAGCACTGGGAGAAAGCCAAATTAACTTCAGCCCTGTAACTGGTGTGTTTGTGGACTTTCCTGGACCCTAAAGCTTCAGCACCAACAGCGTTACACCCATACTGCTCAGTACACATTGAAAACATTCCCACAGGCCAGGAGAGCAGTGTTCCCACACAGAGCCATTTCACTGCTTCAGAGGTTACAATTACTGTACAAAGCACAGCTCCTTTGCCCCACATCCTTTGTTGCAGCAGCGTGCAATATATCAGAACTTATAGCCTTTGACATGACAAAGAATCTCCTCTGCCAGTATTCTCAGCTCACAACCAGCCAATTAATTCTCATTCCTCCACCAGGGCAAGTACTCCAGAGTTAATAACTGTTAATATTATTAAGAGTTAATAGTTAATAAGGAACTTAGGGAAATTCTTCCATTCTGGGATGTTTAATCAGGTATTCTGAGAAGGGGAAAACCTGAACCCGTTTTCTCTAAAAGAAAGCATGTGAAATAATTAGAAGAATCACAGACACGATTTAGTTCTTTTGAAGTGCACACTGGGGATGTGAATTGCAGCAATTCTTTAGGCACCTTGCTTCTTTGGAGCTGGCTGGATGTAAGCTTCTATCTGGAAGGTATTTCAGTGTGTTACTACAGCATGATGGTTGAGCATATCCAAGACAGGTGGTCTTCGATCTTCGAGTGTTTTGAGAGCAGAAAAATAGCTCTCTGCAGTTTCTTGGACATATTGTGAAAATTAAATGCCCGATCAGGTGTGAAATTGATTTTAACTAGCCCCTATGAGAACAAGAGACTGCAGATGAGTTTCTCTGAGGAATAACTTAGCAGGTTGTAGAACAGCACCTGTGCTTTATTTCAGAGCAGACACACGGGCCCACAGCACCACGAGGAATGCGAGTTTCCAAAAGGATGCAGAAGTGCAGAAAGCTAGATCCTGCGGTGAAAATTAAAACCCTAAGCTGGGGTCATAGATTCCCTGTGTGGTACAGGAGCTTAAAAACTCCCTGTCCAAACTCAGCCAGCAACTGATTTAAACAACATTTAACGGCATAGTACAATATGGCATCAAGACACATTCTTGGAAAAACGTCTCTTTATAAAACCAGATTACCTCATGTCAGTAGAATTATTACCCTATTATATTTAGCTAACAGAAGAAAACCTTACAGGGCGTGAGCAGAATTTTGCAGGAACATCCTTTGGCAGCTGAATCACGGAGAGACATTGACTGTGGCCTTGGGAGGAGAAGGCTGAGGGGAGATTAGCATTTTCCTGCAGGCGGTTGCTACAGTGACATTTCCAGAGGCTGGGGGTACTAATAAATGCCAGGAGGTATGACTCACATTCACCAGGTGAGGATTGGGTCAGAGTCATGGATGGCTCATGGTGTCCAGAACCATAAATCACCTCTTTCCTGCCTATCTGACCTCCTCTCCCCTTGTTCACGTTCAGGAAGTACTAACACACTCCATGCTCTTGTGCCCAGGCTGGGAAGAAGGGTGCACAGAAAATTGCTCTTTCCCCTGAGCTGTGGCAGTGCAGGTTCAACCAGCCCTCAGTGGGATTGTCACCATCACCTGTGATGCTCATGCACAGCTGGGCTGACGTGTATTGAGCAGAGAAGAGGTGATATGTGATATAGAGAACAAATGTCAGTGGGTTCAGAAGTCCTAATTATACAACTGAAAGATGCAATACTTTCCTATTCAGTTAGAATCAAAGAGAAGCCATTCTTGGAGGTGGCATGGAATTAATTCTGGGTTTGTCCTTCTTATCTTTTTTTTTTAATTTAAAAATAAGGAACTTAAAAAGGCATTCCTCATGCTTTCAAATATTTGCTTATTTCTGGCTGAGCATCATCCCAATAACTGCATTCTTGTCTCACAGAGTGAGATGATGTACCTACATCTCCAGCCACTGTGTCACTTCCCAGAGCTTTGAGTGAACCAAGGGATCCCAGGGACACAGCAGAGCTCACGAGGACACCAAGTGACCCCGTTTGTACATTCATGAGAGGGCACAGCCCAGCCTGCTGAGTTCAGGGCTGTGCACAGGCTGATTGTGGAGCTCGGGAGATCTGCAGCACAGCCCTGCTCAGCTCCTGCCACAGGCAAGAGAAGCAATCATTCAAACAGGCAGAGATCCCAATTTTGAGCAATGTTCACACCTGTGTGTGACTGGAGCAACACCAGTGTGTATGCACACACACACACACACGCTGAGTGAGGGGAACAGAGCTGCTGCTAAAATAAAACAGCCTGTGTCATAGTCCCACATCTGCAAGAAAACTCCCTTCCTGTCCTCTGCAATCAGCTGAGAGGGTTGGTGCTGGTATTCCAGCTCATGAGAGCCACTCAAGAGCACACAGCAGCCTGGGTCCTTTCTAAAGGAATGTTTTCTCAGCAACAGAAGGAAATGTGCACTTT
The DNA here is from genome assembly GCA_018697195.1 of Certhia americana. Classification (NCBI taxonomy): domain Eukaryota; kingdom Metazoa; phylum Chordata; class Aves; order Passeriformes; family Certhiidae; genus Certhia; species Certhia americana. Next base: position 4,464,911 of record CM031868.1, on the reverse strand, counting down.
GGTCTTTAGCAAAAGGAGAAACTGCTCTCAGCTGAGATCTGGCCTTGAACACAGATGGGATCTGCCTTTGCTCTCAGATCTCATGCTGCACTGTAGAGCCCTCTGAGGAACCAGCTCTTCGTGTCTCCAGGCAGGTCTCTGGGGCCTGGAAATGGCTCAGGGTTAAGTGAAGGATTGGGCAAGATCCCAGTAACAACACCCAGCTTCCCCAGGAGCAACTGGCTCCCATTGTTTCCTAGTGGCATTTTCCACTTGCTTCCCAAATGTTTACATGTCTTGTACCCTCAGGCTCTCCAGGATGGCCTGGCCATAGAGAAGGCTCCCCAGGAAGCCCCAGAGTGTGGAGGGTGACAGACCACAATGGCTCTGGAGCCAAGATACGCTCACAGTCTGCCTGCAATTAAGATAATTCCTAAGCAAATAAACATCCAGTCTGGAGGCTGTGCCTGCCTGAGAGGAGCTGCAGAGGCAGGGGACCTCAAAGAAAGATTTGGGGTGCAACTGGTGCAGATGAACAGATGGAAGCGGCTCCTTTGGCTCCCTGGATTCATGAACACTTTTTTCCCTGGCAGAAATTTACATCCCATTCTATGTCTGCCATGGTCAGGAACACCTCCTACTGTCCCAGGTTGCTCCAAGCCCCAGTGTCCAACCTGGCCTTGGACAGTTCCAGGGATCCAGGGCAGCCACAGCTGCTCCAGGCAGCCTGTGCCAGGGCCTCCCTACCCTCCCAGGGAACAATTTCTTCCTAATATCCAACCTAAACCTACCTTCTGTCAGTTTGAAGTTGTTCCACCTTGTCCTGTCACTCCAGGCCCCTGGGAAAAGTCTTTGTCCCTCTTTCTTGCAGGCTCCCTTCAGGTACTGGAAGGTTACAATTGCAATTACAAGAAGTCTTTGGGGTGACTTCTCCTCTCCAGGCATCCACTCAGCCTCTGGAGGGCATCCTCCAGAGCACCTGACTCCTCATTCACCAGCTCTGAATGTGGAACACACACACAATTATCACAGCTGGTGCAGAGTTTGTGGAGGTGGGGCTAAATTGTCATTAACTGAAAGGCTCTGGAGCACTTTAACACTGCCATAGGAACCCAAACTCCATTGTCATTGCTGCTTTGGGTCACTCCAAGTTGTTTTAAGCTGCATGATTGACTGCTCTGTTTTCATCTCTCAGCATCATACAAAGGCTTTGAAAACTCTGACAGTCTGTTTTCATTTTACCTCTTGGATACTGAATCTTTTACCTGCATGAAGAGTTTTGTTTGCTGCTCTTAAGGCATGACAGATTTTGTAAACTACTTAAAGCCTTCTTCAGCTTTTCTGAATGAGAGCACAGCCACTGGGAGAAGGTTGATTTCTCCCCAAAATGACTGTCTTAAATTCTCTAACTAATCATCACCTTGGGAAACATAACAAAAGCAAACTGACCTGGATGGTATACATTCCTCACCTTCCCTTTTTTACAGACAGCTGGAAAGACCTGCTCACTTTGTTCTCCAGGCTCCAAGCTCTGCCTTTCTCTTGCACACACAAGTTAAATTATGGCACTAGATACCACAGGATATGCATAGTGTCTGCATGATATCTATGGTTTCTATATAGCATATATATATATGGTTCCATCTTTTTCTAGAATTTTGTTTCTTGTATACTCAGCCTGCATTTATCCATTGAGATAACCATTTCCCTTATCTAATGGGTCCTGGAACTCTCACTGTGGTCAAAGGCAAAAAGACAATAATATTTTCACAAACAGAGATTTTCCAACTGCGAGAGTGAGCTTCTTGGAACAGGTGAGCCAGAGCTTCCCTCTGTTTTTTCACCCACCTTTCAAGGCATTTGTGACCATTTCAAGCTGAAACAGCCCAGGGCTGACCCACCTGAGTTACTGCTTTTCCCCTCATGGCTTCTTGCCAGAATTGTTGAACCCTGAAAAAAGGGCAAGAAATGGGTGTTCTTTGGGTGGACTCCACAATGCTGGAAATGGTTCTTTATCTTGGCCCACAACTGAAATTGTTGCCCCGCTCGGCATACTGGGAATAAAAAGGTTTGAAGCAGGTCCAGTTCTACTTCCCCCAAAGTTCCAGAGCAAAATGGCCTGAAGAGCCTTTGAGCTACATCATTCACCCACTCCAGCCCAGGCTCGACAATGCCACTGTGTGAGATGAAGTCTGGGAGGGAAGGGAGGCCCTGACAAGGTGGGTTTGTGCAGGGGGGCACTGGCAGTCGGAACAGAGGCCAGGGCCTATCCCAGGTCAATTTGCTGCTCCCAAGCCTGAGACAGCATTAACAACCCTACCAGCACCAGCAAGAATCTGTTTGTTTTGTTATTGCTAAGCAGACACTCTGCACTGGCAGCCTGGAATGGCTTTGAACTTGTATCATTTCAAGCACACACGTTTTTTTCACTTGGCATGGAGCTGGGCCAGGAACTATTGCACAAATGCTGAAGGACTGGGATATATCCAGCAGTGTGTCAGGGTTAACCTGGCTCTGAGTGACTCCTGAAGCCTCTGACGTGCCCAGATGTAATCTGCCTTGTCCTGGAGGTGCCTGCTCACAAGTCACATCTTGTGCGTAACACGAGGTGACAGTTCGAAGGAAGCAGGACATATCACTTATCCCAAATCAGCGGATTTCATTTTTAAAGTTTATAGTGAAAGTTTCCTTTAGAAATATCTCGGTTTTCCCCTCACTATTTTCATTTGTTTGTTAAAAAAAATTATGTGCTAGGGTCAGAAGCGTACTTGGCACATGTCTGTCCCAAGGAAAAGGATGAAGCAATTACACACGTGGCATCTCAGCATGGAAAATACCAGATTAGAGCCCAGTTCTGACGAGACCTATGTGGCCATGCAGCCACCTTCCTTGGAGTATTCCATCTCTATAGCCAGACCCATTTATCTTAAATTTACACTGCCTAGAGTCAGCACTAAAGCACTGAAACGCGGCTAATGTTGAGGGACACTCCAGGGGCACCAAATACTTCAGACTAAGGCAGGGTGTTGTGGTGCTGCACAAACCCTAGGGACACCCCACACTGAGGGGGAACGCGTCCCTTCCACTGAGGGGACACCCCGCACTGAGGAGGGGACCCAACACACCACCCAGTGCCCTCCACTACAGGGGACTCCCCACCCTGAGGGGAACACTCCATGATGAGCAGGGGACACTCCTCATGCCACACTGGGGGCGCACAGCGCCCTGCACTGCGGGGACATTCATGTGGAGGAGGGAACCCAGCATTGGCCGCTCCACACCCGACAAATACCCGATATTTTCTATGCCTTCCACTTAAAAACCCGCAAAGGGTGGCGGTGGGGGCGGCGGAGGGTCCTGCGCTTATCCCCGGCCGGGAATTCCTGGGAAATCCCAGGAATTAAGGAATTTTCGGGAGATCCGGGGCTGCGGCGCCCGCTGTGTGCAATAACCCGAGCAGCCACGAGATGCCGCTGTTGATGCAAAAAAAAAAAAAAAAAAAAAAAGAAAGAAAGAAAGAAAGAAAGAAAGAAAGAAAGAAAGAAATTGCATCCGGTCGTGTCCAATTTCGCCAATTCCCGGCAATTTCCTGCCCCGCGGGTCCAGTTTGGCTGTTTCCCGGGAATTTCCTGTCCCTAGGCTTGGAATTCCAGCCGCAGGCTCCCAGGAGCAGGCTGCCTCTGTCCCCTGGCCTGGGCCACTTCATAAACCATTTATTCCGTTTGTTTATAATGGGGTTAAGCAGGTCTTCCTCCATGGATGTACTTTACATCAGGGATGCTGATGAAATTTTTGATTTCTTCTTTTCTAGAATACAGCTAAGGAAGGGGACACATGCAGAAACAGGCTCACAAAAAGTTGGCAAGAATAAAAGGCACATCTATGCCCTGAAGAGCAAAGGAGAATCACAGGAAAAAGAAGGAGGAAGAGAGTTTCAGAGCAAAAATAAATACTTCTAAGCAGAGGAGGCAGGCAAAGGAGCGAAAACAAAGTAATACATTCTGACAAATCCTGGGATGTTTCGAGGTTGGAAACAAGGATGAATGAGGTGGCAATTGATGCACCTCATGACAGCAAAATGACCAAGTCATAAAGGCATCATCAGGAAGAGATTTAAAAGATTTTTGTGAGTGATTACAGCAATGTTCACCTAATAAGAACTAAATGCAAAATATTCCTAGTGATTGGAGAAAATATATTAAGACTCATGCTGCAGAAAGGGAGCAAAGACCTTTTCTATATTTGCTTGCACCAATAATTTACATAAGTAGAACTATGCTGATATAAAACTTTTAAAGAGAGAACTGGGCTTGTATTTGGCAGCTTTTTTGAAGCTAGATTTTTACGGCTTGGCTAATTGTTCTCCTTCCTATAGTCCCTGAAGAATCCTGATTAGTTTCAAGTTAATTTGCTGAAAGCCAGAAATCTAGTAAAAATGCAATTTTACCCTTGCTAACAGCTGGAGAACCAAAATCAATTTCAGCAGCTTGCTGAGTAATGAAATTAGAGGGCTTACAAAGACAGGAGCCTCCCCTGATGGAGTTGAAGGGCAGTGCCATCACTCTGGTTTAACCCCCTGCTGCAGACAGCACTCAGCAGGCAGCACCAGGCTGGTCTCCCCAAGTTCAGAGGATGCTTCTATTGAAAAGGATGCAATTGTAGATCACAGAAAGCCTGGTTTGAATCAAATTCTGAGCTAACACACAAGGCCAGGTGCTCGATGAGCTCTAATACCTGTCCCTGGATGTCAGCCCTTTGTACAGCTCACATCTCTCCAGGACCTGGGATGGGAGAGGTCCACAGGAGAGTTCATTGTACTCACCACTGTTGCCCTGGGAAGCTGCCAGAGCCGAGTTAGCTGTTTTAAAGCTAATTTCTGCATTTCGTTTTCACTAAAATTACTGTAGAAGGTGTTGGACAAGTTGCACCATCATTACTCAATTCAGTTCTGCTCTTCCCAGAGGAGAAGATCCGAAGGGATACTGCAATAGAATTGACTCGAGCGAAACAATGCTCACGGCGCTTTTCCAGCTGTTCCTGAGCTTCCCCAGGTTGCTGACCTACCACCCTCCACAAAGCTCATGAGAAAAGGGGGCTGAACTCGTTACCAGCAGCCAGCACAGGCTGAAGTTATGGGTTTGTCTGCAGCAGACCGAGGTTTTAAACAGAGGGTGAAAATCACCCACTGAGCACAGACAGAGCTGTCTCCATAGCTACTTAGGGAGACATTTTTTTTAAAACAGACATAGATTTCTGATGTTCTTGTTACCAAATGTACATAACTCCTCTGAGAATGGGGAAGATGGAAAACTGAAATCTCCATTTTGCAAAACTGTAAGCTGAGCCAAGGGTCTGGAGAGTTAACAAATGCCCTTGGACTGTTATTGCTGCTGTTGTACTGCTTATCTGGCACCCCCACCTTAATCCAGAGGATACTAAAACCTTCAGAAAGATGAGCTGAATAAACTCTCAGCCGTTTGTGGTGAGCAGATGGGTGACAGACCTGGAGAGACCTGCAGGGCTGAAGAGGAGCCCGGCAATGCCTCCAGTGCACAGGGAAACAGCCCTGCCATGTGTTCCTCCTTTACTGGGTGGTTCTAGTCATTGGGGAAGGAAGGAGAATAAAAAAGATTGTGTCCATCACGAAAACCCCAGGTGTTTTCTCCTGCCACCCAACTCCTGCTCTCTTGGCATAGGCTGCAGGATTCCTGTTTTTCAGGGTAGACAGTGTCAGAACAAGGGGGAATGATTTTAAAATAAAACATCACAGGTTTAGATTAAATAGCAGGAAGGAATTGTTCCCTATGAGGTTGGGGAGGCCCTGCACAGGGTGCCCAGAGAAGCTGTGGCTGCCCATGGATTCCTGGTAGGGTCCAGTGTTCCAGGCCAGGTTGGACATTGAGGCTTGGAGCACCTTTGGACAGTGGAAAGTGTGCAGTGGGGTGGCACTGGATGGGCTGTAAGGTCCCTCCAACTAAAACCATTCTGGGATTCTGTGATTCCCCTTCACAACCACCACAGCTCATGCAGATGGCAAAACATATCACTCTGCCATCAGTAGCAGCATTGCCAATGCAGGGGTTAGGTATCTTCTATCCCCCCTGAACACGATCTCTCACAAATGTGGTAGTATTGTTTTTACAGATAATTTGTTTTTCACTTATGAAAACTGACTGTAGCCTCTTGAGAAATAAGGAGGAAAAAACTGATGCTTTGCAAAAAAAATTAAAATGAAGTGATTTAAAGGCAGAAGGGAAGTCTGGAAGATGATTACTTTATGCAACCACAGGAAGAATAAAATAAATTAGAGTGAAAGGTTCAAGGACTGGCTTAGGGATTAGAAAATCTGATACTGGAAAGGGGCTGATGAACTTATTTATTCTTTGGCAAGCTGGTTTATTCTTTTGAACCAGAGTACATTATATGGCAGACGATCTATTTATCACCAACATACAGGAACCTCCATTCACAACACCAATTACTGATGTTAGCAAAGTGTGTGCTAGGGAATGATCCTTGCAGGATAAGAAGATTTGTGTATTGGAATCACCTCTAAACCAATGGGTGGCAGCAGCAATGTTGCCTCCAGACAGCTCATTTATGTGGGCATGGAACTGCTCATTAAAATCCATAATGTTTATTTGCAATAGGCTTCTGGCAGGGGTTCCCTGAGACCCAGCTCTACCAGCAGGTGAAACCGCTGGGTAACAATTGTCAGCAACAGAAAAACACTGGGTGCTTGGCCATGCAGCTGAAAGACAGGTGAGCAGTGTCATTGACAGGGAGAAAACAAAGCCCTAAAATTGATGTATGCAGCTGTAAAGACTGCAACACCTTTTCCTCACTCTTTTCCTCAGTATTTAATCAAAATCAGAGCTGGGTTAGAAGCAAACTCCTGACTGGATGTGCAGACTTCCATTTAACAAGAGCTGGAAGCCTTCAGAACATTCATTCTATCACCAGGGTGAGTACCCAAAGGCATTTCTAGCAAAAATAATCCTAATTCTTTTTACATGCTGGCCACACCAGTTCCCTCCTGCTTTTACTCCTCAGACATAAGTAATAGAGACAAAAGCAACACCCAGAGAGGGGAAAATTACCTTAATTCCATCTCTGCATTTCAATTCTATTCAGGTCCTTACTCAACTGTACATTACCTTCCTCCCTCTTTCATTATTTAAACTGATTTTTTTTTTTTGAAGAAAAAACAGGAGTGAAATGTAATAAACCACAAAATAAACCACAAAACCCCCACAACAACACAAAAGAAATAGAAAAAAATCCCACTCACAGTAAAACAAACCCCAAAACAAACAAACAGACAAACAAACAAAACAAAACAAAACCTATAAAACCAAACACATCACCCACACACAAAAACCCCCAAACAAAACCCAACCCATACTCACCCCCAGAAAAACCTCAAAACTAAATACACCCTCAAAATAGAACCAACCCAGACAACTATTACAGCAGGTAGTGGGATTAATTGCACAGATGAGCCACTTGAGGCTAAGGGTAAAACCAAGTGGAAGGGAGCAGGAGTGACAAATCTAATCACAAGAAGCTTGGAAGTGTTTATTTTTTTTAAAGGGTACAATGCACTCACATATCTCTGTAAGACAAACCACCATGTCCTTTATTTATTAAACATTTTCATTCTTTGCAGACAAGAACATTTTGCAAAAGGTGGGGACATTTTCCAGGTTAACCCCAGCCACTTCAGCATCTATATTCTGGGTTTTTTTCAGCATTGATGCAGGTGTATTTATTTATTTTTAACACTAAAAAAATTATAAAGGTAGAAGGTTGATATCCTGGCTCACAGCCCAGAGGTCCTAAAAATGTTTAAAAACAAGAATCTCTTGAAACTGTTGGTTATAAGGACATACAAACAAGAAGTTTACAAGCACAAATGGAAATCTAAGAGGCTATTCTTCAGAAACTTTTCTTTTTTTTTTTCTCTCGGGCAGGGTCTCTGTACAGTGACGATTCTCCTGGAGGAACCCTTTTAGCAAAACATTCTGCAGAGAAGTATGAAGTAGCTACTGGCAGACAACAAATTCTCCTCCTTTTGATTTACTGTGGAGGTATGACTGTGTAGGATTTACATGCCTTGTAAACTCTGGATTTACAGGGAACATGGGTTGTAAATGGGCACTGTGTTTTGGTGAACATTTACTTTTTGCATTCATTGTGATTCGAGCATGATTTAATATGCATATTCGCAAGGTTTCCAAGAAGAAGTTGGATTAATTATGTTCCATTTATGATTCTGTGCATCGCTCACTCCTAGCAGCCAAGCATTTGCCAAATTTTAATCTGCCTGGGATTTTTAGAAGTAAGTGTTGAATAAATAAGTAACTCACTAATCAGATGGGTTGGCCAACATCCCAAGGCACAATTAACCTGCCTCAACCAGAGCTGGGAGTGCTGAGGATGAAGGAAACCAAATTCCCCCAGTAACATCTTTCCGCAATGAGATTATTTAGGTGGCTCCAGTTTAATATAAATTCCTCCTGATCTGTGCAGAAAAATAAGCGTATCTCGTATCTCAGGGGAGCATGTATCTAAGCCCATCCTCACTCTTTTCAACACATGTTCAGTTTGACTTCTCTTTTGTTCAGGAATGTGTGTCTGTGGTTAACCTCCCCCACCTTCCCCAAACCTCTGTGAGGTGACTGACCCACCCCACCTGGAGAAGAGTATCCAGCCCTGGGCCCCAACACAAGAGAGCCATGGGTCCCTTGGGATGAATCCAGGTGAGGCCACTTAGTTCATCCCAGGGCTGAAGCCCTTTGCTCTGGAGCCAGGCTGGGAGAGCTGGGAATGTTCACTTGAAGGAGAGAAGACTCTAGGTAGAGGCTCAGACCCCCTTCCAGGGCCTAAATGGGTTCCAGGAGAGGGTCTGGGGACAAGGGCTGAAGGGACAGGACACAGGGAATGGCTTCCCACTGCTGGACGGCAGGCCTGGATGAGATATGGGGAAGGAATTCTTGCCTGGGAAGGCGGGGAGGGACTGGAATGGAATTCCCAGGGTGGGAATTTTGAATAGCCCCACAGCAGAGTGCACACCGGAGCATACCCTGTGCATACCCTGTGCCTTCGTGCCTGCGACAGTGGAGCAGAGCTCCATTTCGTCTTTCCAGAGATCAGACAAAAGCAATTGTAAGTGCCTGCCCTGAGAGCAGAGCTGTGCACTAGGTGGTGGTGATGAACCACCGCAGAGCAGCAGCCTCAGCCTGGGCACTGCGGAGCTCCAGAGCACAGCGGAGAGCAGCAGAATGAAAAGCATTTAAAGCAACAGCGTGCAGAGCTGGATTTCAGCCTTCACTAGGCACATTGGGGAGTTCATCCTCCCCAGGGCTGTGCAGACACCATACTCACACCTCTACCTTGCGGGAAGGACATACAGGAGCCCCTGGGGCTGCTCAGCCAGGAGGGTCTCCAGGAGGGACCTAGGCACAGCCTGCAGTCACTGTCTGCAGGAAGGGCAGGAAGCTGCCCAGAGCCTCTTTAGGACCTTCTCTAGGCATCACAGCAAAGCTGAGGGAGGGGGCTGAAGGGAAGAAAGCAGGGCCTTCCCACTGCCTCGTGTGTCTGTGTCTGCTGGATGTGATGGTGGAAGAGGTGCTGGCACCCAAACAAGGTTATTCAGAGTGGAAATCCTCCATCTCCCAGCGAATCTTACAAAAAGGGCAGGTTAATCTTTTCCTAGAGACTCTGGTTTAGAAGGCAACAGACTCAGATCTTCACAGCATCCCTCAGGGTTTCTTTCAGAGTAGAGAACTATGCTGCTTTGTCAGGTAGAAAATTATTTTTCTACCGTTAGTTTTTTCTCACTGCAGCTGTGGTCATTTAAGACTTACATTCTTCAAAGGAAAAAAATCTATATCACACATAAGAACAAGCCCTTAAAAGAGTCCTGTATTGCTTTCTTATTCCTAGAAGCAGTGTGTTTTTAAAACAATGCTTCTCCCTGACTCCTTTGGGCAATCAGTCCAAGATGAGAAAGGTGAGGATAGGGATGGGAGCAGTGCAGTGAGGCTGCAGCATGAAGTTAAATGACAAAAGCAATCTGTTTGGCTTGATTTAAACTTCAGTACTCACCTTAGAGACCTCAATAAAGCTGAAGTCACAAGCTGATCAGCCCTGCTGGAGGACAACCCATGCCCTGTCCGTGACACTCCAGCAGGCTCCCAGCAGCAGAGTGTTGCTGCAGCTGTGCCACGCATCCCCATCCTGACTTCCTCGGGGAATTCCAGTGACAGACACAGGAACAGCAGCAGACTGAGAGATTCACCCACAATGCTGTATTTCAGCCTACTCTATTTTCTTTTCTTCCCTTCCCTTCATGTAATTAATAAGTTGTCTTTCAGCCTTATTGGCTGTGCCCCCCCTGCAGAAGTTTTCCCTTCCTAGCCACCTACCCAATGAAGCCGGCCTGAGAAGACAGCAGACATCTGGATGTCTCAAAGCCCAGCAAGTCTTTTCAGCAAAATGTGTTTCCACCCAACCCGAGCCCATCTCCTAATGGAAGGAATTGTAAAGCTGGCCTGTTCAGCAGCAGGGGCAGTAATGGGAGTAATCAGGTAGTGCTGTGGTGCTTAGGGACTGTGACACTGGCTGACACTGATTGATTAAGAGGTTGAAACTCTGACTGTGGCACTTGGCTGTTAAGAATAAAACAAACTTTCACTTCTCACTCGTACACATCCATCACGAGCAGACAGGGTTTAGCTTCTCCTGTAATGACTGCAGTTCCTTTTGTGAGAGGGAGACACAAGATGGAAATTCAGTTCCTTCTGTGATCTGAAAAGCATTTTAATTCATCAGCTTTTCTGAAAGGATCTTCAAAGAAGAAATAACACTTTTTGGTAACACAGCTGGGTTTCAGCATATTCAGCATCTCAGCTATCAAAGACTCTTCCTCATTTGGCTGAGAACCTGGCTGGAGATTTTGAAGAGAATGGCTGCATGTTGTTTCAATGAGGATGCAGCAGTGCCCAGGGCAGGACAGCCACCAGCACCTACCAAAATGAAGCATCTGGAACATGTCTACCAAGTTAAGAATATTCCAAAGCCCTGTCCTGAACACACAACATGTATGAATGCTATGAAGGTCATCTCTCTGGGATCAGCTTGTACATTACAGGGTGCTCTTACGTTTCTGTATTGTCCTGTGTGTACAGCTCCAAATATTTTGGGTTCAGGATTGACCCTGGTGGTAGCTGTGTGATCCAGGGCCTGGCTAGCACAAGTGAGAAAGACCCATGATCACAAAATTCCAGGTTGTTTGGGTTGGAAGGGTCTTTAAAGCTTATCCTGTTCCACCCCTGCCACAGTCAGGGTCACCTTCCACCAACCCAGGTGGCTCCAAGCCCTGTCCAACCTGGCCTTGGATGTTTCCAGGGATGCAGCATCTTAAAAAAAGATAAAAGTGGGCTCCTCCTGCTTTTGTTTTCTGCCTTTAGCCTTTGGGCACCCTCATTCCAGCAGCTCTTCTTGGGACACTCCTGTGGGCATGGGCTGTTGTAGGAAGATGCCTGAAAATTTCATCAAGATACCAAGTCACAACACTGAATCAATAGGCCCATCCAAGTTGCTAGAAAATAAGGACTATCTTTAGGAATAATGACGATACCACAAATCTCTGAAGATGTAATTGTCCTTAGGAAGACAACATTACAAAGTCATTTCAACCAGCAATTTGAAAATGTCTCTAAAATAGAGACAGCAAGTATGAAAGAACTAAGACCAACTCAGCTCTATATTTAAGGCAGAAAATTATCAGATGAACTGTATACTGCCTAGGCTGGCTCATATACAAGTGATTTGCTGAACCATTTCTCTCGGTGCTCTTGGCTTTGCCATGTAGGAACCATGTTACAGTTTCCAGCACTGATCTCTCTTGTTCAGATCATAAAGCAACTTGGGGTTTTGTAAATTAGTTTCACATTTCCCTCAGCTGCATTTAGCTCTGGTTTTCTTTGATCTCTCTTGCTCAATCCCAGCTTTGGCCTACCTTCAAAAAAAAAAAAAAAAAAAAATTTCCATTATGGTCAAATTAAGGTCCATTCAAACATTTGCCATTTTGAGAAGCTTATTTGCCTTTTCAGAAATAGCAAAATCTTCAACAAAAATTTTGGGAGTATCTCATCTATCCAGGATACTTCCAAACTCCATCATCCCCCTCAGAGTGCTGCCACAGCATCCCAGTAGGATGATGGCTACAGAAAAAAACTAATTAAGACTACACTCATCATCACAACATCACTTGCTTGGTTCCCCACATCATCATCCTCAGCTCTGCTTTCACTCTGTCTCCTCCACTTCCCATCCCTTGTCCTAAGGTGTGCTCCAGCTCTTCCCAAGTGTTCAGCCAGTGTCACATCGATGCACTCCACCCCCATTCTCAGTGCTCTAAAATGCCATGGCTGCAACAGAGAGCACAGAATCTTCTCTGCAAGTGGAAAGGGAAGCTACCCAAAGTCAAGCATTGCTTCATTCAGACCTTCATTAGACCCAGATTAAATACTGTAAAAATGTAGACATCGACTAGCAGTATTAAAATAATTAATTTATTTGCCAGGTCTTTTTTGTACTAATGACCCACCCAAACAAGTGCCAGCAGCAGTTTGATTGGTCCCCAGACACACACATGGCTCTAGTTCTCCAACAAGATGAGCATAACTTTTCTATATTCTTGATCAAAACAGACTTCAAAAGCAACATCAAAAGCCACTGTTTGCTGTGTCCACACTTCCAAGTTAGAATGAGCCTGCGGCAAGCACAATAAACCCGCGATTCCTGTCTGTTCATACATGAGGAGAACACAAAGGGCTGTGAGCCTAGCCACAGTTAATCCATTCAGAAAGTTGCACAGCTCTCTGCAGAAAGCTTTTTTGGAGTAGTCAATCAGAGCAGGCAGCTCCGATGCTTTCCTCTTCAAAGCACGCCAGCCTTTCATGTAGGCTGCTTTGTGCACAAGGAAAGTATTTTTAGCAATGCACTGAATGGTTTGACATTGAGAGAACTAAGGAACATTGTCGTGCTGTGAAAACTTGCATTGGTAGTTCTTGTGCTGTGGACTTTCTGGGCCCAGAGAACAGCCTGGAAGCATTCTTAGTCACTATAATTATTTCCATTTCTACATCATGCATTCAAAAGAAACTCCTGTACTCTCATATTATTGTCCAGTCTTCCCAGTGACTGCTAAAATATTCCTGTGTGGACATGCCTGCTCTTATTTTAGACTCAGGATTTAGGTAGACACAAGGTCAAGGACATTGGAACGGATGTTAAGGAGTCTTCCCTGGGACTGGTGCTTTGGTAGATACAAAACACAAATAGAAGCAAATTTATTTGCAAATGTAACCCAGTTTCTCAGGGAGTACAGAGCCAGGACAGCAGCTGCATCCTTATGGCACTTACAGTCTCAGGAACATAAGATTCATGATTAAAGGTGGTTTGCACAGAAAATCTCTTCCTTAGTCATTCCTGTTGCAGGAAACAAAGCTTTGGTGCCATAGCATCCAACTTGATTTCATCTGGGCGAGGAGCTGCCTGAGATGTGGAACACAGAAAGGTGTGGGTGGATGGTGTTGCTGTTCCTGCTGAGCACAACTTCCCTGTGCCACAGGTCCTTCAGCAGGGAAAAGGACCAAGCAGGTACTCCAGGATAAAGCTGCAAACTGATGTTAGTACAGATTAGGAAGGAGACACCAGGTAGGTATAAACACCTACAACCATAAAACTGTATTTTTGCATTTACTACAAAACTTTTTAGTTGTCACATTGACATTCTGCCCTTGGAAGTGCTGAATTCTGTGCTTAGTTAATTAGGAGACAAGAATTATCTATATCATATAAAACAGATCTCTGCCATTGCTTGCTATTACATGATGAAAACCTGCAGTCCTTAAACTATTCAAAGCACAACATTCTTTATGTCTAACTAAAAAGACAATAATTAGTCAATATGCACAGCCTTTTTCATCAACTAGAAGTCTTAAATTATGACTGGTATTAATTGCATGTAATTGAAATGATAAATTCCCCAAAATAAATCATATCTCACTTGTAAATCCTACAAATATTTTTTCACAACAATTGTAAGTTCTCATTCATAGCATTTACAGATTAATGCAGAGCTATGGATGTAATTTCTTTGCAAATGAAGCTATGTCAATGTCACTGCTATTCATAAATCTCAAGGCTCCATATTTTTGTAATGAAGACTAACAAGTTATGAATCAAGGCAAATTTTTATTGTTTGGTGTACGAACCTTAAGAATCAGAAACAGGTTTTATAATCTAATTTCCCCAGTGATTATGTAACAAAAGTGATAAACTTACGTTTAGTACAGCAATGGTTTTGACAGCTATGACTTTTTCCCAGAAGAAAGTAATTTGAATTTAGATTAAGACACATCACCATATTCTTCCTTACAAACTGTTGGATTAAGTTTCCTGTTCGCTCTGTGTGCACATTTGACTAAGTGAACCAAAATGTGGAAATTAAAAATGTAGGAAGGGAGCAGCTTCTGAATTCCATTGACCTCTATATTAGTTAAGCATTTGAATTTTAATATATGTATGATACACACTTTAATTACAGTATAAATCAGAACTCTAACTTCCTCAGATTTATGGGCCATGTATTGCCAAAGCTCCATTCAACCTTTCCACCAGCAGCTCCTTCATGGCAGCAGCATTGCTGCCATATGACACACCAGAGCTGATAGCAACAGCATCTACAGGCTAAAGGTGAAAACTTCTGGCCTGTTATCTTTAGCTTTAATTTAAATTTGAATATAAAGGCAATCAGAGGAAAATATTACAGAGAGAGAAAAGAATTAAAGCTGTCTGTGCAAATTCATAGGGACAAAAGGGTAAAAGTCTCTTTCTACTGATACCTACTAATTTTATAGCACAGCCAGTCCCCAGTCAAACACAGAATCACAGAATTGTCAGGGTCAGAAAGGACTTCTAAGATCATTAAATCCAACCATCAGACCAGCAGCACCACCATGTTCACCACGGAACTGTCCCCCCAAGTGCCACATCCTCACGTGTTCTGGGACACTTCCAGGGGTGGGGACAACCCCACTGCCCTGGCAGCCTGTTCCCTTGCTTGACCATGCTCTCCATGAAGATATTTTGATAAGCACATCCATTTAAAGAGCTTACACAACTCTTAGTGCTCTGAGTAAGTGCATTGGGATAATAGGGGTCTGCTGGCTTCCCTGCCGCGGTGGAAGGGAAAGGGTGTACTCCTGCTCTCAATGCCATTCCAGTTTCCTTTTTTTAAAACTCCATTTTCTTCAATACCATTCCTTTTCCCTATTCAGAAAAAAATGAAGAAAAGCCCTAAAAATAACCCACACCCTACTCCTCCCTTTCCATGCCAAAAAACACTTCCTCAGCTCAAAGTCCTGTGAAGGACGTGATACTTAGAAACCTGGCTACATACATTTTTAATGGAAGTGGAACACAACAAACACATCTTTCACAAATAACCATTCTGGAGGATGTTAAAATAAATAATAAGTCCTCAGATTGGCTGTTTATTCCTTTTACAGTAAGCTGTATGTTTATGGAAGCTGAAATATGTTCATCACAATTGCCATTGTGCAGCTGAGCATGTTCCCTTTCTCTCCTACCTCTTGTCGTACTGCATAGATATCAAAGTTGCTAAAAAACCCAAAACCTCTGGTGGAAGAAATCTTATTCTGAATTTCGTTTGACTGTCATTAGATCAACAAATAAATGAGTTCTAGAGCACCAGTTTGGATGGAAGACTTCCAGCAAACTGTTTTCTTGTTTGGACCACACTTTTTAAGGGGCCACTGAGTCTTATACAGGAGACACCACCCTGTAATCCTGCTGCTTCCAGAGGGGTGCATGGCTCAGCCCCCAGGAGTATCTGTGTTGCGTCTGGAAAGCAAGATCATAACAGAAATGAGCCCCTGGCTGGAAAATTGCTGCAAGTTTGCTTAGCTCCAAAAGAAACCCTGAAGCTGTGAGGTCTGATGCTGGCTGTACTTTTTTTTCTTGTGAGATGTGTACCCAGCATCTTTATGACTCTTTGTACTGATGAATGCAGTGTAGTGCTGTGAATTTAATCTGGGTTTTGATCAGCTGACGCTCCTCTTTAAAAGGAGACCTTTATCCTCTGAAGCTGAGAAACACTTCTTGCAAGGATTCATCACAAATGACAAAGGCTTTAAAGATGCTGCTGTCATTCTGACCTATCTGTAACTCTTAGATGTTGTTTCCCCTGGGCACAATGTTATCTGAGAAGAGCAGGATGGTTTGGCTGCAGGCTGAGCCTCACAGCCCCTCTGCTCCCTGCCTGCTCCTGCCTCTTACCCTTGACATGGGCACAGGGAAGGGACAGAAGTGTGGGAATGAAGGGAACATATGGAAATGAGAGGCTGCCAGTAACTCCTGAGTTAAACAAATCACAGAATCCCAGAACGGTTTACTTGGAAGGACCTTAAAGCCCATCCAGTTCTACCCCCATGGGCAGGGACACCTTCCACTGTCCCAGGTTGCTCCAAGCTCCAAGCATCCAACCTGGCCTTGGACGCTTCCAGGGACAGGGGCCTCCCACACTCAGGGAAGTTCTTCCCACAGGGAAAAATTTCTTCCTAAAATCTAATCTAAATCTACTCTCCTTCAGGTTGAGGCCATTCCACCTTGTCCTGTCCCTCCATCCCTTGTCCCCAGTCCCTCTCCAGCTCTCCTGGAGCCTCTTTAGGCCCTGGAAGGTGCTCTGATCTCTCCCTGGAGTCTTCTCTCCTCCAGGCTGAATACCCCAAGCTTCCTCAGCCTGGGTTCACAGTAGAGGAGCTCAGCCTGGTGGCTCTAGGGAAAACTGGTGACCTGCACTGCCCAATGTGTTTGAAAGATGTTTGATCCCCCTTGTGCATCCTGCAATTTTTGCCTGCCTGTTTCACAAAACAGCACGGGTTCAACACATCCCTTGCATGCTCAGCTCAGCAGTCCTCACACCTTTTTTTGCAGCCAGGCTACATCAGTTATATCAATTCATAACTGAAGGCAGTGGCCATCAGCCTCTCTTCTATTTTGACTTGTAAAACATTTTCACAGCCAGAGAGAACACTAAACCCAACTGGGGAATGGTGACACTGGTGTCACACTGCACAGCATGTGAACATCCCAAGCTGCCCACTGCAAACCCAGCCTGTTCCCAGGGCCAGACCAGCCCCAGCAGCTTTGCAGAGGCTGATTGAGCAGTTGGTTCTGCAGTGAGATCATGAAGCAAGGTCATTGTGGGGATAATTCTGCAAAGGCAGTTGATTACAGCAGGCAGGACTTGGGCTCAGGGCAAATGATGCTGGCACCCTCCGAGCCTGGCTGAGAAACTGGCTGGGGCTGCATCCAGAGAAGGTGAAGAGGTGCAGGTGTGGGATGCAGTTCCTGTGAAAGTGCTGTGGTAAGAGAACTGCTAATTAATTCAATACCAAAATACTTGCTTAGGTAGAAAGCTGCTTCTGAAACTCATGCAGATTGAAACAGCAAAACTGCAGCTTCAACACTGCTCTGGGGCTTGCAGTCCTCTCCTGAGAGACTCCAAAGATGTGAATCTTAGCAAGGGAGTGAGAGAACTGCAAACCAGTTCTGTGGTTGGACGCCCATTCATCCCACACAGCAGAGCTCCCATCCCCGTCGTTGTCATCTTTGGGTGAAGCAAACTCCTCTCTTCTCTCTAAAACTGTCCTGAGACTCATTCCCCTCCTCTGTCTCAGTCAGAGCCCTGAAGATTCCCACTGCAGGGAACAAATTCATTTCCCTTCACACATCTGAGGGGTAGAGAGCACATGCATGCATGCACGCACGCACACACACACGTGCACACACATGCACACACATGCACACACACACACACACATGCACACACACACACACACACACATGCACACGCACGCATGCACGTATCACTGCCCCTGAGGAATGTCAAATAAATTGAGAAGCACTGGTGTGCTCAAAGCCTTGGAACAGCTGCATCAGTTTTATATGACAGGTCGTGGTTGTCTCTGACAGCTTGACCTTGACTATCAAGGCAAAGTCATCTTTTCTCTGAAGGCTCCTTTCCTTGGGCAGGTTAGTCCCTTCCCTGCTCTTTCTTTCCCACTCACTCTGCCCCGTCTCCCCCCTGATTGTGGCTGCTGTTTGTTCCCAGTTACCAAATCCAGTTTTGTCCTGGAAAAGCCTGAGAACACACTGCTGCACCATCTCCCCTCCAAGAGCTCACACAAAGCAAGAAAAGCTATTGCTTCCCAAGTTAGCTCTTCTTTCCCTGTGCTGCTGCAGAAGCACAGGCAATGTTTTAATGGGTTGTTATTCCTCCCATTCCAAACAGGGAGGGAAGAAACTCTGGAGCAGTGATGGTGCTCTGGGGTCCTGGGGATCCAGGGAAGCTCATCTGAGCTGCACAGCACAATGGGCTGGGCCCAGAGGTGCCACAGGATCAACTCAAAGTGCTGAAACCCAGGAAACACAGAAGGCTTTTGTCAGTTTTCCACTCTACTCTCTATTAATGCTTCACCCAAAGATGAACTCTTCAGAAATTAATGGAAAACATCCAGCCAGCCCTAAATTCTTCCTGTCAATTTTTGATGAAGAAAATCCCTAAGGATGTAATTTCAATCAATCTGTCTGAATATACATTTTTATTCCTTATTACTATTATTTCTGTTTCTACAGAAGACAATGTAAGATTCAACTCCCTGAGATGCAAGCTTTGCACAAACTTACTTGCCATCATCCCAATGTACAGCTTACATTAAGTTAGGGCTTGAATATTTCTCAGTACTTCTGCAAATAAATCATTAGATCTGTACCCATCATTTACCAGCACATCTCCGCCTGTCCTAATGAGCAACACATTGCATTTATCACCCCTTCTGTCATCATTTATCATGGTGTAGTCCATTAAAAATCCTTGAACAAACCTCTACCCTGCACTGAGGAACTGCAGAATTTGACCCACTTAATAAGAAACAGATTCTTTCTGAAGCTCTCTGATGTTAGTAATTCACACGGGTTTCTTTTTTTAGATTAGGCATTATTGCCTGTCATTTAAGACTTGGATAATTAAGTAGATTTATATTTATATTGTCTTATTATTTACTCATGTCTGTTACTTAAAACCTAATAACAAACAATGACATTATTGCTCAAATACTTAGGATGTTCATAATTGAAATTAGGATTCAGTGCAAATGACTGTTTATTCTGATTTGATGGATAAATAAGCACACATCAGTAAAAGCAATGAGGACAGCAAATAAAAAATAAACTCTTGCTCTCTTTATCCTGAGTCACATGGCCTTAAAGGTGGGAAGATCATCAATACCAAGGATAGGAAAGCAAGCAGGAAAGTCAAATCTGGTATAATTTTGGACAAGAAGGTCTTGGGATACAAGCAAGATAAGGTTTGAGGGAGGAGATAGGGGTAAAATGATAAAAAAAAAAAGCATTCAGGCTCAAAATGCTTTTTCA
The DNA here is from genome assembly GCA_018697195.1 of Certhia americana. Taxonomy (NCBI): domain Eukaryota; kingdom Metazoa; phylum Chordata; class Aves; order Passeriformes; family Certhiidae; genus Certhia; species Certhia americana. The sequence continues at coordinate 4,445,399 of CM031868.1, read as the reverse complement.
ACTTGCATGCTGTAAAGCTTGTCTGCTCTTCCAAGTATATCATTATGTCTCAGGAACGATATTATCTCTCCCTGCAGACTTGACAGTGCTTAAAATGTCACCTCTTCTTGAAGATATCTGCTTTGCACCTTCCATCTGTTCCCAGGGACAAAGCTGCTGTCCATCGCTGCTTCCCACCCCTCCCACTGCAATGTGGGAGAAGGTAGAGAAAGGCTTCCAAATGAAATATGTCTTTTAGATGAATATTAACCTCATTTCCATACCTAAAACTGTTGGCAGAGACTACAGAGCATGGGTATTATATGCCTGCCATGTGAAATACTATTTACAGGAGCCAGCTCTCTGAGTAGGCGCAAGAAAAAGTTACCAGTTGTTTCAGTGCAATATGTGTACAGTAAAATTAGTCTATAATCCTTAAGAAAAATCTTTTACTGGGAAGAAAGAAGAATTAAGAAAAAAAGAGTTGGTGGATGTAGCAAAATTAGAGTTCTTTCTAAAAAGAAACAAGAAAAAAAACTAAAGCAAACAGGAAATACCCTAAACTCATATTGTAGATGCTTAGGTAACGTTTATTTTTATTAGAACTCTACAAGAAAACAATCAGGCTTGGGCATTTGTGCAATGTGGATAAGGGATGGCATATTCCCTATTTCTGAGAGGAAAGAAAGGGAGAGTTTAGCTGATTTGCCCAGTCATACCACATCTCTACCAGCACATGGAATTAAACCTTGCTCCTTTCCCAAGGAGGTGCCCATGCCCCTGTCCTTTGGACAGCACAGCCCCAGGAAGGGTCAAAGCCAAAGCAGCCTTCCTGGGGGAAATCCCACCGTGGTCTTACTGCAGGCAGAAGGGAGGACTGGGAGGCCTTTTGGCTAATGAGGCACCTTTTATAGCCAAACCATTTTGCAGCTTTCTGCCAGAGTGAGGTAGCCTTACGGTGAGCACAGGTACAATTTACATCCCCAGAAATTCATTTGTACACTGCTGAGGTGGTGCCTGGAGGCCTCAGCATCAGTGGAAAGGAGGAACAGGGATCAGTTTCCAGTTCTGGGCTGGCCTCTGTGCCAGCATGGCAATACACCCAAACACAGGGGACAGGTCCCAGACAAACACATGGCACCTCCACTCCCGGGAGAGATCCCAAGCTTCCTGCCAGGCACAGATGGGCAGGAGCTGCTGCCTGGGGCATCCCAGCCTTTGTCTCCTTGTCCCTGTGTGCTCACAGCCACGTGCCAGCCACGCTTGCACACGCAGCGCCAGCACGATCCACCCACTCTGCTGGCTCCTTCCCTCAGCATTACATCAGTCTGTCCTATACCACCAGAGCCAGCCTGCTCGCCCCGCCCATCAGAGCCCTGCATTCCAAAACTCAAAAATATCCCTCCCTTCTGCTCCTGCCAGCCTCCAGCCAGGGGAGTTCTGCTCAGCTCCATTTTCAGGCCATTCTCCTGCCACACTGCCATGATTTTACGTGAATCCACAGACTCGTCTCATGAAGAGCCCAGTCCTGAGCTGCATCGCCTGGTCCATGGCACTTATGGACTGTGGGATGTGATTCCTGGCAGGGAGCTCCTAAAATAGTGTTTTTCAACCCTTCCCAGGAAGGCCTCCACAGTCACGTCTGCCCCAGTGTCCTGCGTTGGCCTGGCATGCATGGGGACACTCACCCCTTCTGTGGGATGTGCATTGCTTCTCGCTGTGTCTGAAAAATGTGGGCACGGCACAAGGACTGGGAATGCCTAGAGGTGTGCTACCTCCCTGACAGGCATCAATTAAAAGTACATTATGAATCATTCTGTTTATTGGTGTAGAGTCCTCAAAATTTTGCACTGCTAAGGCCTTTTTTAAACATTTATTATGCCTGCCAGCATTAGTAGACAGCAGAGCTGGGATGACTTCAGCTCATTCAGTTGGTGATTTTATCAACTGCATTTAAAAGAAAGTCTTCATTTTTCCATCTGTGACCTTCCCCTCCATTTTCCCCTTCCCCCCGCTTTGTTTCCCTTTTTATGCAGTTTCTACATTTATGGTGGTCCTCTCTGGCAAACAAATAATGATCAGGTGACAATTCCATGGAGCAGTTTTTCTTCCCCTGCCATCCTTCCATACACCAAAGAAAACCAAGATCATCTAAGCTGTTCCCAGGTGTTTCTGCTTTCCCCCTTTTTGAAGCAGAAATACTGCATTGATTCCATCCCTGTTATGGGTTTGTTGATGTCAGAAGTAACATCAGATGTGATTTTGCCCCGTGCTTTCCCAGGATATCCACAGGGAATATTGTTCATACATGCAAAAGCAGGTCACAGACACACTAAACCCAACTGAAATTGAGTCAGGTCTTCAAAACAAACTTCCTCCATACTCAAAGTAAAACACTGAGCTATCTTGAATCATTAAGACTATTTAATGCCTTCTTCTTTCCCAATAAATACATACTAACAATTTCAGACACTTTTCCCCTTTTGTTCCAAGTCAAGGAGTTCTTTTTTGTTTCCAAGATTGCCCTTCAGTACAAGAATGCAGGACAGTAGGAATTTCCCCAGGAAGCTCATAAAAAATCCTTATTAAATTCAGTATATTCCAGAAAATTATTCCAAGAAATAAAAAGCAAATTAGACCACCCACCTCCCATATTTCTCAGAGTATTTACATGTATTACAGCTCTTGAGATGATTAAATGCCACTGAGTAAGGAAGGAGACTCACCAAGAAAAAACCCAAGCTGTGTTAAAAGCAATATTATCTTTGACCTCAGCATCCAGTTATAAAGTGAGGATTACCAAAGGCACGAGTGTTTCTGTGAAGATGATGCTCATGAGATGACACACAGCCTATCCAACACCTTCCCTCCAGGGGCACTGCTCATGCCAGACCCAGTTTTCCCTGGGAATTCCAGCCCTCCATGTGATTGTGGCAAGCTCCTGGCCCTTTGCCACTCAGACCAGTGTATTCTTGGCAACAGTGATAAGGGCACTTGCTCCAAATAAGGAGAAATGTAGAAACTGGTTTGTCTCTGCATTCCTGGAGCCAAGTGAATCCACCAAAGCTCACAGGGCTGGACACAGGAAGGAGAAAAAACACCCACAAAAAAACCCAAATGAAGCAAAAAGTGAACTTCTGACTGTCTGTCTCGCCAGCACCAGCCAAATCTCATTAAAGAGCCACGATGATGAAATACACTGACAGTAAGTGCAACAGACATGATGAAAGACCTTAAAATGTTTATGCTAATCCAAAGTTTCAGTTTCACATTCCATGCAAGCTTTCCAAACAAGAACAGTGCCAGAAAGCATGAAAGAATGATCTTAACTTTTAACTTTCTAAAAAAAAAATCCAAACAAAATATCAAGCAAAAAAACCCCATTACCAGATCCCCCAGGCTCCGTTTTTTTTCTCACCACCTGCATATTTTGCTAGACAGGTTAAAAAAAGAAAACCAAAAACTTTATTCAGTTTGCTCAGATTGCTTGTGAGACAAACCTGTGTTGGAGCTATGAGCTCCTTCAGGGAATGGAAGAACAATGTGGAGCAGCTGATGCCTGAATTACACTGTGGAGGAACCACCCCAGTAATTTCACAGTTATGCCACACCTACCAGGGAGGCATCCCGGTGCAGAGATCGAATAATTCAGCACTTTGAAAACAAAAGAAAACCCCCAAGAAAGCTCCAGTCCCAATTCTACTCCAGATCTATTATTTAGTCTGACTGCCCCCGCTCTATTTCTTCCACTTTGATCAACTAATGACCAAGAAAAGCAATTACCAGCATAAGAAAAATAAAAAAAACATGTTTCTGAACTGATGTGGCAATTGTAAATGCATTCCTTTCATGAGAACGGAGGAAATATTTCTTCAGTGGCTAAGATGAGAAATGAGGGGGAAACAAGTAGGAGGAAGGGGAGAGACTATTATTTTATCAACTTATTAGATCAGCGTTGAAAGAAAATGAGCCTGCAAATCTCTTCATTATCAATTGTGGAGAGATGGCTGCAATGTGCAACAGAGATGATGAAACACGGGGATGTGCATTTGGAAATGGCTTGTCCTGCCTGGACAGGGGGTTATGACAATGTACGAAATAATGGAGTTATTGTCATGCGAAGGGGGGATATATACATCATTGACAGGTTTGGGAAAATTGTGTGTGCAGGTAACAACACTCTGAAGTCCTAAAGGTACTGCTGCCTTCCAAACCTGCAATGCTGCAGTTTAAAGCCATGGTGGAGTTTATAATAATACTATTGCTCAGGATCTGGCCTGGCAGCTCAGAGGCTCATCAGGGCAGAGAACTCCTCATGCTGGTTCAGGCTCCCAGGCATCAAGAAAAGAGTGTATGTTTCTCTTTCTGGCCTGTGCTCTTTTAAAAGGGAGAGAAGTGATGAAACCAAGATCTCCTGGCAGTGGGGTGAGAACCCACAGGAGGCAGCTGCAGAAAGGACAGGCTGCAAGTGGAACTCCTGAGAGAAAGAGATGAAGATTGTTGGGGGTTAAAGGTACCAAAGTAACCAAATAAATTGTGAACTCCTGGATTTCCAAGGATGGGAAGTCTGGGAAGTGAGGCTGCTGAGAGATTTCAGAGTCCTGAGAAGGTTACACTTCATGTGAAAAATCAACTCTGCACCACCTGCCAAGGGACTTGGACTACCCAAGGTGAGGTGCAGATTATCTGGTCAACACACCCATGGCAGAGCCATGAACACCCACTGCCTCCTTCTCTGCACACTCACAACTCCAAACCAGAAAAACACAAGGAGAACCTCCAACCACCAACACCCAAACTGCTGCTGCACTCCCTCCATGCAGGGTGCAAGGCTGACTGAAGGCTGGGGAGCCTCACGTTGCATTCTGGCAGCTAACTCTGCCTGTTGGCTTTGCTGTCCTCCCAGACTGGAAGCCTAGCCTTCATCCTCCTCTGAGCACTTAATTTACTAGTGCAAACATATGTTTTTGAAAGAATATACAGGTACTTACATGGAGTAATCATGTTTTTAAATGCCCTTCTTCATTATTTATGTCAGCATCTTCCAGATGTGATTCAGGCAACAATAGCAGCACATGTCATTTGTGTCTCTGTTCCTCTCCCCAGGGGAAAATTAAGTTATGATTAAAGCTGTGCCTTCTCCCAGCCCATCCACTTCAATGGAGCTCTGCATCAACAGCTGTTGGGAACCTGTGGAAAGCTCTTTCTCGGGAATATTAAATCTTCCTCAGCAAGCATTATTTCAAAGTCATTGAGGTTGGGTTTTTGTTTGTTTTTAGAGCTCTCTGAGTTAGCAGAAGGTGCTGGTGGCACCCAGCACAACTCCAGGTTTGTTGAACCTGAGAACGAACTCAGCTTCAGCTCTCAGCCATCAGCACCACCTCTGGTGTCTGCTGTGGGAAATCCTTGGGAGAAGGGAACCAACACCAATGGGATTTATTTAGCCTCCTCGTCCCATGGTTACTCGACTCCAGGAATGGCAGTGCTCCACCTCAAGTGTTCTTCACCAAAGATTATCATGTTTTTCCCATACTGAAAGTATTCCAAGTACATTTTCCTGCTGGCTACCAGTGCTGGGTAGGATCTGTCCCTTTCTATGGAGCATCTGCTGCAACCAGTAACTGCAATCAAAATGAGCCAAAATATCCCCCTGGAGTGAAGCCCAGTGGAGTCTCTGCTGCTATCAGGGACCCTTATTGACAGAGAGAAGGGCATCTTCTCCCTCCCATTCCCTCAAGGCATTAATGTCCCTTTTTGGATGTATTTTCCTTACATCAGGTCAACTGGTGTTGCTAATATGTTTCACAACTCCTTTCTAGTAACGGTGGCACAGAGGAGAGTTCAGTGCTATGCACACTGGGCTACTATTCCTAAATAAAACTAGGTTTCACATCTCCCCCCTCCACCCTTCCCCAGAAAGGACAGCATTCCACACTTGTTCTATTGGGAAAAGCTCCGACTCCTTCAGATGGCCCTTTCCATAATCAGTGTTTCTCTTCAGAAACTTGGTATTTCCTCGGGAGATCGAATGCTTGAGTTACAGACCATTAGCAATGAACAAAATCTCATGAACCCCGTACAGGACTAATTTCATTTCCCTTCTCACACGTTCTGGGCTCACTGACCTGACCTTGGCTCACCTGTAAGCACAACACATCTCACCTGAGACCAATTCTTCACCCAGAGTGAGCCTAGGGTTTACATCCCATGGGGCTGGCCTCAGTCTCAGATCAGAGACCCTTTTGCTGCAGCCCAGCTCCAGCACCACCAGTTCAGCCCCTCCATACCATCACCGTGGCACAAGCCCATGTTCCAAGCAGTTCAAACATCCTGCTGTGCATTTACACACTGAAAACAATTCTTGGCTGCCACACAGGAACTCACTGATGTACAAAGGCTCTTGTCCCACCCCTCCCATCACAGCATGTAGGGCAGGCCACAATGGCATCCTTTTCCTCTCCAACCCCAGATAAAATTCACTGCAGATGTTGTCATTTTTAACCCCAAACCAACAGGAGCCTCAGCTTATGGGAAGAGAACACACAAGACAAAGAACTTTACTTTAGAAGACAAACGGCTCAAGTTTGTGACTTCAGCTTCACATCATTGAAACCAGATACAATTAAATCCTGCTTTTCAGTAGCCACTTCAAAATGAACATCTCTGTGATGCAGAGAACAATGGAAGTGTGAAGACACTTTTTGTTTGACCTCAAAACCTACTTTTACTCCAGAATCCTAATTCCTCATGGCTGGAACTTTCTCTTCCCCCTGGCATGGGTGGGAGCAATGGAAAGACAAAGACGAAAAAAGGCAAATGAATGGGAAAATATCTCCCTAGGTATGAGGCAGGTCTGCAGAAGGACACAGAGGCACACAGAAGGACAATGTGTGTGTGCCCCCATGGCCAGGGTCTGCCAAAGCTGTCTGTGCCAGGAGCTGCCCAAGGGAACAGGGGTGGAGGGGGCTCAGCCCTTCCCTCGCTCACCGAGTGCCCTCATCTAACAGAGGCACTGGGACCTCACGCTTTGAAGAGATATTGCAGAATGGCCCTCATTACAGCTTTTTACCATAAAATCTGTCTATAAATTTACTTCTGTCCTGAATCTGATATAATTGATATAACTAACTGAATAACTAGTACAGAGAAATAACAGAATGAAAGTCTCTTTGGGATATCTTGGAAGAAATGTAAAAATTTGGGCCCATTAACAGCTCCCTTCCCTGCTCTTGTTCCCCAGTGTGAAGGAAGGAGCAAGGCCCAGGCTGAGCTGTCCAATGCCTTTCCCTACACTCACACAGAAATGCTGGCACAGACTGCCCAGCACCTGCAGTGACCCACAGACAGGTTTTTACACACGAAGAGATTGTAAACCAGTTCCTCCCTGCTCCAGAAAGGGAACAATTTAAAATACAAGGTCAAAACATCCCTCTCAGCTGTTTCCTGCTATTTCAACTCTGTTATCTACATTCCAGTCCAAATAAAAGCTGATGCTTCTTTCTGGAATAGACCAGCAAACACACAGAGGAACATTTCTTCTTTCCAACAGCTCATTTGGTCTTGCTCAGTCTCTTGGATCACTGGCTCTCCCAAGGAACACAACAGCAGAGTGCAGAGAGATCAGATTTTATCGAGGCAGGAGCAAGTACAGCTGAGCAGAGCAGGCCTTGCTCTGGCAGGTCACAGCAAGGCCATCTCCATCCCGGGGAACACACCAATAATCTCAGTTTTTACACATACAGAACAGTGTAGGCCCCAAGTCAGCTGTAATTCTTTATGAGGTTTGCAGCTGTTTTCTTCCTCATGAGTTTATCAGCTTGCACAGCTCTTGTGCAGTTGTTCTTAATTCACCTCAACCAGGCAAGGGGTAGGGTAGCCCACAAAGGAGCAAAGGGAATAAATGAAACCTACTCAAAAGAAAAGAAATACAGCCTGGGCCTGAAGTCTTTCCATGGAGACCTCCTGTGCATGTGGCCACAGACACAGAGCTAAATAAAATAGAAGGAACATTCCTGGAGATGGGGACTGGACTTTTGGGAACTGGACCAGTTGAAAAAAGACCAGAATTCCAGTTCAAGGCTACTGTCACCACATGAAAGCAAGTCCCCCCTGCAGGCAGGGCTGAGACTGCTCAAGTTCAGCCAGGGGCACTGTCCTAAGACAGAGCAAAGGGTGAAGTGCTGACTGCTCCTGCTCCCCCTTGAACTGACAGGGAGAGCTCTTTGAGTTGGAGAAAGGTAAAACTCTCTTCTGGTTAATCTGGAAGCAGGAGATTGTGGAATTACCTCCTGAAATCCTTCCCCTTGCTTTGACCAGTTGCACCGAGCAATCCTTTCCAACCTCTCCCAACTACAGATGAAGACACCCTTCTCCTTGCAGAGCATTTTCCTTCTAATGGCATGAAAAGCCTTTCCTAAAACTTTCTTCATCAATTACCTGTCTAGAAAATGAAGAGTTGGTGCTAAAAAATTCCAGATCCTTAATGTGATTGACTGTGGCTGGGTTTAGTCAGCAAAAGGTCTCCCAGTAACAAATGACTTGTCCATTTTTTCTCTGACAAGAAGCACAATTGAGGCCTGGGTATCACTTGTGCTCAATCAAATCCTAATGCTGATGGAAAACTCTGTGTTTTGTTGAATCCTTACATGCCCCAGTGGGGCTTGGAGAAATGTGTCACCCCTGAATGTGTGCAGGATGGATCTGGAAGGCCTGGAACGATAAGATAGGAATTAACTGGAATGACAAATTGCACAAACGTGTGTTTCTCAGTTGGCACTTTCCTGTTACAAAACTGTTAACTATGGAAAACAAAAGATGGATGGAAGAAGATCTTTTATAAAATGGTTTTTATAAAAAAAAAAAAAACAAACCAAAGAGAAGTTTGATGTATGCAAGCTCACAGATAATCTTTGTTTTACTACTGGAGAACATAAATAATTTTTCCCTGCTAATGAGATTTTATGATCACAGGTACAGAAAGATTTGCCCTTTATTTTAAGGATGCCCAAATTAAAGGAGTGACTTGAAGTGGTAGAGACTGGCCTGGGGATACAGTGAATATAGAACATTAACTCTCACCATATAGGTGATGTTTACAAGATTTTCAGACGCAATTTTTACAACATAATAAAATCATTGAATATGGCATAAAAACATATTAGATTTCATTTCTCCATTTCTTTTTGTGTAGACATCAATCAAAGTAAGATCGACTGTAGAAAAGAACAGGTTATTGTTTTTCCAAGAAAGGCTGGATCAGATGATCCTTGAGGTCCCATCCAACCTGGTGTTCTAGGATTATTAAACTGCAGAGAGATAAACATCCATATGTTGTAGATAAGTTTTTTCTTTAAAACATTTTGCAGAATAATTACAGCTGGAACAAAGGAAGCTCAGGAAATTGCAACATTGTAACTTTTTGCAGAAGGAAAAAAAAAAAAGAAAACAGCCACAAAAGTTCAGATATTAATTTCTAAATTCTAATAAATACTTTGATTATATTATGTTTTGCCAGATCTGGCCTCCAACTTTGGACTTCATCCAGTTCCCTGAAGAACCAGAGGAAATCGAGCTCAAAACTTTGGTTGTGGTCTTTTCTAAATGGCAAAATAGAACCCACCAATTTCACTGGTATTTTTCTCTGCATGATTTGGCAACACTACTGAAGGCATTTTACTGAAGCAGAGAAGCAACTTCCCTTTTTGTCTATTTAAAATTGCAAGTTATTGCTCAGGGACATGCCCAAGCTTTAAAATAAGGAGCAGTCATTATTATTTCATTATTTCCATTTGGACATTCCTTTAAGAATTACAAAGCTTCAAATCTGCACTTGCATATTACAGAGTGAGGAACAAAGGAACACCAACTCTTTTAAAGAAAACTACTAAAAATGTCAATGTGCGTTTTTACCTTGAAGTGTAACACTCTGGTAAGGTCTTGGTCTTGCAAATATTCAGTACATGAGCACTCCTACTAAAGCAAGACTCATCCATAGGCTTTTTCACTGGTGGAGTTTCCTTTTATTTATATATATTTTAAGGCAACATATTATGAAAGTTGGAAGGAGGAACATAACCCAGGAGCAGAAGGAAGGGTCACCATCAGAGTTCACAGATGGCTTGGACTCAGCACCTCAGCAGAGATACCCCAGTGAGGCCACTGGCTCGGCCAAACCAGAACTTTGTGTCAGAAAGAGAAATCATTCCATGTTTTTTCCCAGTACTCCCATGTGAACACCTTCCCTCTTTAAAGCAATGCCCTGCTGAAGTGACTACACCTAAAAATAATTGCTAAGAAAAGGTTCCAGCACCTATCACAAGGTCTGTACTGCCTTTCTAACCCTTTCTTCGTTCATTGGGAGATCATGATGTACGGAATTGCATAAGAAAACGGAACATAAAAAGATAAAAATTAACTTAATTTACACAACCAATAAGAAAGTTTAAAGCAATGACAGAAAAATAACATAAAGGCTAGATACATGAAATGTCAGTTCAATGGTATTAAGCTTTGGTAGAACAGTTAAAGAGCATAGCACCAAGAAAATCCAATGGCAGCACAGGCTTCAGTAGGCATGAGCTGTGATGAAAATGTAGATTTTGGCAAGAAAAGTAGTGTAGGTTCCCTGCCGCCAGAGTTTCATTTCCACATCCAACAGGAAGTCTTTGGGCTCCTTGACCTGGCGCTGCAGGTACACTATGCCTGTGTAGGAGTTGAGCCTGCGGGTGCTGAAGAAGCCCTCCTCGTTGCCTTTGGTGATGGTGAGGATGATGTTGTCCCCAGCGTAGGCGGGCGAGGGCCCGATGCGGAAGATGTGGGCTGGCACCACGATGTTGGTCTGGAAGTTGAGCTGGTAGTAGGTAATGCGCACCGGGGTGTTCTGGCACTCCAGGTAGTTGAAGCAGCTGATGCGCTCGCACCTCCTGGGAAAGAGGAGTGAGACATCTTCACTGGCCAGAGAACAGCAGGGAAAAACAAAAACCTCGCGGCATTGCAAAGGATTGGACTGATGCCTTAGGATTTTAGCTTTTCTATTTTTCATATATTTGTAATCCTGCAATTCTTTGGTGTATAACTCTAAACTCCATATAGAATATTAGGCACTGTTCTCCCATTTTGGTCAGACAAAACAATTCCACTCTAGGCCCAGGAATCAAGGACACCTCACTGCCTCAGACTCCTAGAGATGTAAACAAGAGTGAGTTGGGGGTAGCAAACTTGGGGCAAATGACTTCATTACCTGAAGCTGTAATTGGAAGATTAACCTCCAATATGCAAATGGAACAAACATAAAAGTGTGAAAACCCATGACCTGTGCTCCATTTTTGGATGTAGGCCCTGCGGGGGCTTCATCTGCTGCAACGTACCTGAAGGCCCTTCAATAAATACAACTGCTTTTTATTCCCTTAATTTTGCCTGGCTTCTGCTTTTAGGTAGTTCCGAAAGGCATCAGGACAAACCACAGTCCCGAGCTTCAGACTGTGATCAGCAGTGGCTTGTTCTGCCTCCCAGGTGCCCATGGACATTTCTGAGTGTGTAACTGTCAAAGCAGTGCAGCCTGAGGCAGAGGTCACCAGCGTGGAGAGCTGTGAGGAGAAACTCCACAAGGAACAGCCAGAGTCAGGCTGAAATGGCACTGAGCCGGGAAGGGGAGCCAGGGGTTCATCACTGACTGACAGGGCTGGGGCACTGCTCCAAGGAAATGAGACCCCTTGAAAAGGTACCTAAAACACGGGAGTGGGAAACAAACTCCTCAGCTGGCAAAGCTGCTCAGTTAAATAAGGCAGGAAAAGTATGTTTTAAGCCATAAGCAACTAAATGTGGGCTCTCAAAGTGCTGGCAACCACCAAAGCAGGAAATGGGTAGGGAGATGTTGGGGCTCCCAAGCCCCAGCTGCTGAGGAGCTGGGGATGTGCTATTCCCAGAACCCTGTGGCCTGGCAAGCTCAGTATCCTGCTCCCCTTCAACACTCCCTGAGGAACTGCAATCTAAATATTAAACAGGAAGCCTCAAACCCACTGTAAAAGTGGAGCTCTGAGCAGCCTGGCTGTTCCTGCTCTGAAACAAACAGCATTGGAGATCTTACTTTAAAACTTAATTATAAACAGAGCCATTTTAGAGCTGAAAGAGCTTCAGGGTCTGATCTCTGCTTTTCCAGCAACAGCTGGAGGGCAAACAAGGGCTCTAGGGCTTGGGAGAATGAAGGATAACCAGACACAAACTCTGCATAGGGAAGGTGAGCTCCAGTTGCCAAAGCAGCTTTCCAGAGCTCTGAGCACCCACACCCACTCACAAACTAAGCACCACATAACACCAGGCCGGCTCTGGTGCTGCCCCAAGGCCATACTCACATGTCAGACACCTTTCTGTAGTTGGAAGGGCACTCAAAGGACAGGCAGCGGAAGCTGCCCTGGATGTTGTAGCAAGTCTCTGCAGCTGAACAGTTGTGGGTACCTATTGCACACTCATCAACATCTAAGAAGAAACACAAGAAAAAGATATTCTAAGTTCAAAAGTAAGAAGTAATTCCTAGTATTTTTCACAAATAACCAAACCCCACTAGGATATAATTAACCCATGCTAAAAGCCAACAGGACCTTCTCACTGACTTTTTGAGACTGGAGAAAGCTGAGCTGTGCCAAAAGAATGCATCTGTGCATGAAGGTAACTCTGGATTAAAGCAGAGCAACTGAAATAAATCTGGAGTTAAAGCAAGCAAATGCAAAGTAGTCACTGCTGTCCTACAGGATACAGGAGATACAAAACATGGGAACTTAGAATAACACTTCAGAACAAGGCACACAGTGTCAAAAACCTAAATACAAATATCTCCCCATTATGAGATGTAATTACAGAAGACATAATAAAGAGCACCTAAAGCTCAAAGACACTTTATGGCCCAGACCATAAATGTGATTACCTGAATAACACATATCCACAAGCCCAAGCCATGGGCCTGACAATGCTGAAAACCAGATGCAGTGAAAAGGATTCAGCCTGAGCAGAAAGCATTGGCAGAGCCCTCGCAGTCACACTGTGTACTCCCAAATGTCTGGACAGTGCACAGAGGCTTTAAAATGAAATAAATTCTAACAGACAAGGCATGTGGACTGTGCAGGGCCCTGCAGCTTTGCCAATTGTCACAGATCAGAGACTCTTAGAGGGAAACCATAGCCTTCCACTCCCTCCATTCCCCTGGGATGAGAACTGATCTCACACACTAAACTGGCTGGTTTAAAAGTCTTGCAAAGAAAAGTATACAATAGGAAAGAGGAGAGAATCAAAGTCCCATAAATCCCTTGCTGGTTCTCAGCAGTGTTCGTAGGTGAAAAGAAAATTTCTTCCATATTGCAATCATTGTCATGAAAGCACTCCCTGCACCACTTTGGCTGCACTGCAAAATACCACAGGCAGTTTCTGCAAAAAAAGATCCATATGTTGAGACACTACTCCATGAGATACAACTCATCTTTTGAAAAAAGGGTACAAGGAACACCCCGGTAATGCTTTAGAACTGGTCAGATGATGAGCAACTGCAGCCAGATCTGTAGCTGGGGGAAACCAAGATCATCTCCCTGCACTCAATAGAGCCAACCCAGCCTTCCTCTGACCACATTTTTAGACACACCTCAGTATCTGCCCAGACTTGTAACTACAGACCTGCAGAGCTCCAAACAAGGGGATGTACCCAGGGGAGTTACAGCTACAGTTTTCTAAAGCTGAATTTTACATAAGAATTTAAGTGCATATAGATATTTACTGCAATCATACTTAAAAACACATTTAAAATATTTTTAAAACGTTTTTAAAGGATTTTCATTGTCATTTCATCTGCTTCACTGCTCCACAGTCAGTATTAAGTATGCTCACGCTGATCATGATTTTCACTGCCATTAGCACTCAGAATTCAAGCACAAGAGATACATAACCAAAGTTCCATGAAGGGTTCCTGAAAGAGCAAGGGCAGGAAATGCCTGGTGGTTGGTGTAAGGACTGCAACTGAAGTTAATCAGAGTACTGAAGGTAATCAGATCCTCCATCAGGTTACACAGGCAGTGTATCCTTTGGAAAGGGGAGTTCAGCTCAGAACCACACAGCTGCACACCAGATGAAAACCACCAGACTCCCAGAAGACATCTCAATGGTTCTGAAGAAAATGGGGGTGTGAGGAGAGGGTACTTGTCATTTCACTAACATTTATTAATGCCAGCAGGATAAAGCTTAGGTGACACTGCTGGATGGCCAAGTTCCAATTACAGCTCCAACATTTAATCTCCCCATTTTCTGGAGGAGAAAACTATCACTCATAAAGAAGCCAAATATTTCTACATCTGGCACCTCTAAAACCCCCAATCATTGAGTGCTGTGCCAAGGTGCACACAAAGCTCACATGAGTAATCAAGCACCTTAGTTTGAAGGATGAAGTGGGCTCCTTGGGAATTCATTTAAGCACTTAGCTCACGCTGACAGCTGAGTTGCCACAGCACTTTCTTACAGCACAGGAAAACTGACTTTGCAGATACCAACATCTGGCAACTTTGTTGAAGACTGACTTTTGAACAGCGACTGATACAAAACATTTAGACTTGACTGAGCAACTGTAACTGCTGAGCTCATTCCAAGGGTATTAATGACCCAATCCTCGGCTGCTGTTACCTCTGCAGGTCCTGCCATTGGCTGCCATGGTATAGCCCTGCTCAGGACAGGCACACTGGTAGCTGCCGGGGACGTTGACACAACGGAAGGTGCAGAGGATGCCGGCACTCTGCGTGCACTCATCAATATCTGTGGAAAGAACACAGTCACACCCCCAGCAAACAAAACAAAACAAAACAAAACAAAACAAAACAAAACAAAACAAA
>CM031868.1:4378365-4430549 GCA_018697195.1 Certhia americana | reverse complement strand
AAACAAAACAAAACAAAACAAAACAAAACAAAACAAAACAAAACAAAACAACCCACAGATTTGCAAAGGGAGGCTGCAGGACACCAGGAAACTCTCACCTGACACATTTATAATATATTGCTAAATGTGAGTGCAGCCATGGGGGTTTGGCATTGCGCTGGTGCTTTCTGAATTGCTGAATACAAGCCTGCTCCCAGAAATATTGGCTGCAAGTAGTACACACTCATGGGAAGGAATAATGAGTGTGGGGCACATCTGAGTTTGAAACACTTTCTCTAGTGCCTCTGTAACTGAGAGAATCATAGGATCACAAACTGTTTTAGGTTGGAAGGGATCTTAAAGCTCATTCCACCCCCTGCCATGGGCAGGGACACCTTCCACAAGACCAGGCTTAACCTGGCTGTGAAGACTCATGGGCTCTCTGCCATGGGCTTCCAGCTTTTCCAGGAGTATGCTGTGGGACACAGTGTCAAAGGCCTTGCTGAAGTCCCGGCACACAACATCCACAGCCTTTCCTGCATCCACCAGGTGGGTCACTTGGTCATATAAAAGGAGATCAGGTTCGTCAAGCACGATCTACCCCTCCTAAACCCATGCTAGCTGGGTCTGATACCCTGGCCATCCTGTAAGTTCTGAGTGATGACAGTATAAACTGTTCCATAACCATACCAGGTACTGAGGTCAGGCTAATTGGTCTGGAATTACTAGGATCCTCCTTCCTACCCTATACAGGAATATCTTCCTATCTGATTTCTTCTGTCGTAAACTCTAGCCCATGAAACTATTACAGAACTACCTTCCTGGCTGTGCAGTCCCACAGGTGCTCCACCCACTGAACTGCACTGTTCAGTAGCTGGAGTGACTTTTTGCAGCCTCTGTGGCAGCCTTAACTCACAACCATTCTCAGACACCACCAGCAGCATCAGGTGCTGCTGAGAGTCAGAGACCTCTTCCTGCTATAGGGAATAAACACAAACGCCCTCACCTGGTAAAGCAGCACCTTACCTTTACAGGAATGCCCATCTTCTGCCAGCTGGAAGCCTTGCCTGCAGTAACACTGGTAGGAACCATAAACGTTGGCACACTCCTGGCTGCAGGGACTGTTATCACATTCATTCACATCTGCATCCAAAAACAAACCCACCAAGAAGGCCACAGTGCTTCAGAACAGTGTATTCCACCTTTTCCTGCCCTGATAACATTTACCTTCCAGTCAGAATGACTAAGGAAGGACTAATTTGTCCCTAATTTTTCTGCTCCCTAGGCAGAATGCCAAGAAACCTGAGCATGTCTGTTTCACCTGAATTTCATTTCTCCATATGCCAATGGAAACACACACATGTGTAGACATTTGTTTCAGATCACTAAGTTGCATAAATTGTTTTACTAAAAAAACGTCATGGAGAACTCAAAAATTTTCCATTCAATTCAAAATCCTTTTTGTAAGTTTTGCAAACTTTGAAACTACTAAGTTTCATCTTTATCAAAATTTGAAAAGTTTCCTGTTTTAACTTTGTTCTGATTCTCCTTTTCTGTCATCTGAAAGGAAAGCAAAAAGTACGTGGGGAAAGGAAGAAAGCGGAGAATATTGCTGACACTCATCTGACAATTCCAGAGGTTTGACTGTCTGCAGATTTGAGCACACTAAGGTTACTGTCTTTATGTTTTGCCATAACACCCTCTCTAAAATGCCCTAATGCTCACAGCAATTTCTTCTTCATAGAGAAGAAGGCTGGTACCTTCACAGTGCTTGCCATCGTAGGAGAGGCGGAAGCCAGAGGAGCAGGTGCAGTGGTAGGAGCCGGGGGTGTTCTCACACGTGTGCTGGCACAGGCGCCCGGGGTAATTCCAGCACTCATTTATGTCTGCCAGCACAACAAGCAAACACACAATCAGCTGAGGGACAGGAGCAAACGAAGGGCAGGAGGATATTCTTCAACGTGTCAGAGATTGATTTGCAGAGCATGAAGTGCTGCAACCTCGGGTTTGAGGCTGTCTGACTCCAAGCTCTAATTGGTGCATGGGAGGGACAAAAGACAAAGTGCTGTGTCACGGAGCTTGGGCAGAAAGTGGTGGAACCTTCAGACAAACTCCCACGGCAGCAGAAGCAGAACCCACAGGGAAGTACCCTGCAGATGGCTTTAAGAGATAACTCGTAGTTAAACCAAGCCAAGGGCACCTAGTCCGAAATCCCAGCTGGCAGTGACAGAGCTCTGGAAGTGTTGCACAGCCCAGCTCTGGAGGGGATCCCATCCACTTCTGAGGCTCTGCATTGCAGAACTCTGACTGCAATGGTGCTGAACACTGCCTCGGGATCCAGGGCTCAGGCATTGGGAGCTCCCAGCCCCTCCCATGCCCCACGTACCGATGCAGCTGCGGCTGAAGGCGTCGTACTGATAGCCCATCTTGCAGTCACAGCGATAGCCCCCAGGCAGGTTGTGGCACAGCTGCCCCTCTCCACACCGGTGCACCCCAGTCTGGCACTCATCTACATCTGCAGAACCAGACAGGGCAAGATGCTTCATTACAGTTTGCTTAAAACCAGTCTTTATAAAGAGACACAAAAAGGTCCATCGAATAGCAGGACTAGAAACTGGACAGGAGAAATATCACCAGTTTCTCCCTCTGTCCTCTTCTCAGAGGCAGTTGAGTCAAACTTGGGAATAGCAGAGCATTACCTTCAAGCTGAAAATGGTAACTGGACTTGCAATGGGGCTCTCCCAGTGTATTCTGCATTTCAGTGTAAACATGCTTTGATTCTGATCAAACCACAACATTTAAACCCCGCATTCTGATGTTCTGCCATTCCATAAGTCACACCAAGCCATTTAAAGTAAAACAAGAACCAGCCAAAAATTCTGATCATCCCTTAAATTAAAGCAACAGCTATTTTCATCTCCACTTGCCCTCTCAGTCTGCTCCTGCTGCCTACCTTTTGCTCTTTCCCCATGTTGATCTTTATTTCTTTTCTCAATCAGCTCCCATTTTAATATTCCCCATGGCCTCTCATCCAAAATCCAATACCAACAAATTAGTTGCTTCTCCACTCACACACATCATTTCCAATCTCATTTAAACATCCTCAGAGGAAGATGAGAGTTTTCAATACAGGCTGATTTACAAGACTTGCAACATGACTAAATAGCTCATCAGCATCTAACAAATCCCTCTTGCCATCTGTGACAAGAAGCATCAAAAAGTCTGATTAACCCTCACAATTGTGTATTTCTTCAAGTATTCCAAACTCTGCCACTTCCTAAACCAAGAGATCCTGATTTTTTCCTATTGTTCACATCATCAACTACTTTTACAATCCAAATCCCTCTTCATGTAATAACCATTAGGATGGATCTCTAAGGCTGGAAATTTGCCACACTGCCTTATTTGAAGTCATAAATTTGAGCATTAAATCATTTTAGGGGGTTCCTGGGCAGTTCTCCATCAAACAACAGCCTTGGAGAGGCTGCACCCACGCAGTCCCTGCTGGCACTGGAGTCAGGGATGGCAGGGAATGTGTCTCACCACACAGGAATTCCTGGCAGGAACTGAGATTTCTGCTGGAGTGCTGAGTCCTCGTTTTCTTTTAATTAGAGGTAGCACCAAAACCAAGGAAGTCTCTAATGAAGATAACAATTTGTAAAATAGCAGTTTTATTTGTAGTGAATTCATGTGTGCAACCATTTTGTTAGTTTGTCCAAAGTTCTGTGTTCCATTGCATTCAGACTTTAATTAGTTCTAGGGCATTACACCATCAGAACTATTTCACACTTACAGCAGTTTTCAGCTAAATCTAAGAGGCAGTTTTTAATAACTCCTTTGCTAAATCAGAAAATCTGAACATTTTAAAGACAGATGAATTCTCTAAACAGAGGAGATGACCCTACAAGTGTCGTTCTGCTGAAGAAACATGTCCAGATGATGTTTTTACTACTGTGAATAAATCTGATTCAGGAATCTAATTAGCTATTGTAATGCCTCAAAGACACTAGTCTTTATCACAGACAGAGGAAATTAGGACCATATGCTTTTCTTCTTCCTTCTCTATGCTCTCTGCTACTTATAAAAAGCCATTCAAAAAAATACCAAACCATTCAAAAGAATACCAAACAACACAGACCAGCATCAGGGACAGAGTGCACACAGCAAAGACACAGAAATCACCAATTGACATCAATTATGTTTTCCCTAAATCAAGCTAGAGAAGCCTTCCTATGCCTGCTCCTGAACAGCCTTGTCAGTGGTATAAAGCAGAGACAGAGAGCCATCAGGAATCACAATGCATTGTGTTATCTCACTGTGCTCTAGAGCAGAGATGTTGGAGGATTAATGGTAATTTCCTCCTCTCTCATGGATTTACATGCGGTCACTTTTCTTTAGGAACAACTGGGGAGAAAAGCTGGATTCTTTTTGTACCATCAATTTGAAATTTAGGAACATAACTTGCCCCAGTCATTACAGAATCATTAAGGCTGGAAAAGGTCTTCAAGTCCAACTATTGATCCAGCACCACATGTTCACCACTAAGCCATGTCCCCAGGTGCCACATCCACACGTTTTTTTTACTGCATCCAGGGATGGGGATGCACCCCTGTCCTCATCTGCAGGGCATGCAGAGCAAAGCTGGTGGCACTGCAGGCAGGATGGCTGTGCTGCTCAGGACTGACTGCCGCCTTGTGGGGAAAATGGCATTCAGGAAGACTCTGGCATGGTGGTCACCCTAAAAACAACCTCAGGGTCACCACACTCCAGATGGTGCAAGCATACCCAGCACAGGTGACCTGGCTGAGAAAGGGCTGATCAAAAGCAGCTGCAGAACTGTGTCTGCACAGAACTGAGAGAGACAGGACTTTTGGACCTTCTTTTTGTAAGAACTGAAATATTCCTAGCTGTCCCAGGACAGCAAAGAACACAGCACTGCTTTGCCCTGAACTTACAAAACACATATTTGGAAGCTCTCTTAATTTTCTCAGTTGCACATGTGAACTGTTTCTTCCAAATCTGCTACTTCCAAATCTTCTCCACTTTTCCACTGGCCATGCATGGTCTGGATAGTCCTGAGGGTAAAACCATGAGGGGAGGTAGAGGATAATGAAGAGCAAAAAGGCAAAGGCAGAAATATTTGTGGCAATGGGGTCTAGCTGTACCACTGGTGTACACTACAAGCTGCTAACCATGACCAAATTAATGGCTCTCAACATGGCTCCCACCCACCTGCAGCACTTCAAAGCACATTTTGTTAATCTGTCATCCTTCCTTTATTCCAGGGGAAGGTAGGTAAAAATCACTGGGTTATCACCACTAAGCAAACTGCGGCTTTGTCATTTCTTTTTTTGTTTCTCCCACTGTCATTTCAGGATTTCCCATCTCATGTAACTCAGAACACAGGGAATTGGAGAACACCCAGCCAGCCTTGGCTTGGGCACCAGGGACTGAGCCTCCCAGCCCTTGGTGCCTCATGTGCTCATTTACAAACAAGTGCCAACAAGTGCTGAAATCTGCTATTCTGAGTTGGTAACTCCCCCAATATACTGGAAAAAATACAAATCAGGATCAAGCTGCATGCCAGCCTATATGAGTGTTTCATATACTCATTCTCCTCAGAATGCTCATTCTTCTCAGAATTCTTTTCACACAGTGAGAGTTTATTCTGAACACCTTCACAAGTGGATGTAACGTAGAACGTTTCTACAAAGAACATCCAGTTGGTGCTACTCTTGTGAGCCCCCAAACCCAGCATTCCTCATTTGCTGCAGATCACTCCACTTCCAGGATTGTAGGGAGGTACTACAAAACCCACCAAGGGATTGTGGTCTTGACTGACAGGATGCGCTTAAAAAGTAACTAAAACACATTCTCTCTCCAGAAGAAGCCAGTGAATTCCATCTGCAGCCAAAACCAGTTGCTGAACATACCAAGAGAAACTCCATGGAACAATGAGAGACATCAGGATCCTGCAGCACAAACAAATCCTAGAGCTGCTGGGACTGCAAATTCCCAAACCTCGAACACATTTAGGAATCTGGAGGTAACTCCAAACATCTCTTCAGAAGTGAAATAGATTTTTCCCCTGAGAGAGCCCCTGCCCAGTCCCAGCCTGCCCTCACCAATGCAGCGTGTGCCCTCCTCGTTGGAGTGGTACCCTCTGCTGCAGCTCAGCATATTCCTCTGGCATGTGTAGGACCCCACAGTGTTGATGCAGTTGAATCCTGGCTTACAGGGCTCAGGGAGAGATGTGCATTCATTGATATCTGGTGAAGAAAATGAATAAAGCAGTGAGAGATGCTATTTAGCCTTTCTGGTCTGCTTTCTTCCAATTGTCACTTCTTTTTCTCCACTTCAATTTCTTGTGCTACAGAGATAAGGTTGATGAAGGTCCATTGCGGGCATAGTTCCAAATTCAACATGCAAGTATTCACATTTTAAATGGACAGCAGTGTTGACATTAAGTTCACAGCAGAGTTTGAGGAAAACGCCCCATCCAAGGGGTAAAGGCACAGCTCCTGAGAGGCCCAGGAGCTGCAGTATAGGGCACAGACCCATGCTGCTCACACTTACCCACACAGTTCCCCTCAGGATCTTGCAGGAACCCATCCATGCAGCGCTGCTTTGACTCGCAGTAGAACGACCCCTCTGTGTTCTGACAAACAAAGTTCACTTTGCAGCTGTGAGTTCCTCTCTCGCACTCATCGATATCTGTTCATCACACCAAAACACCACACTGGGGTGAGTTCAGCTCTACCTGTCAGTACCTTCCTGGCCAGCTAACCTCCAGAAAAGAAATTAGGAGGCATTATTTCAACAGACTCGTGTTACCAATGGGAAATCTGAGGATTTAGGGTGTGTGCTCTTGGACATTGCTTCAGGATTTGTCAGGTCCTGCAGCAAATTTGATTCAGATCCCAACTGCCTCATTCACAGCATCTCTTGCAACCACAAATACCAAAATACCATCGGTCTTTACAGACTACTGTAAAACAATTTGTAAATATTATAATCCTCTATAATCTAATTTCAAGACTAGAAATTAAATTGGATTCATAATAAATGTTAGATATGCTATAGAATCAGACAACAGAACAAGACATTCACAAAACAGCCTCTTAAAGTAAACCTAGCTTTATTTATGACAGCTGTTTGTAAAGGGAAATTTTGGATATAATTTCTATTTTATAACTTTATGTTCTATGTCAAAAGCTAAGCTCTTTCCTTAGGCATCTCTTATTCCAGCTGTCAGGAAACTGTAAAACTTGTAGGTGTAAATAACAGTGAGTTTTGCCCTGAAGTCAGGGCACGTGTATCCCTTGCACAGTCCTGTGCTGCTGTGAGCACTGATGTTCCCTTCTTTGTTAGACACTGCCAGAGACCAGGACAAGGAGGATGAAGAATAGCTTCTTAACCCTATGACCATTCCAAATGGTTAAATATAAATGCAAAATGCAAATAAATGCTGATGGAGATTCTGAATATAGGGTAGATGGGGTTGTCAGCCCCGTGATCCACTCAGGCTGAGAAATTTTGCTGGAATTGCCAGTAAACAGCATTAGCTGAGCCAGTCAGAGGAGCTAAGGAGGATTCCTCCATCAGGGAGATGGCAAATCCTAATTCAGAAGGTTTCATCCATGTTCTAAGTAATTTATAGTTACCCCTGGAAACCATTTCAAATGAGTGAATGCGCATAAGAAGCCTGCAAAGCCCAACGCTTCCATGATGAGCAGCATTTTTTAGCTGCAGCACTGGCATCACAGAGCAGCTACACCAACATACTTTGCAATCCCCTCCCTTCCCTGTGTGTAAGAGCTGAAGAACACTTTCCTTACCCACACACTCTCCATCCTTCAGCTCGTGGCCAGGCTGGCAGCTCAGCTCCTGCAGGCAGCGGAAAGAGCCCATGGTGTTGACACAGTGCTCTCTCCTCTGACAGGTGTGTCTCTCTGTCACACACTCATTGATGTCTGTGAGAAAAAGGGAACAAATCAGTGTCATAGGGTGCCAAGGCATCTCCCTCTTCCTGCTCTTTTGGAAGGAGCAGAAAGCTCAAATGAACGACAGTCAATAAAACGCTTTGTTACAGTGCTCTGATGGAAGATGTTTTTAGTCCAGGGTCTTTAGTTAGCACAGTGTTACTGAAGAGACACAAATCATAGGGGGACTTCCTCCTCCCCTCTTCCCAAATACCATGGGGATGGTGCAGGCACTGGGGACAGGGATGGACAGAACTGAGGAAAGGCAGAGTGGGCAGAGGATTGATGACCAGCCAATGGTGAAGGGATGGGAACTCCTGGCCAAGTGAATGAGAAAAGGATCAATTAATGCCCATTGCTCCTCACCAGACTTCTGCAGCCCAGGCCACTGCCAGTCCTGCTGCCTCAGGTCAGGCTGACAGGGACTGCTGGGGTGGCACTGCTCCAGGGATGGCAGCTGAGGCTGCCCTGCTGAGATGGATCATGCTGGTACCTATTCCCTAAGGAATGCATCATTGGGACTGGATACACAGGAAAACTTGCAGAAGAACTCTGATGGCTCAATCAAGTCTGTAAATTTGTATTTAGAGCTTTAAAGAAATTTGATTTCAGCAGGTGTGGAAAAGTTCTTTTCAAAAAATCACTTGAACAGAAGATTGCAGAACATGGGACAATTAGGGAAGGAATATGAAACACCTTTAAAATGACATGTTTTGATAGGCTTGGATGAAACCATCTCAAATTTAGGTTTTGTTTATGTTAATAATGAAAGCTAGAACAGCATGATGAGCAAATACTCAGAAGCAACAAAAAGGGGCAGAGACCAGGAAATTTTCTTGCCAACCTCCACAAAACCTCACTCATTCCCAGTTCTATATAAAGCTAAGAACTGCTAGAGCTAACAAAAGCCAAATGTGACCAGAACCATTACCAGTCCTCTGGCTGCTCTGTTCATGAAGCTATTTTCATACTATACAATAAAGCAAGTATTGTTTAAATCTATTTTCATACTATACAATAAAGCAAGTATTGTTTAAATCAGATTTTCATTTTGACTGTAGAACCTCATTCTCAGATAAGTACATCAGATATATGACTTTCCCTGTGGAGCACGAAAACAGGAAAAGCAATTTGAAAATATTTTTGTCTTTAAAATGTGTCAGCTGATTTTCTAGTAAAGAAATGAGGAGCACCAAAAATCTTCAGTCCCTGGTGGGCTTGTGTAACTGGTGCTGTGCATTGAGTTTTGCAAGACCTGCATTAGCTTGGTTACATTTTACTTCTCACTTATTCCTGTTTTCCTTTTTTTTTCTCTCTGCTTGACATTGCTACTCTCCACATGCTGCTGAGTTGCTTTGCAAAGCAGTTGGTTAGTCCACAGCAAGGTCCTGCCATCCCCTGGATCTCTTTTTACCCGTCCCACATGAAGTTTGAGATCCTCCACTGAGGGGCAGGTCCTTGCCTGCCCCAAAGTTCTTACAGGGTTATGTCCTCCTAATGTCTGTGCACTTTCCCAGTTTCTATTCATTAGAGTGAGGAGTATTTTCACAAATGATCCTGTGGAGGCAGCAAAACCCCCTCACGTGCTGGGAGATGAATACAAGGTGCTGTGGTAGATCCCTCTCATACTAAACATACTTAGTTCTTTAATAATTTTGATTTTAAAAAATTTTATTTTAGAGAAAACCAGCAATGGATGGCCACTTAACAGCACCCAAAGCCCTGCAAGACTCTGCTGGCTGTACCACAGACCTGAGATTATCTGTTCTTGAAAACCACAAAAAAGGCCTCTCACATAAACAAACTGACAGCACCACACAGCAGCTCATGACCTTGAGTCAGTCCAGCATAATGTCAAAAGAGAAATATGTTTTTTGTCTGAAATATGAACCAAAGAGGGTAGGAGGCATTCCACATGATCAACAGGTGGAACATTAAGCAACAGGCATTAAAAAAGGTTGTGATTTCACAAAGGAAAAAAAAAATCTAATATGATTTCATGTTTTGTCTATATTTAAAATCTCAATTTTAAAAACTCTGAGTACTTGAAAAAATAGGCAGAACTGGCTGGAACACATTTGAGGAAATTAAAATGATGGAAACTGGCAGATTACATTGCAGAATTCTTGCTTTCAATGGAAGTTTTGTGCATGAGAGACACTGACAAGCTCTAAAGCCTGACTGTGAGCTGGGCTGAGCTGCAAGGCTTAAACCCTGAGCCATGGCCATGCAAAGCTCTGCTCTGCCTGTCCAGAGCCAGAGTATGAACCTCTGGCTATGCCATCAGGCCAGCTGCCAGCCCACCACAGTCCCCAGGTCAGTTCATCATGCAAACATGCCCAGTTTTGTTCATTTTTCTAAACAAATTCCTAAATTTGCTGTAGAATACAGAGTGCCCATGACCTGTCTCCCTCCTGTCCTGGTAGCCAAATCCACGAACCAGTAAGATGCTTGATAGAGCACTAGGAATAACAGGAGTTATGTTTTCAGTCTCAAACACAGTTAATTCCAACACTGGACCAGCTGTGGTATTCATCCAACCCAATTAAGGCTGCAAGGGAGGGTAAGGCAAATTTACTTTAAAAAATAGGAAAAAGAGGAAAAATAACTCAGTACTATACTGAGAACAAGTCACACAGTTAATTTTTGAGGAATCTACTAAGTCTGTGTGTGTGGCAGCAACATTCCTCATTTTATGTCAGCAAAACCCAGAATGAAATGCAATCATGTAATAACTCTTTTTTTCCCCAGATCTACTGCTGCAAACAGCAACACACACACACTCCATCCCTGAGCACATCTGTTGCACCCAAAAGCTGGCATTTTTGCAAAGGAATATCAACATTTACCTAGCGCTATTAATTTCAATATGCACTTCGACATCCAAAACTCATTTAGATGCACCTTCTATTAAAAAAGTGAAATGCAGACTTTTCTTATGCTGCATCTGCAGTTTCTCATTCTTTTTTTCTCTTCAAATGCTTCAGCTCTGTTTGTTTTATGGGACACATCTGTGCAATGCAGGCGCTTTGTTATTTTGCAATCACCCACGCTGTGGGTCCAGGAATAAAGAGACCATGTCCTGTTCCCTGTCAGGAGGGAAACTGAGGTGGGAGTAGCAAAGACAGAAGCAGAGCTGTCAGTGTGCAGGTGGTGGTGGGAATGACTTTGCCTGAAAGTCACAGGAAAAGCAACACCCCAGCCTGGCTCTAATCTCTGGAGAACATGGAGCTTCCAGCCCAAAGACATTTCAGCATTTGCTCCCAAAGATACACAGAGGTGCTGTGTTAGAGCTCTTTAAACAGCTGGTGACTCCTCTCTGTGCATGGCTGGCTTTTGGGAATCCTGGGTTTGGGAATCCTGCTCCTGAATGCACCTGGAATTATAATCCCCCACCTCTGACTAAAGGAAATTCCTCAGATCAAAGATTATACGCTGCTTTGTGGCTGTGCAAAGATCGTTCCACCCATCCCTAAAATATGCAAAGAGTAACATCGTTAAACCAACAAGAATTTGCATACTCATTACCAAAGGTTTTCTCCTGGTGTTTGGGACAGCTCAAGGTGGAGAACAAAAGCTGTTAGGCTGGAAAAGAATACCCCAGGAGAACGAGGCAACGACCAAAACACAAACCACAGTATGCCTGTTGCATTCCCGTTGGACTACAGAAGTAGGAAAAAATGTTAAACACGGCAAATGTTCTCCTGGCACCACACACGGAGCAGAGCTGGATGGGAGTGGGGAGTACACAAAAGAAAAAAAAGGAAGAGAATTTCCAAAGTTTTTTTTGGTTATTTATAAGGATACCTGTAAAAACTCCCCTGCCTTAGAGGAACACAGAGGCTTGGTGCTTAGAGAGAGAGAAGGGCTTCACAAATGAAGCTTTCATGAGTAGTGCCTGAGATTTATCTGGTATCTGTCACAATAAAACTGTTCAAATGTCATGGGGCAGAGGAAGAATGTGAATCAAAGGAAGCACTTGGCACCTGCCATAGCAGCTCCTGCCATAACTGCAGATACACAGGTACTGGTTTAGTTTCAGTACACTTCTGTTAGAGGTGAAAAAGGACAGATCCATCCTTCCTGCACAGTCCAGGGAAAACATCAGGGGGTTCAGTGGCAAGAGTCAGGAACAGGGCTCGAGGAGGGGCTGTTCCTGGAGCTGCAAGGCTCCCAGGCAGGAGTGTGGTGCCTGCAGCAGGCTCTGGGCACACCACGGGCACCTCCAGCACCAGCCTCAGCTCAGGCTGAGTTGTCTCCTAAAGGCGTCCTTCCTTCCAGTGCTCTTCTCTCAGTCACTTCATTGAAACCAAATAATTTCATTAGTTTTCCATTCTTACCAGTACCTCTGATTTAAAAATAAATAATAATAACTAAAAAATAAAAATCCAGTGTCAAAAATATAAGGAACACCCAAAAGGAGATAAATAGTAGTTCTCTGAATTCTGACACTGCAGAAGTTTTCCTGGTCATGCCCAAATGCCACATGGTGCATATTAATCACAGAGATGTAAAGACAGGAACAAAATCAAAACTGTGGTGGTGAGAAAAATCGTGTTATAAATGTAGTGAGGAGGACAGGGGTGGAAGAGGGCACTGCATTCACACAGGACATTACAGTCATGGGCACTGATGCTTTCATGGATGACTGGAGGTCTCCAAGTGCTCTATATTTCTAGGCAATGCTGCTGCTGCCTCCTAATCCAGCCTCTAGGAAAGTACCCAAAAAAGAAACTATTTCACATAAACTGAGGCCCTGGCTGTTGGAAACAAATTAAATCCTCATAAATACACTTATAAAAATTGATCAGTTTCTTACATGAGGTCAAACAGCAGTGATGATCCAGCAGAATTATGATGCATCCTTGACTTTTACACCAAGAAATTCATCCCAGAATCAACAAAATATTCATGTGAATTTGAAAATGCCCTCCCTTTGGAATGGATCTTTTCTAGTGCCCAGACCCATGCCAATTCTTGAGCTATATTTCTGAAGTTTTGTTGTTTCATAGTGTCTGGAACTTGGCAGTGTTGAACTCTGCAGAGAGATCAGCTGCTCTGATCCCTCAGCTCAGTTTGCAGCCATCAGAGCTGCTGGGGTCACCACACCTGTGGGCTTGGGGCTTCTGCACAAGGTTATCTGCATCCTGAGAACATACGGCTGGGGAAAAAGCCAAACAGCACAAGACTCACGAGGTGAAGGGCTGAGCAAATGGTGCACATGTGTTTGTACTGACTGGCTCTGCGATGTCAGATGCAGGGATGGCCAGAAAGCCTGGAGCACAGATGGTGTGAAGGCGTTGCAGAGCATGGGGAGCTGTGATGCGTGGTGAATGGCGTGTGCCTCTCGTCTTACCAACACATTTCCTATGCCTGTTGAGAATAAAGCCCTCTGCACACATCCCACTGTGGTTGACACAGGAGAATGATCCCAGTGTATTCTCACATAATTGTCCGCTGGAACAAGCCTGAGCACCTGTGAGGCACTCATCCAAATCTACAGCAACATGGGCAGCCAAAAGGGAAAAACAGAACTCCATTAGAACAGATCCTGAAATGAAACATTTCTTTCATGCCGATAAAGCCAAGATGAAGCGTGCTGGCGCTCCCACATCAGCACCAGGCTGAAATACATGCAGTGTTACACTGAAAATAGGCTGGAATAAACGCTTGGAGGTCATTCAGTCCTTGCTCACAATTTGTGTACTTTTGCTAATCCAGAAAGAAATGTCCTTAAAAACAGGCAGGCATTCACACAGAGACAGGGCATGCTTCTTGAAAGAAACCTGCTCCAGTGCACCACTACCCTCCCCATCAGATCCTGACTTCAACAGAGATTATAAATGTCCCTTGCCAACGTTTAAACTCCCTGCTTCCACTGACTAATACAAACTTCTTCATTTCCTGGAGGAAAACGATTGTCTTGAAATGCCCCTTTTGATTTTGACATTAATTAATCAAATTAGCTTCCACCACACTTGAGTAAGCAGTGTACTGTGAATATTTCATCTGGTGATATTAAAATCCCATTTTCTTCACAGACTGTCTGGAATTTCATGAAAATTATTTGTTATTCAATAAGATCTAAGGTTAAGAGCGATGTGAACCATTTGTGAGCAATTCTGAGCATTGTGAGCTCCTGCTTGCACTTCACTGTTCTTGCTCCCTTACTTAGAGATTTATAATTAAGGTATGTCAGAGGGCATTATTTCTGACCCCCAAACACTCCCTGGCCCAACATATCCCTTGTCCCTCCTCAAGAACGTCCATTTAAAATTTCTGTGAATTAATGTGAATGGTGATGATGCAGCTTTGGAATTCACCACTCAACATTGGGCAGGCCAGAGCTCCAGCAGCAAGTGGAACACCTGGAGCTGGCCCAGCTCCCATGGCCCAGCTCCTGCCTCAGCTGTGAAGCCTCCCTGAGTTCAGGTTTCCAAGACAAGAGGATGTAAAAGCAAACAGAGCAGATACCAGGGCAGAGCTCTGCTCTGAAGGTGCCCCAGGACAGCAAAGGTGCCCGGGTCCCACTCGCTGCTTCTGTTCCAGGAAGAATGCTGAATATCTACAGCTGTGCACACAGAGCCTGGGGAGGAACCTGAGTGGGAAGAGAAACCAGAAGGGCGGAAAAAAAGCCTGCAATGCTGGGAAAAAAGCACCATCCCAGGCTTGCCTCCACCTCAACAGGTAACAGCCGTGCTGCGCTTCAGGAGGTACCTGTGAGAAAGAACTGTGATTCCTTCTGCCAAATGGTCTCTGATGGCACTGCAATTGCCAGTTCTGAAAATGAGGAACACCCAGTGGTGTGAGGTACACGAACATTTAACCATGGCTCTATGGGGATCCCAAAGCACTCACCTTCACAGGAAACCCCATCAGCCATGAGCGTGTACCCAGCCAAGCAGGAGCACACAGCATCTCCTTCCACGATGTTGCACAGGTGCTTGCAGGGGCCATTATCTGCACAACACAAAATACCAAAATACATCAGGACCCCCAGCACAGATCAGCTGCAGTTCCACACTGCCAGGCCAGCCAGGCACAATCCTAGCCCAGGCAAGGGGAATCAGCCTGTAACCAACCTGTCCAGGCAGCCCTAAGCACTGCTTCCAACCTTCCTGCTGCACACAGACACTCCTGGCCACTCCTACCTGCACTGCTCACATCACCCTGCGCAGCTGCACTGCCCACCCCAGCCTGAGGAGCAGGTGGGGAATAACCCTGAAAGCAGAGAGCAGCCTCAGATTTCTCCCTCGGGTTTCCCCTGACAATTCTTCAGCCTTGTGCCAGCGGTAACAGATTAAAGCTATGCACTGAAATCAGACTGGAGAAGAGATGAGTAGAGTTTTATTCTGTCTCTAAACATTCCTCTGCAGCTGACACCTCCAACGTACCTTTGCACTTATCCTGCTCTTCCTGCAAGGATACCACAAGGATGGGCTGGGAGGGAGAGGCTACTGGAGGGATGGTGGCTTCAACTTCCAGCCGGGTGACCTGTCCTCTGTCAGGATCTGCAAGGCAAGGGAGGATCAGCAACAGCACCATCCCCACCAGACACCCTGCAGCAAGGGGTGGTCCCATTCATCCCACTCCATCATGGTTTGGAGGAGCAAACAAACATCATGGATACAGATCAGAGAGCCTGGCTGACTATAACTTTTGTAAAGTACTGCAATATCTGAATAAACTAGGAAGTGCTAATTTAATTTTTAAAACATTTGCTGTATTTTAAATATAGTGTCTGTCTTTCATTCAGTATTTGATGGAAAAAAGCCCCAAACCCAAAGCTAGCCTTTTACCTTATCCTGTCCATCCTATTTCAACACAGACAAACCCTTTACCAGCACAGGGTACTTTGGAATGACGTCTTTACAGTCAAGTGGAAAACATGACAGCTGCTGTCTGCCGCTGTTTTCAACAGACAGTAATGTTAAAGGTATCAGGGAAAAAAAAGAGCTCTTTTACAGCAATAAGAGTAACCCAGTTTATCAGTATCATCCAAACAGAAGCCTAAACCCACAGGGCTAAATTCTCCATTAAGAGGGGTGTGCCCTGTCCCCACTGAGCTCAAGTGTAACCTGGAGCAAAGTGTGAGCCCTGGAACAGTGACAACTTTAAATGACTAGGGTGACTACAGTGCAGGTTTGGGGTATGGGAATAGTCATTTCCTTAAACAAATGAAGTCAGCACAGACGCATAACAGGCTGTGGAACAGTGACAAAGAAAAATCACCTGCTTGGGGCATAGCCTGAATGATTTCCCTGGTAATGCTTGAGATGTGCAGACACAGAGGAACAAGGAGAACTGAAAGGCCACTGTGCCACGTATGGTTCAGCCAAGCAAAACTGCTGAGGTTCCCAACCACATCCCTGACTGTCCCTCAACCTGGCACAGCAATGGCAGCACCAGCCTGGCCCCTGCCATGCACCTCTGAGGAAGGACATCTGGGCACCCATAGGTGCCCCCTGTCCCTGTCACAATTCCATTCCCCAGCTGAGCTCTGCAAACCCCTCTGCACCCCTGGGCACAGTCCTGAGCACCACAGTCCTGCAGATCTGCAGGAACATGACTTCCCAGACCACAAGATGTTTCACGCAGAACTTCAGCCACGGTAGTGCTGGAAGAATAGCAAAGTAAAACCAGAAATACACTCCAGGTGAGCAACCAGGCCAAATTTTGCAGTGCTAGAATAAGAACTTTGCTTTGCCTCTTTTGGATTAGGCTCCTTTTCCAGAATTTTAATATAAGCAAAGAAGACAGTTGCCACAGGAACAGTCAAATGCATTCTTGAGGTAAATGCTGTAACACCATGTTGAGAAAGATGACATACAGAATATTCATTGTTTGGCTTGGGCAGAGGACTAGAAGCCTAAGGAGTTCTGTCATTGGATGGAAACACTGCTTTTGCCTGTTAAATAACAGAAAGAACTTGTAACTAATATGAGGTCTCAACTTTCTGGGTTATTTGACTTGAAATTGTGCCACTGGAGAACTCCACACATCAAAACAATTACAGCACAATAGACTTTCTTTTCCAGACTTGCACCACAATAGATAAATTTAGAGTTTGCTATCGCTGAAGAATGTTAATGATTTTAGATAAAAATCAAAGCTCAGGAAGCAATGTTGTCTGTCTGAACTGAGTTACATTTATCTAAATTTATCTATAGAAAACCTAACTGTGAAATAAAAAACTACTCTGAGAAGAACAGGTGTTTCTTTAAAAATCTTAACAAATCCTCATCTGAAAAGTGCAAACACTCTTGATTTGGACACATGAAACACTACTCTTATCTCATACCACTAAACACAAAAATAAGGCATAACTGAGTTTCCTAAATTATCATTTTTCTTTACATTTTACAATTTCCACAGAATATGTCCATGCATCAACACCCCTTAAAAAAACCCAGAGAAGCTGCAGAGAAACTAAAGAAAAGCTTGGCTGCTGAGTGCAGGTATAAAGATACTGCCCTTCATGTCCCTTTTCACACCTGGAGAGCAGCTGGTGCCATCCTCCTGCAGGGTGAACTCTGGGAAACACGAGCACTTGTAGGAGCCCACGGTATTGATGCACAGATGCTGGCAGAGCTCCTCCCCGTAGAGCAGACACTCATCCAGGTCATCTCCAGGCAAGTTATTGGACAGCTCAGCCTCACTGCTGATGGACAATGCTTCGTGGTGATCTTCCCTCTCTGAAACTACAGCAGAACATCTCTGACAGCTGTTCTGGCATTGGGACTGGACAGAACAGGGGGTGTGGGCACACAAATGCCAAGAAAAGTCTGATCTACCCAAAACAGTTACTGCAAGGATAAGAACAAAGGAACCCAGCCTGGAGGGAACACCGTGCTGCAAGGCCACCTCCTCCTTCCCTGAGGCTGCAGGGACAGGTATTTCATAGAGCCACTGAGAAAGAGCCAAAACAGAGGTCACAAGCTCACTTTTCACTTGACTCCTGACTCCATTCCCACTGACATTTGAACTAAGGTACTGTGCTGAGCCCCACCTAAAATTGGTCCCACAGTGAATTTCAGATTTCAGGAGAAGAATTTTTTCAGTTGGTTCATAAAGTTTCCAACATCACAATTTGTTGGCTTCTCCTATATTAGCATTAGCACAGCCTGGGAGCCACTGAGCAGTGACATGGCTGTCCTTCCTACTGCTTTTAAACACCAGCCAAAGCTGGAACACCACCTGCTTCCATTCCTGACCAAGTGTGACAAGGCTTTCTGTGACATTAAAATTAATCTTTAAGAGAGTTTCTTAGTTTTAAAGGTGCAAAACCTATTTCTGGATTAAACAGATGAATGGGGATACAATTCAGCATCATAAAGTCACCCCAGGACATCTTCTCAGTCAGCTTTTCTTGAACACACAGAAAGTTCCTTGTTCAGTGAGGTCTCAGGTGTATTTAAGGATGCGAAACATCCACTTGTTCTTAGCTTTTTCCAACCTGCGTTAGGAAGAAGGAAATCTGTACTTGATCTGAGAGGAAAGCAGCTGCGCTCCTGATGCACTGCTCCCTCCAGCACCTCCCTGAAGGTCCCTGTGAGGCAGAGTCCTTGCCTGCAGTGTCTCAGTTACAAATGGACACTCACCCTTCTCAGGGGTCACCGTTGGCAGAGGTTCAGGGTGCCGTTTGATCTCGGGATGCACAAAATGGTGCCCCCCTTCACAGCAGGACAGCATCACGTGGCTGCAGGGGTAGCCCAGGTTGATGTTGGACTCGCAGGTTTTTCCCTCACTCCTCAGGCGCAGGCCCAGGCTGCAGCAATCACAGCATTGCTGCAAGACAAGGGGAATGTCAGCAATGAGTATTTGGAAACACTGAACAAACTGCCAGGGCAGTGGTGGAGGCCCCATCCCTGGAAGTGTTCAAAAAATCTATGGATATGACACTTGGGAACGTAGTTTAGTGGTGAACAGGGCGGTGGTGCTGGTTTTACAGTTGCACTTTTTGATCTTAGGGGTCTTTTCCCACCTTAACAATTCTATTCTGCGATTTAACACAGCTTCAGGGATGAGCCCACAGACAACTGGAAATGATCTGCACTTTCTTAAGCAGTGGAGCATCTGGAAAAACATTTGGAGTGTGGACAGTCATAAGTATCAAAGCTTTACTTGTGCTTGTTTTTGCCCTTCTGCACCAATGGGTCAACTGCAGCCACAACAAACACAAAGTCTGGCTGTGCCAGTGATTTCAGCAACTCCAAATGCTGCAGATCAGTTCCTCCTAGCTCTTGCTCACAGACCTTGCTTGTGTGTAGTATGAACAAAAATTATAAACAAAATAACACAGATCTGCACCTCTTTGCATTTGAGCTCCAAACACGGCCAGTTTGAAGCAATGTGGCAGGAACCGTAAACAACTTGCACAGATATGAGTGTCAGCAGCATCCCAGATCTGTCAGGTATCAGCAAAGACTATCTTTGCTGCACTACTGCCCTGCAAACCTGCTTAGACCTTTAATTACCTGGCTGTGCTGGACAGCATCCTGCTATGACTGGCTGGAGGGAGGCCAGGGTGTATTTGATGAGTTATTTCCCTCTCTTTTTGTTCCTCAGAGTATCTGAATAGCAGCTTCACTGACACATTCTTCTCCCACCTCTTGCAGTTTGCTCTGCTGTAGGTGGCAGACAAAAACTGTGTGCTGCTTTACTCAGCCCCAGACAAATCTCCTGTGCAGTCAGGCCACAAAAGGGCATCAGATAAATGATACCAAATGCCCCCGCTGTGGATGCCAAACAGTGGCTACCTAACCAAGCAGGGAAGCTGGGGAGATGTGAGTCTCTATTGCAGAGACAACTGAGGTCACACCTGAGCTGAAGATGACTCTGTGGATTTAAGTGTCCTCTCACCCCTCATTTATTTATTTATTTATGTATTTTAACTATATAAAACATCCGTTTCACTGACAGAAAAGCACGGTCTCTTTCCCTCTGCAACTCCACTGATAGTCATCCACTCACTGAGAGTTTGCAGTTACACTGGAACAGCCTCTCTGAACCCAGAGAGGAGACTGCAGTCTGTTCAAACATTCACCCTGTGAAAAGGTGTCAGATACAGGAAATGAGGGGCAGGATTCAAGCTGGCAGCAGGAGCTCTGTAAATAGGAAGTCCAAGGACTGAGTAGTTCCCAGAAGGGAGATCCCTGACCTGGCAGGGCAGATAAGAGAGGCAGTGTTGTAAGGAGTATGGAAATGGGGAGGGATCACTTTTCATCACTGTAAATCTTAGGTGGGCATTCCCATTAAACCAGAGCCTGTCTCCAGCAGGGAAATGCATCCACTGCCAGCTCAATGCTCAGAAATTCTTCTACTGAGTCCCTTTTTTCAGGACAGCACTGGGGTCTTGTGAGCATTTCACACTCAGTGCACAGCCTGGTATGTTCAGCCAGCACTGATGGCTGCAGCTCACATTTTACGGCTCTGCTTCCTAATCTGAGAAACCCCCAAACATCATAAACAGCAGACATTACTCACATCTGCAAATATGCACAGCTATAACAAGCTTCCTTTATGTGCCCAAATACATTTGTGAAAAATTTACAGTACGGGTCTTGAAGAGGATTAATTATTTTGCACACTAAATAGGCTAAATTATCTTTTCAAAAGAATATTTTAAAAAATACAAACCCTGGCAATTAAGAATTGTGGCCATGCTAGAAAAGGGAAAATTCCACTTGCCATCCTCCCCAAATCCAGAACACTCAAACTGAAAATTTTATGGAAAAAAAAAATCTGTTTTCTGCTTTTTTAAATTTTTTTTTTAGCTCAGTTTTGTCACCTTCAATATGCAAAATAGAAGTTGTTCAAGATAATACATGTTTTTATTGAAGAACTGTAATATATGCAATATTTGCCTAGAAGACTCCGGCTTCTTTCAGTCATAGTTTGATTCAGAATTTTCCCATGTGCAGGCATAAAAGGGAGTATTAAATCAGTCATACATCTTTGGGCATATTTTCCAGGTGAACAAAACTGTCTCATTTTCCAGTGGAAAAACTTGTTCGCTGTAAAATTCCTTCTAAAATGCAAAAACTGGAATGCCTTGGCCTTCTGTTAGCTGCCTTTTGAACTTCCCAGGAATTCTAGAAGTGATTTAATAGCAAATATGACCATTTTTACCTTGCAATTGAGAAACCCACCTTGAGAACCATTCTTTGGTTCACAGCTTTCTGCATTCCCCTCAAAACTATCTTTCCTGGAATCCTGCATAACTGGATTTACCATGGTGGGGTCTCTCCATCCACTAGTATAAATCCCTAAGCCTGTGCTTTTTGTGTTAGAGCAAATAACAATTAAAGCACCCTAAGATTAGATTGATTTAGCATAGGCTGAACTCCTGGATATGAAAAACCAGCACTGCCACCTTCACCTTTGAAGCAAGAGGTAAAAGCATCTAAAATGCCTCAAGACCTAAAAATGTTTGTAACCTGGAGGTAAAACCCTGGCTTTTGGCAAGACTGTATAAATATCTTGCTGGGTTTTGGGGCAATTAATGAATCTTTCCACATTCCAGACAAACTTTTTTATTTATGCCACAGCATTTACTAAGAGCAGAGAGATCAGGGGAAACACCACTACAGACTGTCAGCATCTTCTGCCAGATCCCCTCTGAAACAATGTTTCAAAAACCCTTTTCTAATAAAATTAGAAAACCTTTCTTGTAATACAAAGCATTAAAAAGCAGTACAAAGTTGGGTTATTTTGTATTACAGCAGTACATAATGTAATGCTATAGTAGTACGAAGTCTCAACAGTCTCAATATTAATGGATTTTTTTTCAAGCAGTAGTTGCAATGACTAAAGAGCTAAACAAGCTAAATATGTGAGCAAAGCTGTTCAGAAATTTTACTGTCTCAGATGGTTTATCTTAAAGGAAAAAATCCCATTGGAACTGGCATGAGGAATGGTTCCATGAGAATATTTTGTCACCGCTTTCAGCTCAGCCAGGAATGATGCAGCTCTCCCTCCCCACCTCTGCCTGAGGAATGGCATGTGTAATCAAGCTGACTCCACAGCCTGGTTCTGCCTGGCATGCAAACGACCCCTCGTGAAAACCTAAGAACAACAATTCTGTCACATTTCAGACATATTAATGTCTTCTCCCAAATGCACAAATTCTCCTTTAATGATAGACTTCAGACCCAAATTAACAATGGTTCTGAAGATGACAAATCAGCACAGCTAATTAAGCCTTAACCCCTGCAGTGGATGTCCAGTGGATGTTCTCTGCTTTTCCAGTGAACAATTACCTGTGAGAATCTTCGATGTACAAGAACAGATAGAACTAATCAGGTTCCTGCTGAGCCCATGACAGAAGCTGCACTTAAGCTGAGCTATAGCTATGTAAATTATGATCAGAGGGAAATGAATTCTGAAGGGCAGTGTTCTGGTGAAAACAGGACAAGTGAGCTGCTGAATCTTCAAACTGGTTTAAATTGGTTTGGCTCCACTGGTTCTCACAAAGCAAATCTCATTTATCAAAGCAGAGGCTGTGGCTCAGGATTTGTGATTTGTGCTGTCTATTAAAGGTTTGCCTTTATTTATGAACAAAAGCTTCCATCATCATCTAAATGCTTGTTCCTCTAGTCCAGCATTGAGTAGAACTGGGAAAGGGGGGCACAATTCAGCAATGAAACTAAGCAAACTGCCCAGTAATGGGTTTCACATTATATCTTCAATTAAGTTTTGCCCCACCATTTTCTAAATTCTTCTACACCATGGATATAAAAACTAAAATGGACTTTTCAGCTACTTCCAAAGCAGGGAAGCAATAGCAATACAGCCAGTTAGGTCTATGAAATGGAGATGGAAATTAATTCAAAACAATATTACTGTGAAGTTTTAAAAGGGGCTGCAGACTGAAATGCCAACAGCACCATTTCACTGCCACATTCCTGCAACTTCATCTTTTCCGTGCCCCACAGCTGTGCAGGAAAAAATGCCTGCTGAAGGCAGGCAGTGAGGATACCTTACACACCTACAGAAGCACTGGAGGAGCTCACCTTGTAGGATGAGCCCGCACAGGGGTCGCTGTCCTCGGGGCCACATGTGTCTCCCTCCTTGGCGGCGACCATCCCAGCCAGGCAGCTGTTCTCCCTCACCGTGGCCACGCAGCACTGCTTTTGGGCAATCCTGCAAGGGAAAAGTCACCACACTGGTGTACATCCCACAGAGAGCAGGGCTCTCTGACATGCCCTAGAAATATCCCAGTACCACCTAAACATGCACAGAAAACAATCCTGGCAGAACAGGAACTGATTTTTTAAATGAGTATCTGCTTTGTATCTATCCCCTGAATCCCTGGAAGTGTCCAAGGCCAGGTTGTGTTAGGAATGGGTTCCTGAGTTTGCTAAATTGGTTGTAATAAGTTCCTAAGTTTATTAAATTAGTTGTTGGTTGATGCTGTTCTTGTGTTAATTGTTAAATTAGTTGTTGGTTGATGCTGTTCCTAAGTCTGTAAGTCAAATCTCATGTTAATTGTTAACAAAATAAATTACCTTGTCCCCCCCCCCCCAACTGTACTTTCCCTATCCCGTCAGGAAATGGCACCGCTGCTCCCCAAAACAGTGCCCACCACTAAGGAGGGGGGGGACAACCACCGTGAATATGTAAATGAAGGGCACAAGAGCCCATTTGACACAAAATGCCTCTAAGACAAGGAGACTACGTGACATCTCAAAAAACCAACAACATATTACACCTGAGAAAAGGCTGAGCAATCCTCCCATGGCATTTTTCAATTCGGAATGGGGTCACCATAACCTAATGGGAGTGTCACCAGAGTGACACCTCTGGACTTCGAGCCAGCAATTGTCTTCCCAAGGACTCTGATGAGGATAGAAGCCCCAGCTCTGCTCTGAGGCAAAGCTGCTACATTCCTCTTTCTCTGTGTCGTCTACCGGAGCAGGGTGGTGTGCACAACCCTTGGGGCTCCCACCCCAAAAGAGCTGATTTCAATAAAGGCTATTTAAAAGGAGCTGGTCTCCTGGCCCTTTTATTTCAGTTGGACAGGGCTTGGAGGAGCCTGGGATAGTGGGAGGTGTCCCTGCCCATGACAGGGATTGGAATGGGATGAGCTTTAAGGTCCTTCCAACCTAAACCAGACCAGGGTTTTGTGATTCTGCTTCTTACAATCTTCAGGTAGTGAGTTGAGCCGGAGCAGACTCTTGGGAGCTGCAGGAATTGCAGGGTTCCAGCACAGACAGTGCCATGGGGCTGGAGAGGGGCAGGGTCACCTGCTCTGCCCACTGGCACAGTTCCCAGTAGCAGCAGCAAGGTTTTGTCCTTGCTTTCCAGGCTCTGAGGCCACATATTTGAATACTTTTTAACATAAAATGTTTTCTTTAGATGTAATATTTTATAGGCAGGCTTAAATCTTTAAAACAGGGACACAACTGAAATTTTACAAGTAAGACAATTGAACACCTGATCTCTTACTCCTTAAATCCCAGTGTGTTCACAGGGACTGAAACATTTAGGATTTGGCTTTTTTGATCCAAAACCAGCTTCAGATGTGCAGGTGCAACTCATTAATGTACTGGATTTGCACCTACTTAGGCCAAGGCTGGAATTTTTAATCTGCCTTTGCTTCACAGACAGTTGGTATGTGTCAGCTATGTTATGCCAGATCCCAGTGGGCAGGATTTCAATCCCCCAGTAACTTCAGAGAGGTGCAATGATAGTAAATTTGATAAAAGCGATTATGCCGAAGTTTTTCAATGCTCTAAATGACAGGATCAGTCTTTAAGAACCCAAGTCTGGAGTGAGTTTGTCTTCATCCCTGCCCAAGGGCTGCTCCAGACTGGTGGGCTGGGAATGGGATGAACTGCAGTTTGTGGGGTACTGGGTCCAGGTTACCCTGCAGCCATCCCTGTCCTCCTGCTGTGCAGAGGGAAGCTGGCACTCTCTCAGACCAGGTGCTGCTGACACCAGCAGCAGGATCAGGCAGTGTGGTCCCCCCTCCAGCAGAACCAGGGGCCACTCACAGAGGGCAATAAACACATCCCTTAATGACACGGATAATCACTGCATTTAGCACTTGCCCAGGGGACGCCAAGCTCTACCCTCCCATTTACCTGCAACTCCACAGATGGGCAGAAAATGGGAAACAAAAATCTGTGCTCCGCTCAAGAGAGAGACAAAACAGAACGCTTACAAATGGATGGGGAAATCCTGGCTTCTAATTAGCCATGAGTATTGCCAGTCTACAAATAATTCAGACAATGAATGACACAGTTCCCAGTGTCTTGGACATCCCACAAGTACATTTGATTTCTTGTCAAGAGCTACTCTTTATGCTAATCGAAAATGTTCAGTTTTTCCTTACGTACCTGCAAATATCACCATCCATTCCACTTACAGGGATTTCTGTGCACTCCCCGTTGTCTATAGCCCACTGCTGGCCAGCTCCACAGCAGCCCTCAATCAACTCCTTCGTGGAATCTGTATGAAACACACACACAGATTTTTTTACATTATTTTTTATGGAATGGATTTGGTTTAACTCTGTTTCTTAATTGAGAAGATCTGTAAAATAAGGATAGTTCAGCATGAGGCTTTTCCCTTTCTTTCCACATTTTGCTAGGTTATAAGGAAAAAAAAGAAAGAGACAACTGATACCTGAAACATCTTGACATAATTGATCACTTGGTGATGACTTTTGGGGGGAACAGCAGAAGAAAATGAAGAGTTTTAAATGCTATAAATGACATAAATGGTTTGAAGAAAATTCCATATTTGGCAACTCTGAACAAAATCCCTAGGAAAACATGCTTGGCCACTTGATGCAAGTTGATTTACTCATTATGATGCTGTAACAGCGCCCTCACTACACAGGCTGGGTTAGCATAGAGTGCCCTAGCCTTGGAGGGTTCAGCTGGCTTAAAAATGCAATGAGAAGGGTTTGGGAGATGTAACTGACTGTGAAACACTGGCACAAAGATGCAGTAAGAGAGATGGACATGGAGAATGCTGCTCTAGTTCCCACATCTTTTTGGATTTCCATCGAAGATGTAAATTTGCAGTTGCAGTGAAATAAGATTTTGCTGGATCCTCTATACCTACTGCACAGACTTGGGGCACTTTGTTTTCTTCAAGCCTTGGGGAAGGAACAGCCCAAAGCAGACCCGGGGTCACTGCAGGTGGCCATTTGTGTCCCTGCACCCTGCCCAGCTCCTGCTCACACACCAGGGCACATGGCACGATAACAATCTGCACATGGCCCTCAGGCTATGCAATGCTTTCATTTTATATAGCACATTAAAAATCTTAAAATATCTTTGAGTCCTGAGAGCTATAGTAGGTGTAAGAGTTGCTCCATGACATTGGAGGGTTGATCCACGCAGTTAAACTGACAGGAAACACATCCAGTACCAGATAATTACAACACATTGCCATAAAACAGTGAAATTTTAGCACAGTTTTAATTTACTCCCTCGGTGGAAACTCCATTCATTTTGTGAAGTGTTGAAATACATTTGTTGCTCTCGCTGCAAAATGAGAATAGAGCAGAATTTAACTATCTATATTGCAGTAAATCGATATGATTTATAATTCAAATAAAAGCAAGTTACTCATTTCTCACTGAAGATTCAATATCAGATTGCTCTACTGAAGTGCCATACTATTAAACAGTCATATTTGCAAAATATATTACTATTTGTTGTGATCTTATGAATAATTAAACCCAGAATGAAGTTATCATAAAATAAACAAACTTTATCTTCATCAGGAATTTAAAAAAGCCTGGAATAACTCATAATAGGACTCACAGACATCAGCATGGATTTATGATATTTTAATTCTCCATTACAAAGAAGAAAT
Organism: Certhia americana; assembly: GCA_018697195.1. Lineage (NCBI taxonomy): Eukaryota > Metazoa > Chordata > Aves > Passeriformes > Certhiidae > Certhia > Certhia americana. The sequence goes on along the minus strand of CM031868.1, from coordinate 4,403,754 downwards.
AGATACAACAATATATACAGGACTGAGGATCACAGAGCTTCTATGCTGGGTAGAGATTTTCAGCTCTGGGTATAAGAGACATTGAAATACTAAAACATTCTAATAGAGCTTTGTTGATTTGGGGCTTCCATTATATTAGCAGATTTCCATTTACATCTGCTCATGGAAAACAAAGTAATTTTGTTTGAGAACTCTGTAATGCTCGGGTTTTTAACATACTGTGTGAGTCTTTGATACTTCCTAAAGTCATTTCACAACCCAGCTGCTAATAGACAATTTGCTACTTATAGATTTCTTCACTAAGAAAAAAAAAGGTAATTTACATGAGGCAGCAGTACAAAACAGCAGCAGTTTCCTTACTTATTTGTAATTCAGAAACTCACCTCCTGCAATTATCACTCTGCATCAGTCGGAAGATATGAACTACGTAACATTTTAGCCTAATCTCAAAAATTTGTGTATTGTCTTTTAAAGACACTTAGAAGTTAATTCAAAGTATTTTGAAAAACATTTTTCATTCAGTGAGTTTTAACTCTTCCCTGCCTGTGCTTTAAAAGCTGTCTCAGTGCCTGACCCAACCCCAAGCAGCAGTGGGACATCCTCAAGCTGACCCATGGTAAACATCCAGGTTTACCATGGTCACATGATATCCACACAGCTTTTACATGCTAAGAATTTCAGCTTTCAGCTAAAAAAATCTGCTATGTGTGTGTGTGTATTTTAAAAAGTTGAAGCTCAAACTGAGGAAAACACACAGTTAAAAGCTACTAAATTATTTCCTCCCACTGTCACAGTGAACCATAAATTTGTTAGACCAGCAAAGGAGACAAAGTGGATTTTCATAAACTTTCCTCCCCTTTTCCCTCCCAGTGTTCACAAATTATGTTTCCAGAGTGATAAGTCATCAGCCAGCTCTAGAAGGTCAAGAAGGGATAGAATATCTCAGTTTCTCGCCAGAGCTTTTTTGACACTGAAGTTTCCCTGATTTCAGCTTCACCTGAATTTCCACTCAGTCCATTTCACACCTTTAACACCTCCAATTTCGTTGTTTCCTCCCATTCTCACTTCAGGTCTGCAGCTCTGCAGAGCATTTACATCGATTGAATAACTCCTACTATGCAAATGCCCGTTCTTGCAGCCAGCACTCCTGACTGAGCTGTCAGCTCTGCTTTATCCATCATTCCTTTCCAAGCGGTTCTTTGTCTAAGTAGAAAGACAGACAAACTTTAGGACATCAGCACTTCCTCACTGACATGGTAAAACACTGGCACAGGGTGCCCAGAGCAGCTGTGGCTGCCCCATCCCTGGCAGTGTCCCAGGCCAGGCTGGGGCTTGGAGCACCCTGGGACAGTGGAAGGTGTCCCTGCCCTTGGCAGGGGTGGGACTGGGTGGGCTTTAAATCCCTTTGCACACAAACTGTTCTGTGAGTCTGCAATTCCTCACACGATGGGAGCAGCAAGGACTAACCCACCACACCAACCAACCCACCCAAGCCTCCCAGCCATGAGTGGATAATTATTTCCCTTTCTACTGAAATTACTCCAGGAGCCATGATATTAAGGAGTCTCAAAAGTAAATAACTATAGAGACACCCAGTGCAGGGGCCTGGATAGAATCACTTGACTTCAGGCAGAGGTGAAGTTTAAAACTGGTATTAAACCCAGAAACAATTATCTATAAGCCAGGGAAAGCCAGAGCACTGCATGAATCATCAGGAAGATCAGCATGTCAGGGGCAGGCCACTGTCTGCCCCAGGCACGCACATCTCTTCACTGCTGGCTTTAATTCCAGCTGTTAATTGCTGGATCAGCATTCACATGTGAGAGAGACAAAGGTTATACTCCCAAAACTGAGCTGAGCTCTTGCTGTTATGATGGAACTTCCTATTCCATTCCTACACCTGAGGAAAGTAGTTTATCTTACCCAAAACCATACTATTTACACTTGCACCCAGCACATACCCTTAACAAGAACTGTTTGCTCACACTGGAGAAAAGTAAGTTGTATTTCCTTATTAAATACCTGCCTGACAACATAAACCCATATATTACGAAAAATAATTACAAAAACCTCACAGAACAACTTGGTGGAGTTCTTAAAATATTGAAAAATTACTGTTTCCAGTGTGACTTTTTTTCTGCTCTAATCTCTTCACCATTTAAAGCTCTAACAAATAAATAACAAAGTACTGTAGCTTTACCCCTTAACAGGTTGTCATTTCCTCTCTTATCAACAGCCTGAGAGGCTTTATTAAATTCCCTCATTGAATTTCATCATTTAGGTGTGCACTGTAACATGTTCTCAATTTGATTTACCTGGGATGGCTGGGAAGACATTTTAATGAGTAAGGTAAAGAGGAGAAGAACATTTATCTTGGCAAAGACAGAGGAGAGGAGAATGACAACACAGCCCCAGAGCCAGCTGCTTTCACTCCAAACTGAGCTATCACTTACGTCATTGGGGCTGGTTAAGCTCTCCCCACGACCTGTTCCCAGATAAATGAGCAGAGGGTTTTACTCTGTGCAGGCTCCTGCAGGCTCCTCCAAGCGTCTCAGTGCTCAGGACGTGTCTGACTCTAAATCTCCCTGAAATGAGGGCAGTGCTTGAGTGTTTCCATGACCAAACCACAGTTAGCTCACTGCTTGGGATGGGGCTTTAACCCACGTGCTCTCCTCAGTCTTTGAGACTTCTCTCCCTGGAAATGAAGAAAAGCATATTGCAGGAAATACAGTCTGAGCTGAGCATTCAGCACACGCCTCATTGATTCAGTTCGGTGTCTAATCCTTTTCCACCATTCTCTTCAATCCCTGCCTGCCATGTCATCACCACGGCAGTGTAAGGGAGGTCCATCACACCTGGAGCAACCTGCCTTCATTTTAAAAACCTCATGCAGCAAAGTGTTTTTCTATGCTCTCTTCCATCCTCTAAAGGCACCCACGTCTCTTTGGGAATCAATCCCACCACTCATCCAGGACAAGTTCCTGTTATATTGCCTTCACTCCTTGGGACGCATCTGCTTCCTATTTCAACCTGAAAACATTCTGTTTCCTACGTTATTCTTTTTTCATAAATTCCTTATGCTGGCTTGCTTGGCAAAACACAGAGAGCTGTGTCTGCCCCAAGGCACAATGAAAAGCTGGATAACCCAAGCTGAACGTTCATTTTACTGTGCACCATGCAGTGGAGACATACATCAATATAGCCTAAGCCAGGCTTGTTTGGCAGATTTTGTTCCAAGTGTGAATCAATAGCAATGTTATACTCCCTCTGGCTTCAGTTCTGGATAATCCTTGTAAGTCAAAACTTGTATTACCTGTGGCAGAGGCCAGATAATTTAGAGATGTTTGGTCTTTAATATTTCCATGACAGCATCCTTTATTAGATCCAGGTTGAAAGAAGGGGGGGGGGGGGGGCGGGGGGAGGGACGACAACTAAATAAATTTTTTAACCCTTTTCACCAGCTACAAACCCAAGAAATTCTTCTTCCTGGCTTTTCAAAATGTGTCTCATTTTTTGTATCCTTCTGACGTGGAGTTTGAAGCAGAACAGTTCATGCACAATCATCCTTCTATCAGTTACAATAATAACTCAGAGCAGGCAGAATGTTTCTTGCCCTTCAGCACAGTCTTGGCTGTATTTTCCCCCTCAACTCTCCTTCCCCAGATATTGCACAGAGTATATTTATGCTGGCTATTAACTTTCAAAAGAGCTGAGGCTTTGGAAAGCCTGGTTCCGATTATCCTTGTAATTCCTGTCTGAAGAATTTAATCTCGGGGAGAGCAAGCTCTTTGTATCATCTGTTTTGTAGCTAGGTAGGCTCCTTTCTTCAAAGCATTTCCACCAGGCAGCCCTGTTTAATTTTAAAGTTAAAATTCAGAGGAACAGTGTTTATCAGGGAATGTAGTCAGGGACTGCCTGTCAGAGCATTTGGGAAAATTAGGCAGGATCACTGAATCTGCTACATCTCAAACACTGAGTTAGCCAAGCACTTCCAGGATTAATTGTAATTGGTTCTTAACCAATTACAAGCTGAGCTGAGCTTGTAAAGGAACTGAAATACAAAACCAATATTCCTTCTTTTTGAAAAAATATAAAGGCAAACAAACATAAATAAGCAAATAGATGTGTATGTAAGGCCTTCATTTAGCTTATATGCTGCCCTTACTTCTGAATGTTTATCTACAGAAAAAATGCATTAATTTCACCATTACCCATTCCCATCCACACACTGCAGTGTTAGGGACAGCCATCCATTAAGACATGTTTCTGCTTTAAATTTTAAAAGTTTATCAGTGAAAAACATCTTTGTCTTGGACTGGGAGTGTTGATCAAGGACAAGCCAAGCTACTGTGCCATTTTGGAGCCCAACTGCCTAAAGCCACTAAACACACTTTAATCATGCAATCCGTATAAATATATTATTCATTCTCACACTAGTCACATGGAAATTGTATTTTTCTTTAAAGGCTAAAGGGGGATTGTACATTCACATGTGAACCACATCTGATTTGCTGGGGCACAGACTGCACTGTGCACACCCTGGCAGGGCTAACACAGGATAGGGAACTGCTCATGGAAGCTCTATGAAGCCGACCCCAAAGGTCAAACATCCTTTAGGTTGCTGTTGTGAGTCTTCAGTCTTCAGGGTTTTGAGTTTTGTAACTCTGGCAACTGAAAAGAAAATCCCCAGCAGCTGCCCAGTGCTCAGTCTGCTTCCACCAGTTCAACGCATGCAGCACAGGCTAAAAATGCACAGCCTCAGCTGCCCTCCAGGAGAACCCACTCAGAAATTGTTCACAGAAAAAGTCTTAAATCATTTCAGGGGGAAAAAAAAAAAGCCAAGATTTTCATTTTCCTCATGACCAATTCATCCAAAGTAGGAAAACTGCAAAATTCATCAGAGGAGTGAACTGAATGTTTACTTCTGTTCAGAACATCACTGAAAACACTGGGCAGATACACTCCTGCCTCAGCCTCAGCTGCTGGTGTCAGCTTATTTGCTCTGCCACATTGCCCAGCACAGCTTCCAGCCACAGCATGTGCCATGCACACCTGGAGAAGGTAAGAACAGATTGAAAATGACACAATAGGAGCCATGAACACCTGGAAAAGGTAAGAACAGAGAGGAAACAACGTGACAGCAGCAGCCAGCGGCCTGAACAGTCCCAGGAGTGCTCCTGACTCTGTATGTGCCTTCTGCCTCTGTTTGGCTGAGGACTGTTGACAAAAAGATGATGAATAGCAGAGAAAGGAAACCTCTGAGTTTCATTGAATTTCTATAGTGAGCAGGGATGCTTAAACTGGACAGAAGAGCTGTTGTAGAGCTCCATCTCCTTATTTGGGAACCTTCCAGGATTCCTTGCTCATCCTTTTTTAGGTTTATAATCATAAATTACATTGTTCCTTTATTTTATGATGATGTTCTGAAGAGATCTCTCATTTCCTCAGGCTTTCCTTTATGAAGTTTTGTAATCAGGGTTTGGGCAAGAATTTCAGCAGTGTTGATTGTCACCCAGGGCATTTCCTGGATTAATGACAGGCTGGAAGAGCTGATGGCCCCCAGTTCTGCCTTGATCCAGTAACCCCAAGGAGGTTTAAACTCTCCAGGACACTTAAGTCAACAGCAACGAAACAAACCTCCTTTTATCTCTTACAAAAGTAGAGGAAATACTAGTTTGAATGGGCTGATAATGATGTTTAGATTGTTCCAGGGGAATTTAGCAGCCCTAGCAGGAAGCACAGCACGAAATCTCTCCTTTGCCATACAGCGTGCCTCAGAACCACAGATGTTTGGAAACAAAGGGGTTTAGTTTCCTAAGAAAGTAATGATTTGGGGTAGAAATGAGGAACATAGAGATTTTAACTTCTAAATGAAGCACCTTGTTTGATGCTGTTGCTGTGGTTTCACACAGCAGGGACTGGGTGACTCATTATGCTCATTCCCACTTCAGACTTTGCCTCCAGCTCAAACTGTCCATGGTGCAGCTCAGTGTAACCCCACAACACACCAAGAGAAACACATTCACATGAACCATTTAATTCCCTAAGTCCTTCCTCCCTGTCAAAAATCTACAGCACTCAGATCACAAAATTCCTACGATTTGTTTCAATTCTATGTTCCTAGTTAAAAGTAGTGAGTCACTCAGGTAAGTGTTCATCAGGATAAATGACACTCCTCTACGACCTGCCAGCACTGCTACTGAAGTCATCTTCAAACAAGGCAACCCTTGAAAATAATTGTAAACTATGGAAGAAGTGGCTGTTCATACCTAAAGCTGGGGTTTGACCCTATGCCCATGGAAGCCTACAGGCACTGCTTGCTCCTTTACCAAAAATTAAAGCACAAAGCCCTGGAATGCAGAATCATGGAAGCCTTAAGATTTCTGTGGAAACAACCTGAGATCAAGTCCAACTATCCAACCAGCACCTCCACCATTAAACCATGCCCCACATGCTGCGTCCACACCTCTTTTGGAACACTTCCAGGGATAGGGACTCCACCACTGCCCTGGGCAGCCTTTTCCCATGCTTGACAACCCATCCATCAAGAAATTTTTCCTTAATATCCAATCCTGGCACAGCTTGAGGCCATTTCCCCTTGTCCTGTCCTTTGTTCCCTGGGAGCAGAGCCCAACCCCTCCAGTCAGGGAAGGGAACCAGAAGGTTCTCCCTTAGCCTCCTTTTTCCAGGCTGAGCAACTCCATTTCAGCCTAGGGTTGATTATACATAGAATAAATATAAACATATTAATATTTAGGACAGTCTTTAGTACAGCAGCACTCGTGGAGTTCAGACACGTGCTGAAGGCCACTGCTGAACCCAGTCCTGTCCAAGGCTCAGCAAGAACAGGTGGGACAGTGATTCCTGCAGGCAACAGCCAACAAGCAACATGCACAAGGTATGAAACTATCAGGAGGATGCTGTGGACAGATCAGCAATTCAGCCTGTATCTGCCTCTACAGAAATTCCTTTCTCAGCCACTTCAGCATTCTGTGGTTTTTGGGAGCTGCAGGGACAGTCCCAGTCCCTCTCCCTCTCTTGTGTACATACCACAGCAGCAAGCACAACCACGGCTGCAAGGACAGAGCTGGGATGAGGCTCAGTTCAGATTCCTCCTGCTCGTCCTGAGCAGCCGGAGGCAGACAAATGTGCTCTGGGGCAGCATCCACAACCCACACACATGACCTGAAATACGCACAAGCTAAACCCCAGCTGGAGCTCCACCTCTCGCAGTATACTTTGGCTCATACTTCCCACTTGGACAACACAGGCTCCAGCCACTTGTAAAGGAATTTACATTCCCAATCACATTTCAGTCTGGAATCAGAGATGAAGAGAGAGAAAAGGGACTGACTTGTGAAAAGTTCCAACTATGTAATTTAAATGTGTTTTGGAGCATTTGGGATAAGGCAGCAAATTCTAATGAAGGGTGGAGGAGTCTCTTCATCTCTCCCACAAAGACTCATTACTATTACTTTCTGCAGGAGAAACCTAAAACAGAGTAAAGGAAAATATTAAAAGAGACAAAACTTCACATACCACTTTATCAATACTTTTCAAAAAAGCCCCCAGTCTTTATTACTTGTGTGTAAATAAGTAGAGTGCATTCCTCAGTTTCTGTCCTTTTCAATATTCAACCACATGCCAGGAAAGCAACACTCATTCCCACACAGCACTTGTGGAAATTATAACTGAATGATCAAAATATCAGGATGGTTGAATTTTGAAGTTTTTTACCCAAGTTTCTAGTTCAGGGTGCTAACAGCTCATGATGAGAGCAAAGCCTTAGTGCTACCCAGGAGCTCTTGAAAATAAGATCCATATGAGGCCCTTTGTGGTGATGCAGCAATAAGAAAGGAACAAAGTGTCTGGATACTTAAAGGGAGATAAGTGTGGGCATTGCTGGGAAAAGACAATAACTTGCTGAGTCATCAGCCAAGAAAAGGGATAGAAATGGTTGGAATACTGGGGTATGGGTGCCTGAGAGGGTTTAGAGCATCACCAAGTTATGCACACCCACACACAGAAGTACAACACTTAGGAAAGCCACAATACTTCACATTTTTCTTAGAATTTAATTGAATAACACAAAATAAGTCTTTTATAAACTACTCCACAGAAGCAGGACCCTGCATACTATTTACTCTCGCCAGCAATTTTACAATTTTGACTTCTTGCTGCTGTGATCTATTTAATTTCTATTTGGGTTCAGCTGTTGAACCTTTCTCTGCTGTGTCTGCGAAGAGGAATTATGTGAAATGGATCTTTAAAAGCAAGATACAACACTAGGGAGCACTGACAAGCAAACCCATAGATCTTAGTTAAGTGCTGGTTGCATCCCCTCATTTTCCTCATCAGATGCAATTTCTTCCTATTAACCTCCCAAAAGTCCTCTTGCCCTGAGAATAGGCTCTGACAAATGAAGCAGCACATCCTACACATCCCAAATGGGACCCTGGAGACAGAAAAGAAAGCAAGTTCCTGTAGGAAACACCCTCCTTACCTTGACCAGGCTCCAGGTTCATTTTAACCCACTAACCCTCATCTCACTATCCAACCCCTGTGAGGGGAAATCCTCTCATACAGCAGGAAAACTCAAACCCTTTGAGTCTTCAGGGATGAAACCTGCTGTGATGCAGACATGAGCTCTGGCACTACGGGCTGTCCCATGACACTCAAGGGCTGCCACACCACCCTCCCCTGCCCTATCACCCCTGAACTGGCAACACCTCAGTGGGAAGGATGTGAGCAACGTGTGGGGTGCCATGGAATGGGCCAGCATGTTCTGGGCAGGGGCTGGGCACCAGCCAGATCCCTCCCCATAAGGAATGCATTTTTCCTCATCAGGGAAGAGGGTCAGCTTTGAACTAGCTGCTTATCCCGGACAACAAACACTTGTGGTGAACTGTCAGCTGTTTCCCAATCACTGCAAGACATCAGCTTTCACATAGAACAGAGCCACACAGTGGGGAAAGGTGAGGGACTGTTCCTCTCCACTACAGAGCTGGAAATACAGGTTACAATCTGACTTCTTTGCCTCTCTCTGTAAATCTGCAATGAGAAAAAAGAGGGATGGAGGGAAGGTGAGGTATATATGGTGATAACAGCATATCAACACATACTCCTGCAGTGTCTGCAAACCAAATTGAAATCCTGAAACCCTTCTCACATCAGATAGCTGAGTCCTTATAAAAATTTTAAGTAAAATCTCAACATTTTCAACATGTTAATGTTCTGGAAGGCCACTGACCCAACCAGCACAAGCTGCATCTATCTAAGATGCATTTTGATTTGAAAGATTTTCCACTCCTTCCCATAGATAAAATAAAGCTTTCTGAGGTCTAACTGTCCCTACAGCTCTGATGTTCAGCACAAGGTCATGGGAGAAGGTTTTTCTGAAACAGCAGCATAGTTAAAGGCTGAAGTTGCCAGGCCAGGGGCAGCTCCAAAACTGCGGGACCAGCTCTGAGCTGAGCTCCCTTCAGTAAGGGTTAGGACCACCAACAGAGTGCATTGGCAAAGCTGCTCTTAGGGAGTTGTTTGTTTATAAATTCAAGTAAAATGCAATGCAACCACATTATAATGAAAGATTTGCTGTCTGGCAAAAGCCAGTATAAACCCTCTTGGGATCACAAGCTTTCTAGGCAATTTGTTACAAAAGCTCTCATAAAAAGTATAAGTATTCCAATTTCAATAACAGAAAAGTGCCATCCACATGTTCCAGGTTAGGACCCCTCTCTTTAATATCCTTGTGTGAGGCAGATTGCAGGGGCAGAGGCAGGGCTGTCACACAGGGATGGCCCCACAGTGACAAAAGCAGCAGTGACCCAGCTGCTGGGACAGACAGGAGTGACTACAGCAGCCTTACAGCACTAACAGTCATCTGTGTACAGCTGGAGTCCAGCAGCTCTCACCCTTGAAGGTTTCCCTGTTTCACTACTGCTTTTCCTTTTCAGAATCTCTTAGTCTTCTCCCTTTCCTACCTGCACACATTACCCCTATTTTTCTTGACCCTTTTTCTTTATCTCCCCCTCAAATGCTATCTCTTTTCCTGCATCTCTTCAAAAAATCTTCAACTAAAAGAAACCCAAACCAATCCATTTTCCTCTAAGTCAGGACAAAAAATAACCATCCAGCAAGGCCACCACTACTGATGCTACATTTCTCACCCAGTCTGCCTTTTTCAGCCCCAAACCTCTGTGCACATCCACTCGCTGACTCGGCAGAGGTTCTGCTTTCAGTCAGGACCAGTGCTCAGAGTGCTATGAGCCCTAAGCTCACGTTCCACAGGTACGGGGGAAGAGCAGATCCCTGATCCTGTTGGAAAGCAGATCTCTTATCCTGATGAACAGATCCCTTATCCTGCTGGGCAGATCCCTCATCCTGCTGGCAGCAACAGCAGGTGCCATGCCTGTGCTGCACCACCCCACTGCACAATTCCTGTGTGCTGCTCCCCAGAGCCAAGGGATAAAATCAGTAACATGACACTTGCACTGAATCCATGCAATTGGAATAGATCTCATCCCTGTGCAGCGCCTCACTGACTTCTCAATGACTTCTAATTCCCATTTTCAGCACCAACTGCCTGGCACCACAACCCAGTGACAGGAACCTGAGAGAACATGGAAACCTCAGTTCAGAGCTTCATGTGTTCCCAACACTGTTAAGATGACTTACATTTACAGTGCATGCAGTGTAAAGCACCACTGTCTGGTGTAGTGTAACCATTTCTGATTGAAAGCTAATTACTTTTCCTCACTATCATCTGTTAAAGTCATGATTAGCATAACTCCATGAACTTGATTCATGGAGGAAAGTTATTTCCTTAGGAAGTAATATTCAATACTGTACCGAGCAAAAAGAAGCCTCCTAAATACAATTCTGCTTTCCACATCCTCTTATCTCTACAAACATTCTCACATTATAGTTGCCTAATTACCTGTGAGTGGGAAAACTTCTTAGCCACTTCCAGCTTTCCAAGGCTTTATGTCCATTTACATTGACAGAAACAGGTTTAATGACATCAACTGTCACTGAGAAAGGGTGTTTTTTTTTTTTTTGCAAACCTCTGTACAGTAGACTCGATAAATAAAAACCAGCTGCAAATGAGGAAAATACACTAGCATTTAAACACAGAAGGTTACACCAGCTCTCAATAGTCAGCAACTGCCTTCAAACAAAATCACCCCAAAAGCCCAAACTGCCCAGTTCTCTGCCAGCGCCTTGTAGATCCAACTCAAACAGAAACACCATGGACAGGTAAAACTTTCTAAACGCTATTTCCATGGAATAGCTCCAAAACACTTCATATGTTTCAAAAGTCAATTAAATTTGATATGTTTTCTTGACATCCAGCGGTATTTGCTAAAAAAGAAAGACTCAACCTTTTTAACTCTTGATGTAATATTTTCCCAACCCTGTTTGGTGTACAGAAACAAGATACAAAATTGACTTAGGAACTCTGTACACCCAGCACCAGGCCTGCTGGAGGAATGCAAGGGATCTGACGTCTTACTGAGCTATAATCAATGATAATTTTTTAAGTTGCTGATTGCAGTATAACTCCAGTCACACCTCCACAAATGCCCACCCAGTCCTGATTCTTCCATACTGCAATGCATCCATTTTTTAAGCAACAATTTTATGACTTTAAATTCTGAGGACAGACTGGCCTGATATCAATTAGAATGGCTTCAAGCTGAGGATGCTTTCCCTTCAACATGGCCATAATTTAAATCCCAGCAGTCTAACTCATAATAATCTCTCTTTATGCATATCTTGAAAATCTCCTCAATGCCTTAAGAAGTGTTTCGGCTGCTAGCAAGAGGTATCATTCCCATTTCTAAAGATAGGTACAGCACAGATCAAGTCATTTTCACATCAGACAGACCTCAGATGACTTTTTCCTTCCTTCTGCACCTCAGATAAACAAATTGGTCCATCACACATCATCACCTTTACAGAATACTTTTTTCCTTTTTCAAAGTAGGACTCAAGCCAACATGCAGTTTTTATATATCTTGAACTGTTTTATCTCTTAGTAATGGTAATCTTCACTTACCAGAGCTGGTGCAATACAAACTCCCCCTTCCAATCCTTCTTCCCCCATATAAGAAAAAGATGATTTTTCATGTTTTATAGAATCCAGAATCATTTCATTTGGAAGAGACCTTCAAGATCATCAAGTCCAACCACTACCCCAAAACCCATATTCATTTTTTCATTGTAGCTGGCAGGATTTGAGGAATGTAGGGTGCAGGGATGATGGCAAAAGAAAAAAATGCAGCAGAGCTGATGTCCCCAGGGTTCTGACAGCAGCAGGGAGGGCCAGGCTCTGGCAGCCAGCAAGGCCAAGCATCCCAGTGGAGTTCCTGTTCCACGTCGCTCCTCGGAGGGATGCCTGCCAGCCCTCATACCAAAAGCCTCATGCCAATAACCCGTCCAGTGCCAAGCCACAGGCAGAGGAGGCTGCAGCCATGGCTCTGCACAGCAGTGCCAAAATTCCCTGGAGCTGCATGGCCGGACACACCCGGGTCCTGGGATGAGCTTCCAGCATGGAATGGTTCCCATGGGCCAGGATCCCAGTGCTGGTCAGGGCAGAGTCTGGCCCCAGCAAGGGCTGGGGACACTGCCGGGCTCCAGAGCAGCCCAAACTCCTCCTTCAGCTGGGAGGGGGCAAGCAGATCAGCCTCTCCATACTGGAGCTGTCCTTCTCTGGCCATCTCAGCTGGGGATGAGCTGGTGCAGACCCTGTGCTTCGTTTGCCTGATTTATCAGAGTCCAGCAGCATTCCCACCTCTCCGAGACCTGGCTCAGCCAGCTGCAGCTCACAGGTATGAGCACTCTGAGTGAGGATTTACCCCCACACTGGTATAAGCACTCTCAGTATTTACCTCCACACCAGTATGAGCACTCTGAGTGAGGATTTACCTCCACAAATCTATGAGTTTATTTCAGCAGAGGAGGAAAAAACCTAAGAAAGAGGGCAGGCCTACTTTGTGTCCTGTTTGATCCACTTTCTACAGCTTAACCTGACAGTGTGAAAAGTGAAAATCTGCCTTCTCTCATAGCACATGGCTTTTGAATGACATTCCCAAGGAATCCATTTGTAAATAAATTATAATTGGAGTAAACTGAAGGACAAAAAGGGTTTAAAAAAAGAGCAATTCCCTGGCAAGAAGCCAACAAAAAGTAAGAACTACATGTACTACTATGTTTCTTTCTGACTTCCTTAAAAAATGGATATTGACCAAAAATCCTCCACACTTTACATACTATTCTGTTTCTTTAAAAATATCTGAGAATTTGCACTGCCAAATATGTCTGTGTTTGTAAAACAGAGAGGAAGCTGCAATTACTTGCCCATTTTTATCTCCTTCACCTAACACCCATTTTCTTTTCCTGTTTCCCATAGGATTTCACAAGCTGCAAATGACAGAAGTGGGGGTTTTACCTGTAGGGGTTGATGCTGTTCATCATAACCCGGGACCTAGAGCTAAGTCATGTTGTGTACATGAATTATTTGTAGAAAGAGCAGCCTTAAAATTGAATGACAGCTTAATTTGGGATGCTGAGTATACCTTCTATCAACCCAATCTTTGTTCCTTAACCCTCATGGCAACTTTAAGCCCTGTGTGATGAAATGCTGGTGGCTTTCCCAGACTGGAAGAAGAATTAGCTTTTCCTTTTCCTTCCTGGCTAAGGAGCCTGGGTAATGACCTTTCATTTGAGCATGCAAAAGTGCAAGCAATTCACAAAGCCCTGTGCAAGCCTCCCTACTACTCACTGCTTCCTCAACCCACTACAGGCTGTCATCTACAGGCTTTGTAGCAGGGACTTATAATTGTAAATTTCTAATCAGAAAAAGAAAAACAAACCCAAACAAACAAACCCCAAAACTAAAAGCTGTTGAGGGATCCCACTGGATCAGCACACAGATTCTCCTCTGCTCTTCTGCCTTCCACACCATTTGTAAAAGAGAAATGCCCCCCAATGCTGCGCATCTCTAAAACAGCCTCCAGTTTTATACACTGAGTTCAATTCAGAGCCTGGAGGAGGAAGACCAGCTTTGCCTGGCTTTGAAATCCTATTCCACAGAGAAGCTTCCAGGCTCTGGAAAAAGGAATCACAGAATCATTATGACTGGAAAAGTCCAGCCATCAGTCCAGCTCACCCCTGAGCCAGTTTCAAAGTGCCACATCCACATGTTTTGGAACATGTTCAGGGACTCCACCACTGCCCTGGGCAGCCTGTTCCCATGCCTGACAACTCTTTCCATGAAGAAATGGCTCCTAATATCAAACCTAAACCTCCCTTGGTGCAACTTGAGGCTGTTTCTTCCAGAATGGAGGTGATACTCTCTGTTCTGCTGTGAAACCTGTAACACCCAGCACTGAGGGACTGAGAGCTCAAGTGCTGAATTCACCTCTTGTAATTCTTCTCAGTTCCCTTCCTTCTTTTCAGACAACTTCAGCAGTACATATGCAGCAGCACTAAGTTAAATCCCAGCTAGTTAATTAGTTAATTGACCACTTTTATTTCCCACACAGAAACACCATGTTATTCATCCTCTGTTTTAGTGACATAAATCCTTGTCACAGAAAAATACCTCTGTTTGCCTTGGCCCTTCCCTTCCAAAACCAGGTGTCATAAGGCATCCCCTAACTGGGAACAATTTCTTCCTAGTATCTAATCTAAACCTGCTCTCTTTCAGTTTAAAACCATTCCCTCTTGTCCTATTATGAACTACCCAAGTAAAAAGTCACTATTCATAGAACTGAAAATCATTTAGGCATTTGTTCTGGCTGCATAAATTCCATCAGGCACCAAATACACCATAAAAGAAATATCTCTGAAGAGAAAGGTTCTTATCCTTCTTTTAGCTGGAGTATTTAAACTCAAGCACCATTAAAACCAGTGCAAACTACCACAGCAGGCTGATACCTATTCAAGAGATAACAACTTCCATTTGTAAAAACAAAGCCCTGAAATGACAACCCAGAGTTTGAGAGTGATGGAGAAACTTGCTTATCTGCTCATTAGAAGACAATTCAGAAATAAAATCCTCATTCTGATGAACCAAATTACTAGCTAACAGAGAGCTATTAAATGTTACTACATAAATCTCTTGCAAGCCTCAGACTCTTATTTTCTTGACTGTGTATGTAATAAATACCAAGAACTCGAGGTAATACAATATGCAAGAGGACTGAATCATTTTTTGGCCATAGGGAAGGAGATAATTTAAAAATGTTATGTAATCCTAACAGACTGACAGCTGAGGTAACCATCTCATGACAATCTATCTAAAGAACTATATGAAATGTGGCACTGTCCCAAAACTCCCCACTGTCATCATTCATTCAGTGAAAACTCTCATCCATGTGCAACTTTTAATACTAGAAACTGCTTTCAGTATGGAACGGAAAACTTTTCCCAAATATGACCTAAGAAGCTTAAATAACTGTCAGAAATAAGTGGAGAAGTCAATTAAAATTAAAGAGGCTGTGCTGCAGTGAGTCCCAGGTACATCTTGTGGCACAGATGACAGAAGAACAGCTCCATGGCAGTGCCAATTCCATGGGCTTAACCTGAGTGATGAAAGCTCCAGACAAACACAACCAATTATATATTCAGTGTAGTTCACCCTTCACTGAACAACGGGCTCCATTTTGCTCATACGAGGTTGAGGTTGACTGCAAAAAAGGAAAAGAGAATTCCCCTGCATGGCTCAATAGTACCCAGGAGCTGGAGAATGAACCTCCAGCCCAAACCTCACCTACAGTAGCAAGACAAGAAGCAGAGGGAAGTCTTAAAAATCTATTTACGGCCAGGTAATTCTGATAGGAATTACACCAGGTAACACCTGCACCCTCCTCTCCTTTAGCCCAAATGGCGAAGAGAGTCAGAAAAGGCTCTGTTGTACCCCCAGAGCTGATAAAATTCTCCTCTGGCACCACAAATGTCACACCAGCTCTGCCTACAGCTCTACCCCAGCTCTGGGGGCTCTGAATTCACCCATGGAACATTCTACACGGACTTTATGGCACCTCAGAGCAGTGCAGCCGCCCAAGCTCCAACAAAAATTTGTTTGAATCCTGTGGTTTTGTTGCTCAGTTCACCACCCACCCATTAGTCTTCTTAAAACTTTATATTTACCTATAAATCTCAGTAGCAGAAGCTCAGCCCTTGTTACAGAGGTGACAGCTGAGGCACAGCATCAGTTTTAACCTTTGAAGTTTAATTAAAGCTGTAGGAGGCACACATCACATTGGGAATGTTTTTTACAGGCAACTACTCACTGAAAACCTGAAAGGAAGAAAGATTGGCTCCTCTCACAGACACACAAAAGGATAGACACACATATTTCTGCAATCTGGGATTCTCAGTTCTAGAATCTAGATTTGAGACTGCAGGAAAATTTGAAATATGAATTTTTAACCAAAAACTTGTTAAAAATTGGAGTTAAATTTAAAAGCACAGCCAGGAGCACCAGTCATTTTTAGGAGGGAGGCTGAAGTGCTCTGCAGGCAAACATTCCCACAGCTCCACAGCAATGGGAGGAGATGCTGATACACAGGAGCTAAGTCAGATGGGGAATACACAGCTTGAGAGCATCTGCAGGGCAGAATGGATGAGAGCTCTGCTGTGATGAGTCACCAGAGAGACACAGGAAATGAGGATTACTCAAAACAGGAACCATTATCAGAGCAACATTATGTTTTATAATGGGAAATTAATGTTTTATTCAAATGATATTTGCTAGATATAATTCCTTGTATCCAAGCAAGTCTAGAATTCCAGCTTCACTTGGATCTGATTTTCTTCCCAGTTCTGAACTCCCCCAGTTGCACAAGCCTCTTGATTAGGTCTTTTCATAGGCTGGGAAGCTGAATGGCATGAATGGGATTTATCACATATAATGGGATGTAGACGTGAATGAACAGGATTTTGGGGGTTTTAATAGATAAAAGCTCTTTGGGAACAAACATTTAATCCAGTACATGGTATGAAAGATAAACAAGCACTATAAAATCTCCCACAGATTTTGAGAAGTACTGAACCTCAAAGAATATTCAGCTCCAGCTTTATCCAGAAATATAAACAGTTTAAGGGGGGTGGTTGTTGTCCACAGCCTGCAAGTAATGAAGCACTAATTCTCTACCACCTACAGAGCAAGAAATTGGAGAGGAAACATGGCACATTGCTAAGTGTGCACTTTTCAGATTCCTGTACGTCTATCATCCTCATAGAGCACTGCAGATCTGCCCTCCCCATCCCAAACCCAGAGATGACACCAGAGATCCCCAAAGGCAGAAGGACAGATTATTATCTCAAAATGAGGCATTTCCAGAGTCAGCTGCAATTGTCTCAAAACATCCATCCAACTGGAAGATAGGGAGAAACATTCCCTATTCCCTCAAATGGGGCTCTCATCTGTGCTAACCAAATACTTGAAAAGACCTTCATTCATTTCACCAAAATATTTTCCACACTATTTGCAGAGTTTTTTTCCCCTTGAAGAAGATTAAAAGCTTAGTTGCCTTATCTGTAATTAGACACACATTTGCTACACTTTCCTGGGACAAATAAGCCAAAGTTACCTTATAGGGTGCTTTTATCCATCTGAAGGACTTTAAATTTGTTGCTGTTTTGTTGCACAGTAACATTTCACAAATAAAAAACAAACCCAGTGCTAGAAAAGCAGCATGCCATGGCATTTTTTCCAGCTCTAGAGACCTCCCTGGGCAAAAAAAAAAGGAGGAAAGTGTTTGAAGCATGAAGGATTTTTCTCTTCCCAGTCTCCAGGCCCAAGCAAAGCCTTGCTGGAGCCTTGCCTGGTGATGTCCAACACATCCAGAAATCCCCATCCTGGGCTGAATCTCTGCAGCACCACAGTTTTGTGGGGCTCCTCCAGCCCACTCCAAAGCTGGCTTTGGAGGACACACTCCAAGCTTGAGCCAGGCCTCTATTTTCAATTTAGACAAGTATCTATGGTAACTGTGAGGCTATTTTAAACCATTCCTATTTAGCCACCTCCAGGCTGAATGTTAAACAGACAAAAAAACCCAGCCTGTCCCATCAGGCGCTCCTCTAACAGCTCAGGGTGCGTGACAGAGTAGGACACTCCTATCTGTTCCCCTCCCTTCTCTGCAGAACACTCTAGCAAGGTTTCCTTTGCCCTCTGTAGTGACTTCTCAGCAGGAGGGATGCCTTGGTTTGGCTCTCAGCCCCTCAAGCTGTCTGGTTCCTCCTCACTTCTTCCTTGTTACAGTGACCTCACATGCTGCAGGTGCACCAAAGGAGAACTTGTGGGAAAGGTATTCCCAGACCCTGCTGGGAAAAGGCTTCCCAGGGCACCTCACCAGGGCCCTGCACCTCACTGTGCACTGCCAGGAATCGAGGGGCAGCTGCAGCTTTTCTCTGCCAGGGCCTCCCCACCCTCGCAGGGAACAATTCCTTCCAAACATCTCATCTAAACAGTAAAGTCTAATGAATAGCTTTTAATTTGCTCTCTCCTTACAGGGTAGGTGGATTTTGTCTGGTTTTAAACATTTTAGATTTAGTTTTTCTCTCTATGGAAGACTGTCAGTCTCCTCTTTTTCTAAAAAACATGTTTTAAATGAATGGTGATAGCTTTGGGAAGCCACAGGACTACAGGGAATGGAACCTTACAAATAACCTCAAATATCAGATTATTTGAAACATGTTGTAGAATTGCACTCCTTTAATTTTGTAGGTGATGTCCAAGGCATAAATTCCTTTTCTGGGAATAGTTTATTCATGTTCTTTACAAGCACAACACCTGACAAGCAACTTTAACCTCATACTAGATTAACACTCTTCCTTATTCTGAACATGACTTGCTACAAAAGGAAGAAATCTGTCACATTAATCAATTTGCATAACAGGCCATTATGGAAGAAGAATCCAGGCGAGTGTTGAAGCTAAACAGGAAGCCAGATGCAGTCTGTTTACACAGCCTTGTTATCAAGCTACAGTCACAAACGCATTTGCTGCGCTGTGTTTGCTTTGCAAACGAGGCCCTATTTTGCATCACTTTGAGGATTTTCTGAGCCCTGGGGCTCAGCTCAGCTCAGCTCCCCTAGCAAAGGATCCCTGTTTCACTGGGGATACCTCCCCTGGCTTGACCTCCAGTGACCAAACCCCTGGGGCTCTGCAGCACCACACTTTTAAGGGACATGCAGAAAATCTCCACCTCCCTATATGCCAAGTGTTTACATTGAGCCAGCCGGCATTCCCACAGCATCACACACACCTGTGGAGCAATTCTGCCTCTTCAAAACTCCTGCTTACAAAGATTTTATTTTCAATTACATAAATTGTGGCAATGGCCATCACTGCTGCAGAACTGAACTCTCTCCTGCTTGACAGACTAATTCAGGGAACGTGTTAGGAGCTATTTATCATCTGATGAAGGTGGATTTTTAGTCCACACAAGCAGTTAAAAGTTGCTCAGCAGTTTGAAAGTCAACAATCAGGTCTTACTACCAGGGAATAAGAAAGGAGGGCAAACAAGATAAAGGCATTTTCCAGCCTCAGCATGTAGCTCCCCAGCACACAGCTGGAAGTTCCTTTGCACCTCTTTTAAGGCATTTGATACCCAACAGTAACACACACTTGCCTGTCAGTGCTGGCTGTATTTACACATTCATCCTGCATGCTGTGGGTAATGTCTGTGCTGAGCACCAACTTTAAACTCCTGTTCTAGAGCCCAGCCTGGACATCCCTACAGGAGGGTACAACTTTGTCCTGACTCTCCCCCAGCTGGACACACAGCCAGGCCCCTGAGCTGGGCTGTGGGAGCCCACATGGAGCCATTTTCTCTTAATTAGACCAAGACACTGACTTAATAAAGGTTAAACTTTACCTTCTCTGCCCCATGAGAGGCAGGGCAAAACAAACCTGCAATGTACACTAGAACTGATAGAGCAGCAGAGAGGGGACGGGTTATGAGAGCAGATAATTTGCTTTTCACTCTTGGGAGAATGCACAGATAAGGCAACACATACCCCATACTGAGAGTGCTCTGGGCTACTACACCAAAACCATCCTCAGCACCCATTGCCAACCTGCCTTCTCCTTGCATTGCACCAACACTTGCTCCCTCTCACTTGCCATGAGCCTTGACAGCCTTCAGGTTCTGAATCTGGAGCAGATTCAAGCAGCAAAAGGAACATCTCAGCAAGGTGGCAGCAAACAGCCAGCTGAAACAAAGGAGAGGGGGTTAGGAAACCTCCCTGGTTTATCTTAGGGAACGGAATCAATCACCACGTCAGCAGTGTGGTCCCCTGGCCCTCCAGGAAATGGACTCTTTCCTGAACCTTGCAGGTGAGGGAGAGAGAAAGAAAGCTTGGACTTTATGATCTCTGAGATCTTTTCTAACCTTATTGATTCTCTGACTGTATTATATATATACATGTTTCTTGCCATTAAAATATAAAATAGGAAACTGCTGTGAAGATTTCTTCACTAGTATTAGGACTACACCAAACTAAGCCAAGACTTGCTCCAAGACAAACAGCATTCTGACCTAGTATGAATGCAGCACACAGAACAATTCTCATGCTAAATTCTTAGAAAACTGTGCAATTCCTCAGGGTTTAAAACTGACCATATGGCACAAAACTGACCATGGTCCAGATAGTTAATGTTCAAGTGCATGATTTACTTTCTATGGGAGCCTGAAGCTGTCTGAGCCATATTTGAAACAGAGCAGTGAGAATCTCAGTTCTGTGACTCTGGCAAGGGTGGGGGAAGCATATTAATCAATCAACACCAGCTCTTCTTTCCCAAAGGAATGTGTCTGGTGATGCTGGATGAGCAGGCAAGTCCTTTCCTGCCTGTCATGGGAAGAGGAGCTCATTTGTGACCCTCAGCACCGTGTGGTGCCAGAGGCTCAGTGCTATCAGCTGCATAACCATAAACATCCATCACCCAGACATTCAGTTTGGGAAATTTACAAACAAAAGGGACAAATGGCTATAATAATGTATTTATATCGTGATCGTATCGTTTATGAGGTATTCGTTTACTATAGATTAACTGTAAGTTCTGGGAGAGGAATTTGAGTCTGACCAAAAAATATAACAAATAAGTGCTTTGTTACTGCTAAGGAAGCCTTGTGAAGCAAGAGCAACTGCTGTATGTCCATGTGAGATGTAAGGAGTTAATGAGATGTCTTTCTTAAAGACAGCATTTCATTTTTAAAATTTCTGATTCTTAACTGTTGCCTTTCACCATTTTAAAGTAATATCAGAGGAGCAATACAGCTAAAATGAGTGCACTGAGACTAATGGGGTTAACTTGGCATTGACAAGACAGGGTCTGACCTTCAGTCTTTTTTCAAGGAACATTATTGACTCCATTTAAAAGCTGAATAACAAGCCAGCACTCTCTCTGAAATAGCAGGCTCGGATTTCAAAGCTGTGTAAATCTGTTCACCATACCAAGAGGAGACATCAGTATTACCTAATAAAGGTCAGATCCCATGGTTGAAGGGGTGCAGACAAACAGCAGTGCTGATGATGCACTGGCTCTCTGTATGGTCCAGAGTGAGAATGAGGACTTGGGACTGAAGGCTAAAGGAGGTTCAGCCTCACCTCTACAGTGCTGAACTCGTTCATCCCCCTGCTCAGGAGTGGACCAGTGCTCAGCCTGAACTGCCCTCTCTGCCTCATACCACAATTTCTCCGCATACCGAATTATTCACACTAAATAGCAAATATAACTGGCTGACTCCAAAAGCTCCTGCTCATTTTAACTGGTGGGTTACATTCCTCAAGAATAAGAAAACAAGCAGTATAATTCTCTTTTCATCTCACTTGGTTAGTTTCATGTGGTACCAAAGCAGTGAGAGTCCCTGCCTGTCCCACAACTTGTTCTTGGCCACGCCACAGCACAAACCTGCTCCTCTCTTCCTTGGGGACCAAGGATGAAGGAGAAAGAGCACAGACACCACCAGGAAAACTTTCCCAGGACCATAGGCTGAATAATGCAAAAGTCTGTACTTCAAGAACACATGCAAAGCACATTCATCACTTTAAATCATCATCCAAAACTTCTGACACCACAGCACAAGATTTTGGAAAGTCTCCATATTTATCTTCCACCAGCAAAACCACCATAGTCAATCCAAACTGACTGAAATTCAGTATTTATGGAACCTTCTAATGTAAAGCCAGATATCACTGATGGTCAATACACTTTTTACTTGATTTCAATGCCATGAGCTCAGACAACACTTACCAACTTTGATCCAGAACCAGGAAAAGTACAAATTGTATCATTATTACATGAGACATTACTTAAGTGTATGTTATCTTCAACGAAAACAGTTCCTCAGAGTGAATCTCTTACAAAATCATTTGGCTAGAACACTGTAGGTTTGAATCTCGAAATGAAAACTACCAGCTATTTCATGCAAGGCAATTCCAACACCAGTAAAATTAATGAACATTGCAGAGGAAGGACTCTTGGAGAAGAGGGAGAACTGTATTACTCTTCAGCTGCTTATAGGCCATAAACAGGATGTTTTATAGACAGAGCTGCAGAATTACAGTTGGGTGTAAGGGTGTTCCATCAGCTGGGAGTTTGGTAGCCAAACCCTGACAGCACTTGGCAGGGATGTGGGATGGGTGTAGGACTCTCCGTGCCACCAAGCACACAGGGCATTGACTTCACACTTTATCCAAAAGTCTTCCTCCTAGCTATTTCTCACAATCATTATTAAAAGTAGAAGAAAAATAAAAAAGACTCCTTCAACACCATTAAACTCGCTCAGAGCTTCTTATTCTTCTTGTTCAAGGCAAAAGAACTCTAACCTCACGGAAAGAAAGAAACCACCATTATATAAGCTCCATTTTCATTACAAAGATATGTTTTCACATATTTTTATTTCAAAGTCATGAAGTTCACTTTTGGAATGACTAGAAAATTTTGGACACAAGTCCCCTACAGACATGGCTCTGCTCTCCTAGCTCAGCCTGCCAGAACACAGGGTGTGCTTTGCTGTTCAGTGTTTGCTTTCCAGGGAATTTTCCTCCTCACCAAAGCAAGGTTTGTGTGCCTGGAATGTTTTTTCCCTGTGCCATCAGCATGCAGGAGGTTTGCTATCGAAGATAGCAAATGCTGTGCTGCAAACCACTGACAAAATGTAATTGGTTCCTAAGTCCCTGCAGGATGTCTCCACCAGAACACGAATACAAGCACTTTAGCTGACTCACTTCATACAAGATGTATAACTCTCTACTATTAATCTATTTAACTTAGAAATGAAATGATCAGAAAATTATTCCAGCAAGTATCACATACAATGTCTTTGAAGACTCAGACTGAAATGAAAATAGTGAGAGGTGAGAAGGAAACTGAGGTGTTCTTGTTGCAAGAGCTCATTCATCTTCTTCTCAATTCTTTTTCCCTGCCTATGAGCTAGCTCCAGCCAAACCCCAACAAACACAGCTGATGCTGCTGCTCACATAGAATGTAAGGAGGAGGTGAGTGGTATTACAGATCAGTGTCAGACTAGAGCCCTCATACGGTGCTAGGGGAATTATTACACAGAAAGCGTCTCAGTGCCATTCTGAGACGAGAATATATTGCATCAAATTGGCTGAAAATTTTCTGGACCACGTCAGATATGCATGAAAAATTTCCTTTTTCCTACCCGGAACTCTGTCCCTTTTCAACAGTCCTCACTGGTGATCCTGTACTGAGCACAAAATTGCTTTTCCAGTTGATTTGGATTTTGGTACCTGTTGACTTCCCTTACACCACTGGAAATGTGTCTGCCTGCATTTCTTTCCTGCAGCTCTCCCAGGAGAGTTCCTGTACTAGTCCCCAATGTCTGGTGGCCAACACCAGGCTGCAGGGTCCCAACACCAAATCCCAAGCTGGGCAGCAGCACCCTCACAGCCCCCTCCAAGCTTCTAAAAATAACATTTCTACATAGAGGCCTCATACAAAATAAAGCTCATCCTAAGCATTCATCTTCCTCCCCTAAGCCATCCTCATGTCCCTTATTCAGATAACCTTGGTGGAAGGGTGTTCAGGACAAACACACACCTATTCCTTGGGTAGAGCAGGTCACTGCAGCATCAAGCAGACACTTGCCCTGTGCATGGCAGCAGTAAGGCTATGAGATCTCATCTGAAGATTTTCATTGTTTTTAAGATGTATAGTTTACACACTATACATCTCACACACCCAGCTCACAAGAGTATCAACTTTTCTAACCTTTTAAAATTACTGATGCAAATCCTCCCCTTTCAGACAACTCTTTATACTGTTAAAAGGTTTTAAACCCTGTTGGGGGTTGGGTTGCTTTCTTATAGAATTTTTTCCCAGAAGTTGCTGAGAAGCTGGTTGCTGGGTTCTTTTGGGTGCTCATGGGTGCTTAGGAACAAACAAAGGAAAGCAGCCAAGGGAGAGAGAGGATGGCACCGACTTAACTTCGTTCAGGGCAGTTTTTCTGCTCTCGAAGAAAACTGCCAGGATTGCTCATCTTTGAGACGGCAGAGAGCTCTCACCATCCCTCACCTGGAGCTCAGCTCGGAGTGACCCACCACCGTCTCCTCACATGTCCCCCGGGATTTGGGAACCTGTCCTCTCCCTGCCCTGCCAGGACCTGCTGCCCCACTGCCCTGCACCCGCTGTCTCTTCAGTTTTGTTCGAGGTTTCCCCACACTGTGTTCTGCACCCCGTGCCCAGCCGGGACATTTCTACAGCTCCAGCTCCCGCTGCTGAACCTCGGATACATCTCATCCCCCGGGACTGCTGCTGCTCTTGTAGCTTGAGATGGTACTGAGGGGGGTGGGGGGTGACAGAGGAAAACTGTAACTGGGTTGTTTTTTGTTTTTTTTTTTTTTCTTCTTTAGTTCTGTTTGTTGTCAACATTATAGTTATTGTTGTTAATTTACTTTGTTAGACTCACTAGTAAAGAACTGTTATTCCTACCCTCACATCGTTGCCTGAGACCCCTTTAATTTTAGAATTATAACAAGTCCAAGGGAGGCTTCCATTTTTTGGTTGCCTTGCAGACACCCCTGTCTTTCCAAACCAAGACAAACCCAGAGCTGTTGAAGCCATAAACATTTATTTTAGTACCTGGTATTTCAAAACTATGGTCAAACAACTCTGAGCCCTTCTGAACACAATCAGCCTCCCTGTGGTTCCCAACGGCACCACAAAAGCAAGCAGCATTCAGACACCAAGGGGAAGGAATTACTGCTCTGAGGGTTTGTGTGAATGGCTCCATTTCTGGTGTAGGAAGGGTTGGAGAAGCTGCCACCAGAAGTGCAGCAGCATGGCCAGGATGGAGAGAGGCAGGCAGGGCTGGAGAGGGGCAGGCAGGGCTGGAGTGGGGCAGGC
>CM031868.1:4359139-4378355 GCA_018697195.1 Certhia americana | reverse complement strand
GGCAGGCAGGGCTGGAGAGGGGCAGGCAGGGCTGGAGTGGGGCAGGCAGGGCTGGAGTGGGGCAGGCAGGGCTGGAGTGCGGCAGGCAGGGCAGCCACAGCACAAGCCCCCTGCCCACCCTGGCTGCCCAGCTTCCCTTCCCAACCCACTGCACCCACCCAAGCCACTGCCACCATCTCACAGCCACTCCATCACCATCAGCCACCCTCTCACCACCAGAGCATCCCAGGATGGAGGGAAACCAGCAATTCCAGCAGGCAGTGACCACCTGCAGACACAGTAACTCTGGAATGCTGCTGCTTACAAACCTGCAGGGTGCTTGGTGTGTCCCAGACACCCACAGGTAGTGGTAGAGCAAGGCAAGTGGCTCCTGGTGAGCACTGCAGCTCCCTGAAACCTGGCAAATGAAGGGAAGGGTAAAATGTGCAGAGGTTTGGTGGCCCTAAATACAGCACAAATACTTCTTTCTGCCACCCCTCTCCCTGCCCTTGGCTGAGCGTAAACACCCCCAGTGCTTTGGGATGGCAATTTGGACTTTCTGGTGGCTTTGGAAAGGAATTGGTCATCTCAGGCACAGCAGACAGACTGGGAACAGTCAAGAAAACATAAAACCTGCTCACACATAAGGGGTTCTTTATAAAATTCCAATTATGTGCTGGTGTGTTACCTAAGAATCCCTGAGAGGTAAGAGATATTGCTCACTGTGAGGCCCGGGGTAATGGAATTATAAATTCTTTCATGAGTAAGCATATACTAGAAAGCTACATTTATTTGGCCTACATATTTGAAACTGTTCAAAAGGTTATTGTCCCACAAAATCTGGATCAGGAATTACTACTTATACTTTCCTTTCTCTAACAGGGAGCTATATTCAGAGTCAGTTTTAATTCCTTGGTAATCAATTGGAATAACAGACACATTACAGCAAGGACGTCTCATTTAAATTCTCTTTTCTGAAGGAGTATCAATCATGCATACCAAAAAAATATACTCTTCGATACCTACTATATATAACCAGCAAATGGAGTCCCCTCAAGAAAACTGGTGAGCCAAACAGCCTCATCTGTTCAAGTGGGTAATCAAATTATACAAGAAAACTCCCATCTTATTTTTATAATTTCATCTAATTTTCATACTTTGTCTGCAGCATGTTTGAATTTCAGAACTGAGATTCAACATTCTTGTTGTAAACCATGGATAGAACTGACTTTGCATAAATAATGATTTTTACCCCTACAGATGGGTTTTCAAAGGTATTTTGATGCCATTTTAGGTTGGGTGCCCAGCTCCAGTTGTATTATGGCAATAATTGGAGATTTAAACTATCTTAGTAACTAAACCCCCAAGGATATCTGAAACCCTCTGTGTTCAAGGTCTCTGAGGAAAGCCTGTCCCATGCAGGCACCACACAGGTTTGCGCTGCAGAGAGGATGTGTTCCCTCTGCATGCTCCAGCCAGGTGTGAATGCTCCATCCTGTTCCACTTCCAGACATCCTCTGCACATTCCCTTGGTGCCAGCACTGAACACAATGGATTTCCTTACACAGAACACTCCCAGCCAACTGTGTGAGTAATTCCCTGTGCACAAACAGCCTGGGGTATAAAGCACTATCAGCAGAGGGAAGCCTAACTGCACCTCACCAACGCACCAGAGCTGTGTGTGGGACAAGAACTGTCCTCTTCAGAGGGTATTTAATGGAGGCAAGATTGGCAGGAGATGCAGGAACACACATTTGTCCCACCTTGTAGACTGTACCTGCCTGGTGTGCTCCCCAGTGATTCACACAGAAGGTAGCAGCTGTTTCCTTATGGGTAACACAGGAAGATGCAGAGCCATCTTCTTACACATCTCTGTTTATGAGATTGGCCGGTACTGGGGTTTGAAAAGATCTCAAGATCTGAGCATTTCTTAAAATATTTAGGCTCTTAAAAGTCAGTAGACATCTGACTATGACAGGCTACATAGCCTTTAGCAAAGCATGGCACCCAATCTTGGCATTCTGCATGCCAGGCTTGTGCCTGCACCACTGCAAAGATCTTTGCAGCTTTAGAAAGGATCATCTAAACTAGATTCTCTAAGTAAAGACCACTAGTTCAATATACAGCTATGGCTTAAAATACTCTTTAAGAAAAGGAGCAAAACAGCCCCATGAAAGCCTGACACAAAAGTATTGGTAGCCAGGAGCTAATGACCTGTGGTTAATACCTCGGTTTTAGAAAGAAAATGCACATGAGGAATGGGAGAAGGATGGTGGTGAGGAGGTTTTGGGCTCTACAGGGGAATTCTTGCAAAGAATAACATTCCCAATGCAGAGCCTGCAGCTCTGGAGAGGTGCCCTGAAGCCCAGCCAGCTGGAAAAGCAACAGCAGAATGTGACCCAGAGCAGCTCCCAAGACACATCCAGGCAGCAACATGTCCAGAGATATCACCCAGACATAAACCCCAAAGCCCTGGCACTGACCCCAAAAGCACATCCGTGGCTAGGACAGGTCTGGACACTGCTGCCTGCATGCCTGCTCCCATTCCTCACGTGGGACTGCCCCAAGCACTGCATACAGACCTAATGCTTCACCCAAGAGCTGAGGAAGTAGAGAGCCATGTCACACCTGGCTGGCTGAGCCTGCAGATTAGATGCTCCGCCTCCTGTTTATTGCAGAGTCTGTGAACAATTCCTTTGAGTGCACTCCTCTGTGTCATTTGGGCAGGTTTGGGTTTTCCTTGCACCCTCTGCTCACAAATCCATGCCTGAGGTGACAAGGGAATGGTGCGGGGAAGGCTGTGCACTAGCAGCCATGAGGGAAACAGCATCCCACACATCATACATGGGATGTTTTCATTAATAGAATGGTTGAATTACTTCCTTTGTTCCCCCTAAACTAGCATCTGGCTGCCTAATAAAGTAAAAAGGTCATTTTTGGCAGAACAGATAGACACTTTTTAATTTTATAGTATTTTAGTCTTCCTCTTTCTGCAAGTATCTCAGCCTGCGTTATTCCCATTTGTGCTATCCCAGAACTCCAACTATCAAAGAGACCACTGAACACTGTCACCCGGGGCTGTAATTCATACTGATTCACACTTGCTGGCCCAGAGGCTTTTTTTCCTCACACACCAGTCTCCTGAGGTTTATTTTTATTCCTCAGATATTCCTATTTGGAGGGCTAAAAGTTGATTTCTTCCTGTTATGGAAAGGACTGGGATAAAGTAGAGAACACAGGATTAAGCCTATGGCCATTCAAGTAAAAATGAGACACTTCACCTGATAGCAAAAAAAACAAAGTAATTGCAAACAGAGTTTGTTTCTGAAGGAACATGCAAGCATTCTCCCACCTCCAGTGCTTTTCATGGTGGCAGTAAGAGGGACAAAGGGTGGGTGTGCTCAGGGAATGCTTTCAAACCCTCACTGCAGGTCTGCTTTCACAGAATCATAGAATATTCAGGTTGGAAGAGACCAAAAGGATCAAGTCCAACTCCTGCACCTGCACATGGATCTGTTTGCCTTCATTTCAGAAATTCAAGGTCATCTTTCTCCAGAAGTGTCAGAATCAGCAAACATACAGCAGATGGGTTGGTTGAAATCTCAGCTACATCCTCAGAAGTTTCACAGGAGCCTCCCAGTAGCTTCTGCCTGGTCAGGATTTACCTGCAATAAATGCCACTCTCACATTCACTGATCTCAGCTCACAAATTGGTGCAATTCACTTCAGCTTGAGAAAAATTATCTTTATCTCTAAAAGGCATCATGGTAAAAAAAAATATCATCAGTTGTGGAAGAGTTTAAGTGTAAAAACACCTCCACTCTGAAAAATGACAGGTCCAGCAAGACCCAAACTGCTGCTGAGCCTGCCAAAACCAGAATGCAAATCATAAAACATTCACAGTGATGCTGCTTGCTACCTGAGTTACATTTATCCAAGGAATAGCACTCTACTACCAGAGCATGGGGAAATGGAAGAAAATGGGAAAATCATAACAGAATTTGACATTAAGTTCTTGAAATATGTTTTAGTCAGCCCTGCCCTGATCTGGCATTTTTAGGATGAGGAAGTGGGCAATACAGAAATTAAAATGCCCCCATTTTCTGCTCTTGCAGGAGGGGACAGGGTAAGATCAATGTTTGGAGAGAGAATGTATGAAGAGAACAGTCTCCATTAATCTCATCCCTTCCCATGGTGAAAGCATTTAATTTTCACTTTCTCAGCTGAGTAATTAAGTCTGCTGTACACTTACAGCTCCTTTAGGAACAGGGTAACCAGCATTTGCACATGACCTGCAGCAGGTCTGTGTGCTGCTGCAGGGAGTTCTCCTCAGTCTCTATTCCAGATCTATGACCAAAGCACTCACCTGGAGGGGATCCCTGCAGGGATGCTGGGGCTGGCACAGGGTGCTGGAGACCCTGAGCAGGAGGCAGCATCTCTGGGGGAGGCAGGAAGACATCCTGCAGATCTGAGCCTGACTCCCTATCTGGCACATGGAGAAGCCACAGGACCCAGCTCTGGGACACTCCTCTCTGAGGGCTGTGAGTGCTGCTGCTGCCCCAAAGAGCCACCAGCAAGAACCTAGCCCCACAGAGCACCCACCACAATATCTGCAAAGGGCTGGTCCAGCAAAGCTCAGAGCAGCCAACAAAGGAGAGGGGGGGAAAATCCCCAGACAAATGGCAATTACCAGAGTCTGTAAGAGGAAATGCTACAGGGATCACCTCAGCTGGCTGATGTGAACACAGGGCAACACTACAGATGAAGAACAATGCTAAAAGGAAGAAGGAAAACCAAACCATGAAATAACCCTTTCCTGAGCACTAAAGTGTTCCATGCTGTCTCCACCATTAGATTACATATGAACCAGCAAAGATTTGGAGGATGAGAACTCAGCTACATATAAAATCAAAGTGAGATATGGAAAATACAATTAATGAAGCCAAGTTTTTAACCACAGGCATCAGATTCCAACCACAGCAGAATTCTGGGGCCAGGATACAGCTAAACAGGAGGAACAAATATAAAGCCACCTTACTTGGGCTGAAAACCTCTCTGGAAGCTCCCATAGTTCTCTGAACTCTTCTAAACTCTGGGGAAAAAGAAACACTAAACAAAACATAAAAATAAATCTGGAATGGCCATAGAGTCACAGAAATGTACCCCAGAGCATTCTGCTGAGAGCTGGTTGAACAAAACCCTGCACACTGCCAGAGTGGCTGCAGCCTCATTAGGGAACAGCACAACAGCCCCACAGGCTCTGAAAATCAGGAGATTGATGTAGTTTACATCATGCTGATGATTCCTGAAGGGAGAAAAGACGTTATCTGGCAATTCTGGTAGATTTTGTCATTTTATAGTTGGAAATACATGGATGTAATTTTATGGTTTCATTCTGTATCTGTAGGCGAGATTAACTTTTCTTTCAAGTCTGACTAATATCTTCACTCCCCCTCCACCACTGGCTCAGGAGTCACTGAAGACAAGAGATGCATGGGTTTTATTACTTGAAACATATGGAGCTACTCCCATGAATCACGAGCACGTCAATTAAAACAGCAGAACGAGTGGAAACACTGCTGTCCCTAGGCACGAGTGCTGGTCATGGCAAGAGAAAGCACTGATTTCTGGAGAGGGTGCTGTAGTTCCATGCAGATCTTCCATCAATATTCCTGGTGGGAATGATGGGGCAGATCAGGAGCTGCCTGGCCAGGTCCCACCTGTCAGTGACTGTGGGTGATAGACATGGTGTGGTGGCACCCAAAACACACAGCAGCTCCATGGGGCAGGGAAGCAGCAGCCACAAAGCTGCAGCACCTACGGCCCACAGTACATTTACATTTTCCTTTCTACCTCTGCAATATTCAAAGGAAATAGCATCTCAGCTAAGGGGCAAATGGCACCCAGTGATTCCCAAGTTTACTTCTGTCAGCTGAACAATTCATGCCTGACATGCCATCCATCACATCTTGCTCCAGGCACCTCAACCTATTCCAGCCCCCAAGCAGACCTGTCTCAGCCAAGCAGTTCCGGGGAACCACAGACTGCAAATCACCCAAGCAGTCTCTAAAATCCAGTACTTAGCTCTGCTGCTGAACACTTTCACCCCAACAGACTTTCTTAAACCCTCTCATTGAAAATTATAGGGTGCTCCACCCATTTTTTCCTTTTTGAAAGAAAAAGAGAAGACAATTTAATTAAAAAAAAAAAAAACACCTTCTTTAAAGTTTCATCAGGAAACAGGTTATTGTGTGTCAATTCTAACTCAGGCCCATGTATCACACACAGCCTTGGTGCAGGGCTCAGATTTTGATGTAGGCTGGAGCAAAGGAAAGGGAAGTCAAAGGAAAGGGAAATATCTATCCATGGACTACCCTGGTACACTTTCTGTTTGAACAGCCACAAGGTGCTGCTTGTGTTGGGATGTTGAGACTTAAGAGTCTGAGCCCCAAATCTGCTCTCCTCCTCCATCTGCCTTAAACTTCTCCAGGAGATGGATGGGACAGCTCAAGATTTAAGGGCTACCTACACAGCCCAGGAGAAATACTGCCTAGGACTCATCAGTATTCTCTGCAAGCATCCTCCAGCTGAGTCTCGTGAGAACATTTTGTGCCACATCTTGAAAGAAGAGGTACTGCTCTTGATTTGATGAAAAATTAATTGGAAATATGAGCTGTATATGTACTAATTTACAGCAATGAAGTTTGCATTCACTGCAGTAATGAGCATTGCATAAAGTGTATAATCAACATTCCCTGCAGATGTCAAGAGGAATCCAGAGGCAGGGAGCAAATACGTACACTTGCCACAGCTGATCATAAACATCATAAACTTCCAGCCCAAAAAAAACACAAAGCAAGAGAGCCCTTCTTCTCCCTACTAATCCTCAGGGGTATTTGAGTATATCTCTCAAGTTCTTGAATTAATGAGCCTAGACGGGCTTTCAACCATGAGATAAATATTTCAAGTGCTCTAAATATTTTTTATTTAGAAAGTGAAAGCACAACGGTTTCACTTCCTTCCCAGAAGAAGACAAAAGCTACAGATGTGATTACATTGAGTTAGTAACTGGAGATAACTATTAAATCCTTCTTTAACATCACAACCGAAGTTGAAAGCAAGTAATTGAAGAAAAATGACAGTTTAATAAATCATCATCTGAAATAAAATTAAAATACATCCACTGTCAGTGAAATCAAAGCAAGGTGAGCAACAGTGAAATGAAAATGATATCCTGTTCTGTGAAGTGAAACACAAACCCCTGCTGAAGGGATGGAAGAAGGATTTTAGTAGTTTGATTGATTTCAAGGCCACATGTAGCAGCACGAACAACACAGCAGAGGATGAGCAATCTTACTCAATGTTACCATGAGTAAGAGCTCTTTGGGCACCCACACTGGAGTCATTCTTACCTTCTGGCAGCCTAGGATTAGCATGGATGGAGTTGGGGTCCCCGTCCTCCTCAGGATGGTAACGATATAGAGTCTGTGACTGCTTTGGGGAGGATTGGCTACGGTCTTCCTTTAGAGCAACAGGAGGAGAGGTTGTAGCGCTGAACTTCACCTTGGGGAAATCATTCCCCTCGAGACTTTCATGGGATGGTCTTGCTGAGCTTGGCTCTGTAAGGTTCACCTCTTTCAAGCCCTGATACATGCTGTTCTCTGGCTCTTCCTTCCTGGCATGCTTTTTCATTTTAGAGTGGGGGCCTCTTTCATGCTCGTGCCTCTCTTTGTTGCCTTTTGGTCTACTCTCCAGCTGGGGTGTCTTGGTGGTGGCCGTGGTGTGCTGTGGAGGAGCCCCAGTGGTGGCTGGTGCCTCCTTGCGTGTGACCTGCTGGAGGGAGGGTGCCGTGGTGCGGGGCAGCCTTCGGCGCTCACTGCGCTCCGTGGCACTGCGGGCCTCAGCGGTGCCTCTGGGCACCACGGTGGTGCCAGGCACTGCCATGTCCTCGGTGGGGGGCTCAGCTGGGGCCAGCGCCGAGGGAGCCACGCTGGCTGCCAGGTAATCATAGTCCTCACCCTGCTCCTGGCTGAGGCTCTCATGCTCCAGGTGGGACGAGTAACTCCTGTACTTCTTTGGAGACTCCACCTGGGTGTTGTCTCCCTCGGAGGCCTCCTGGTCATAGCTGTAGGGATCGTCATAGTGCCTCTCGGGCTCACCATCCTCAGTGTCCCCTGGACTGGCTGTTTTCAAGGAGAACGTGTCGCAGTCTGGCAGCTGGTAGCACATCAGCTCCCCGCCAGCATTGGGACAGTGGCAAACCTTGCAGGGGGGCATGTGGAAGGTGTGCCCTGCCACGTACTTCTGTCCCTCGTGCAGGCATCCAATGCGGCCGCACTGGGGACATCCGTCTGCCGGCACCACCGTGTCGATGCAGTTCGGGGGCAGCTCCGGGCACAGCATGAACTGGCAGCTGATCTTGCCCCCTCCCTTAGGGCACGAGCACTCAGTGCTGCCGAAGTCCACGAAGTAGGACTGTCCCTCGGGCACCTTGCCATTGATGAAGCCCACGTTGACGCAGTCATAGTACTGGTAGCCCTCGCAGGTGCAGCCATGCTGCAGGCATGTGGCACAGCACTCACCAGGCTCCAGCACATCCTCGATGCAGTTCTCCAGGGCCTGGCACTCGGCACCCGTGCAGTCCCTCTGTACCTGGCAGCTGCCTGTGCACAGCAGCATCAGGAGCAGGGCATTCCAAGGGACCTGCTGCCAGCTCCGGGCCCTGGCCATCATCTTCCTGAAGGAACTCAGCTCTGATCCAACCTTGCACATTCAGCCTTGGCTGCTCTCCTGGAAAGCTGGGGGTTCAGCTCTGAATCTGCAGCGGTTTCCTGAGTTACCTTTTCTCATAGATCCTGGAGTTATGAAAGAAAACTCTGTTAAAGACTACACTCAGCACATATCCTGTTAAACATTAGAGGTCTTTAAAAGTTGGGACGAAATCCAACATCTGGAAACCTAAGGACAAAAATTAATCATAATGTCTTCCAAGCATTAGAGGCACTAAGTTTGGAGCTGGATGCTTCCCCCACCCCTATTTTGAAAAAGAAAGGAACAAAAATGGTTGTGACTGTTCTGTTTTGAATCTGCTGACAAAACATATATATTTCAATTTTTAAAAAGGCCCTTCTTTTTACTTCCATGTCTTTTTGTTAATCTTTCCAGCTAAAAAGACTTTTTGGCAGAGAATAAGTAAATACACAGTTCTTCCTCTTAAGCATATATGAGCTTAAGATAATTATTCTTTATGTTTTAATTATGAAGTCTCAAATCTTAAGGAATTTTTATAGACAAACTTTAGCCTTGAGACATGAGAATTTGCCTGTACACACATTAACTCAAAATTGGGATTTTCTTCTGCCTCCTTCCCCCACTGAGCAATCTCTTGAACATCAGTTTTCAGCATTAACAGTTATTTCTTTGCTGCAGCGGGGCTAAAATAGAACTTCTATGTGTGTTGCGGTTACTTTGTGGTTACACATCATATTAACCATCCTGTAATACATTTTAAGGGCCAGATCCTCCACTCACAGAGGCTGGCACAGCTCCACAGCAGGACTGTGGTGCACAGAGGGATTGACTCCATCTTCACTGAAGGACATTTACAACAACTGAGGATGTGCCACCACTGGAAACCACTTCTTTTAGTTTTGACAACACCAGCAGTATTTTTAGTGAACTACGATACTATGAACACACAATATACAGTTCATATGTAGTTCATATGTACATGAACTGGCATAATAACACTGTTAAAATGCCTTAAAGAAGAGAAAATGGTTTGCTTTTTAATTACCAAGTCCTTTGAGCATCAAGAAGTTCAAGAGTTATTCAGCTGTTGACCTTTATATCAAAATCATGCTCACAAAGCTACACAATTAACACGGAAAACCACTTACAACAGAAAAACAACTTGCCTATAGAATTTTATAAAGCCAGCAATCTGATTATTTTCTCAGGATCCCACCCATCATTAAAAAGCAACAACCCTAAAACATTTATCTAGGAGGTAAAATACAGCCACATCATCCAGAACAATGAACCACACACACAACAGGAGTTGTGCCAGAAAATCCATTCAGAAAGATTACTTCTCCCATTCAAAGGGGGCTTCCAACAAGTCTGCTCAGTCCCTCTGGCAAGAGGCCAGGCTGTGGGAAATGCGTGCCTGTTCTGATAAGATACGGACAAACTGTGCTAAGAATTTCCACAGTTCTGCCCTGGAATCCAAATTACTTCAGTACGTTATACAGAGAGAGAATTCTTACAAATGCAAGTTTCCTACTACTAATTTGAGTATATTAGCTGAATGTGCTAAAGGAGAGTGATTGAAGGAATAATAAAATTGTCAGAAAATACAATAATGGCTTGGAAGAATCTCCAAGCCATTCACTATTCACTTTTTCAGAATATCACTGCTCTTAAAACCAGGCTATTTCACATGAAGGAGAATTTTCAATATGTGGTCTGAAATTAATTCTTCAGAATGCAGCCTGGGAATTAATTTATCCTGCTTTCAGCAGCTTTTCCAGGTAGTCCAGATTTGTAATTGTGACATTGCTTTAGCTGGGAAATAATGAATGGGAGGACAACTACATATAACTTTTGTAAGGGGCTCACAGCAGGATTTTGTCACACTCCCTCCCATGGTACCTTCTGGCTTTGATGCCTCAGTGCATGTATGTCCCCTCTCCTGGGGAGGCAGCTGAGCTCAGCTCTGCCCTGACCATATTCCCTTTTCCCCATCAGGCTTCCCAGAGAGCCCCAGCACCCAGCATGGGCCATTTGGGTGTCAGAGGCACAGGTCCAGCAGCCTCTGCATGCATCAGGGCAGGGCCAGGCATCACCTGTGGGCCAGGTAAGGGATGAGCTGGTGTGAACACTCCTCAGCCCAGCCAGCCTGTGCTTCCCTGCTGCAGCACAGCTCCAGGTAAAGGGTTCCCCCAGAACTCCTCAGGCACACACTCAAATTCCCAAAAGAAACTCAACTGATCCCTGTGCTGAAGCAAGAGGCAGAAAGCAGGTATCACTTACAGGGAGAGTGTTCAAGGACAGCTGAAGGTTTATTAACAGGGGTTTTAAACAGTTTAGAACTGTTTACAGGACAGTCCTGTTTTGGTGAAAGGAGCTGCTCCCCTGTACTGTCACCTCCTGCCCCCTCATCCCACCCGTGTCTGCCCAAGGGTTTGTTTGTTTGTTTGTTTGTCTGGGTCACCGCCAGTCCTTCCTCTGTTCCCATCCTTGCTCCCTTGCCTCTCCTCCATGGAGAGCCCAGACAGCTCATGGCAAGCACTGTCCCCGCTCCATGCCCTGCTCAGTCTCTCTATGCCTTTCTCTTCCCACTGTTTCCACATCCCTCAGCATTTGGGTTTTCAAGCTTAAATGATAAGGCTGAAATCCTTATAAACCCTTCCTTCATGAATGACATCACAACCTTACCTTTCCTCAGGCTCACTTTCCTTCCTTAGAGGCTCCTTGTTTCTGGTGCAACAGCTCCAACAAAAAATGTCTCTTTATTCCTTTAAACCACTGTGTCTCCCTCTGCTTTCTCCATCTGTTTCCCACAGCCATCACTCCCCCATCCCATAAACTCACATATCAAAGAAACAGCCTCTACTTCAGGCACAGAGAAAACCATCTTTGAGGGAAGCACAAGTACAGCTGCTGAGCCCCACTGAGCCCCCACCCCTGCACACAGAGAGCTGTGCTCCTGCCAGCCCTGCAGCTGATGTGCTCCACCTCTGGATCCCTGCCCTTCCCCAACACTGCAACGATGCTCTGGAGACAGCAACTCATTACTGGGGAATGGCGTCAAAAGCTGTAGCTGTAAATAAAGGTGTCTGAACCAAGAGAGTAAAAAAATAACACTGTCTCTGTAGAATAGGGTGGTTTAATACCAGCAGATGTTATTGCAATAACTTGTTTCCATTAACTATTTTAATGCTTTTCTTAATGTCCTTTTATACAACTGGGGCAATACACAAGGGCTTCACTAAAATGAGTTCTTTGTGCTCTCACCAATGTCTTTCACCCACTCTACCAACTTGCTGTTCTTTTGAGTGTTTTTGCTTTTCTGGTTTTTGCTGTTCTGTTGAGTGACAAATTAAGCCCTGCACACCTAAAATAAGTTTTTCAAAGGCTCTATTGAAAACTTTACAGAGCTCTACAGCAAGGGAACCATGTGCCACCCATGCCAGCCCTTGAGAGAATTCCATTCATATCTATTGTGGAATTTGCTAACCTGTATATCCTGCTCTGCTTTCGTTCAAGGGCTGATCTTGTTGGCTTTACTGGGTTTTGCTGGGCCATTATTAAAGAAGTTGTTGCCATTCCTGTGCTCTTAATACTTCCTGAGCAAGCAGGAGTGCCCATGCAAGTGAGGGGAAATGCTCTGGATTGAGAGTCCCTCAAAATCTACCCATGTAAACATGTGAGGTAAACCAGCAGTAAATGGAGGATGGTCACACTGCTGCAGTTCCTTATGCCTCAATTCCTTCTTTAAAAGGTATTCCCAGAAAAGGCAGAGTAAAGACACCTTACAGAAAACCAGCTTGAAAAGGAGTCCAAATAAGCATGAACTGCATGCATTTTCATGGAAAAGGAAAGCAGATGAATTCAGTATCTGTGTGATGGGACATCCAAGGCTAACAGCAGCAGCCATCAAAATTATAACTAGTCCTGGCTGAAAAACATCATATTCCTGTCTCCTGGCAGGGGAATAAAACAAGACTTCAAGATGCTTGTTTCAATTTGGTTTGGGGCCAAAAAGTTATAAATTTTGACATTTTTGCAAAACAATATAGTCCAAGTGACTTACTTCAATTAAAGCCATAACATAAACCCAAAAGGAAGAATGTTGACTTGATTAAAATTGTTCAGTCATATTACTCAAAAATGTTGATGAAACCAGTGTGTTCCCACAGAGGATCTAGACATTTTAGATGTGCAACTTCTTTAAATTAAGAGGAGAATTTTATTAGAAGATTCTTTTTCCAGATGGTTTCATTTCAGTGCTGAACCAGAAAGGTTATTCTAGATAAGCAGAGGTGACAGGAGGCACTCACTCTCCTTCAGAGATTTTGCACAGAGCCTCTCCGTGTGAAGGGTGCCCCAGAGACATGCAGAAGGTGGGCACATGTGGAAGAGATACCACAGGAGCAACAACATTCTGTCAAATGTTCACTGAACAAAAGGAGGAAGACATTTTTAAGCAAAAAGCAGAAAAGAGAATAAATCTAGTGCACTGTAGGAGAACCTGCTGACTTCCATCTCTAAGATGTACCTGTGATTTCACCAGCTGCAGGTCCCTGTGAAGAGGTTTAGGCAGAACAATTCTTTTCTCTGTCCCACCTCTCAGTCCCTCACTAAATTGGTGGTTTTGAGGATGACAGTAACAGAAATGCTGGTTTGATCTGTATCTTCTACTTTTGAAAGTGGGCAGGGCCAGATGCCAGGCTGATGTAAGAGCAGAAGGTGGCAGCCATCTGTTCAATCCCTCCTGTGTTGGGTACTGGGAGCACATGCCCTGCTGGGTGCAGCTGGGGGGCAGCCCCTGAGCCTGCCAATGAATCCTAACCCAAGGTACAGACCCACAAAGAAAAAAAACTATGGGAAAGCCAGTGCAGGGCTGGCACTCACCACCTGTGCACAAAGCAAGTTCATCAGCCCACAGAGATGCCATGAACAGTTCTCCTGTTTCCAAGTGCCAGCCAGCAGAAATTGGCTCTGCAGGTTCAAGCTGCACATCAGCAGGGACCAAACACAGCCCTGCTGTGTGCTGGTGAATCTTTTGGTGATGCCGAATCTCTTCTGACAGCGGTGAAAGCTCTGCAGAAAGCAGGGCAGCAGGCAGAAGCACATGTGCACACCCATCCCGGGGAGCAAGGGAAATGTATTTCCCCAGTCTGAGCATTTTCACACCTCTCCCCAGCCAGAGCTCCAGGCTGCTGCAGCTGCCTGCAGTCACAGTTTAGACTGAGGGAGGAAGCAGGAAGGGGACTGAAGGAAATAACAATTTAAAAACAATCCCTTTTAAATGCAAGAGAAAATGGAAACTTGTGAGAGCATTTGAGTACTGTGTGAAAATCAGAAAAAAACCCTAAACCCCGTAACTCTTGACTGGGCTGTGCCAGCCCATGGATTAGATCTTCCTTTCACACCCTCTCAATCCAGAAACTTGTGATCTCACCAGGCGCTGGAAGGGATTGCTGCTGGAAGGGATTGCTGCTCTCCTGGCAGAGGGAACTACGGTGCTATTCACCGGGAGGATGAATGAAAAGGGAGAAGTGTTTTCATCACTGCTGTTATGCAACATTCAGGCCCAGGGCCCATCATCTCTGCCTGCAAATTAATGGAATCGGAGCTGAGCTGAACCCCTGTGTTGGGCAGAAGGACAAGAGGGGTAGGATAAACCTCAGGGTAAATCCCAATCCAACGAGCTGCTTTTTGTTATTGAAAGTAAAGGACTCTGGAGTCGTCAACACTCTGGTTCTTAGTTAAACAAGCCATGTTCAGCAGTCATAGCATTTGCAGGCAGTTTTCCTCAGCTTTTATTAAGAAATCAGTTATCATTCCCTTTTCATGGAAAAGCTTTTTAAAATGGACATTTGGGAGTTTGGAGGATTTTCACTTAATTCAACAGTAAACTCAAGAGGAGACAAACAAGAAAGTAGGATGGGATCAAAACTCCCGCAGCCTCCTGAAAGAACTCCCATAAGAACTCCCTTCCCAGCAGATGCACGCTTGGGCAGAGATGCTCCAGAAGCTTTCCAGGATGTTCAAATTCCCCACGCTCAAATCCAAACAGGAACCTGACACACTGCAGTAATGGAAAAGCATCACCCGAGGTATTTCAGCTGAAGTAGCCAAGCATTAACAGAAGTGACTAGGCAGCTATGGGACTTATTCTTCCAGAATGTAAAGTGTTTGAAGGTTTCTTGAAGTCACAGGGAGCGAAGGCAGCCTTTTTCCAAGGGAATAACAGAGACAGGGAGGGGAGAATCAAGTCTTGGGGCTATTGTGTCAGTGCTCCCTTTCAGCCCAGCCCAGCCCAGCCCAAAACTTTGATTCCAGAAGAGTGAAATTCTGTGTCATTGGGTGTCACCGAGGCAGCAGATCCAAAGTGATTCAGTGGGAGCACGGCAGCTGCCAAGGAGCCAGAGAGGAAGGGTTCAGCACAGGGCTGTGCAGGGACCAGAGCAGCGGGGACAGGCCCAGGGGAACCCTGACAAACTGACCATGAGATCCCTGACAAACCGACCACAGCCAGGTTCCTCTCTGGACAATGCACAGGAGGCTCAGCAAGTCCTGGCAGCCAGGCCAGAGTCACAGCTCTGCTACAGTAGGAGCCAAACTCTTACACTGGAGTGAAAATAAATATATTTGCTATTGATACACTTTTTTTCCCTCTTCTTTTTACATCACCAAGTTTCAGGTGACTATATATACTCCTTAAAAACACAATTAAGTAAGCCAGCTATTTCCACACCAGCCAAAGAAATCTGGGAAGAGATTAAAGCAAACTCAGCAACAGCCACTCAAAAATGTTTCCCAAGCCACAGCCAACAAAAACTTGTCAAAGCTCATAAGTTATGAACTAATTTGCACAGGGAGAGCTCTTTTGGCAGCAGGCAGGTCCTGAGCTCCACAGCACCTCGAGCAGCCACACACATGTGGAGACCGCCTTGAGATGGGAAAGCACAGCTCCCAGGAGCCAGCACCAGCTCTGGGCTCTGGGCTCAGGTGAGCCTTGTCAATACTGAAGGCTGCTCTGAAAAGTGAAAGAAAGAAATTTTTCTCATTTATTTAAAGAGCTGCACTCTTCTCTTTCCTCTCAGGAAGGAAAAATCCCTCCTGTTCAAGATGTTCCCCGTTATTTAGACTTTTACCATTTCCCACCAAAAGTAACTCAAGCACAACTCCTGCACAATCTCATGACCACACACCTCAAATATATCCTTTCAAGATCCTGTATTAGATTTCTCTCTCCCTGCTTCCTTTCTCTGATCTCTCTCCAGGATGCTCCAGTTCCCTGCCCCTTCCCACAGTTTTACAGAGCTCCTATTTGCACGGTGGCAGTGACTCTCACCAAGGAAAGAGCCTGCTGCAGCCTCCTGCCTCCTTCACCTGAACTCCATGCAGAGACAGTGGCATGCAAAACCTGAGATGTCATTCCCACTCCCTCTGTGATCCCTTCTCCCCATTTCTCCTTTCCCCCGTGAAAGAACTCTGATACTACTTAGAACTCTCTGTTAGCATCAGATTTAAGTTTTGGGTTTGTTTCTCTTTCATAATCCAGTCTTCTGTTACACACTCTGAACCCTGCTGCCCTAAGCAGTGACAGAAATACAGACCTTTTGTTGGGAAATGTGTTGGTTGGAACATCTGAGCACTCCCTACCTATTTCAGGCAGCTCTTTGGAGAGAGTTCAAACTGAAAATTCCCCCACTCCCATCTAAATACAAAGAAAATCTATTATTTAATGGACAGTTTAGCAAACAGCTTTTCCTGCCCTGTGCCCTGCCATGTGGCAATTTGTAAGTAATTAACACCAGTTTTCATTCAGGGGAGGCTGGAGGGCAGTGCCAGGCAGGTTTGCACAGCGTACCTGGGAGGCAGAGCTGCTCACAGCCAGAGGAGCAGTGCTGCCTGCTTCACCTGAACTCCAGCCTCAGAACTGAGGAATCGGATTTGAGACTCTCCAGAAGAACTCAGAGCAGTTTGCTTCACTCTTCCAATTAATTCTAAATCAGGGTCGAAACAAAATGTCAATACGGCAAGTTTGTAGCAAATATTTTTTCCCAAATTTTGTCCTGACTTTGTCACTATCAGGATTAATGGAGAAAGTCTAGCTGTTGGGCATTGAAAAATGCCCAGTTATTGAATCTGTTTGAGCATCTGCCCATGTATTCTTTGGTCTGAAGAAAAGGAACTCAGAATTGTTTCAGCATTTGTGCACATGCCTTTTCAGCCTCCATGGACTGCAGACAAGAGCATATCTGGAGTATGGACTGGACATACCACGAGACATGTTGCCAATTTTAAATTAATAAAATCCAGAAAAAGCAGCAGTGATCATTGCCTGGGAACAGTTTCCTCTCGTATGGTGACAAAAGAAAGCCTGTATCAGGGTTATTAAATATAGCAATAAAATTCTTCAGCTAAAGCAAAAAAAAAAAATATTATTTTAATGGAGGAAAAACTAGAACACTTGGTTAAAATGTTCTCATAGAAATGTTAATTATCACAGGCATTAAACAAATGGAAATCAAAGCCTACTATTTGTTGAGCACTGTGAAAAGTTTTAATGCAAAAAAATGTGCTAGAAAGAAACCTTCAATTTTTCCTCATGAATGAAAGTAAATCTCAGTAAATGAAGCTGCATCTATCATGCTGCTAATCAGTCAGCAGCCACAGATGTAATCCATCAATCCAAAGTGTTCCTGCACAAACTTTCCATAAAAGATAATGGAATTCATTTGGTTTGGTGAGTACCAAACTGAAAAGGAAAGAAGCCTGCTCTGCTATTCCATCTCAGAGCCCATCAAGCAGAGACAACAATAATTCCAGGTGGAGCGAACAGAAGTCACACGTGCACCACCTCCATCTTCCACCTTGGGTTTATCCTCCACTTTTGCCTGCAGCAGATGTGGAATCTTTATCTTGACTGCCTTCCTTTGATAGGGAACAGATCCCAATTGTCCAGGGGGTAACCTTAGTTTGCAGAATAATTTCCCAGAGATAGGAACACAGGTTTTTCCTGTTTCCGCACAGAGCCCCAAGCTGGCAATATTCAGTGATAGTCTGATGAGTGTCCAAATGCACTGACAGCTCCTGCCCTCAGATACATAGGTGCACTTCTTGTGTTCAGAACCATTTGTGGTTCTGTACCATATCCAATCTAGAAACCTGAGTGAGATTAGAAAAGCAGCTCTTGCTTATTTTCTAAATAACACATTCCATTTTCTAATACAACAGGAAGTTAGTATGATCTGCTGGGTAAGTGTGCAACCCAGACTCTTGAATAATTTAAGTTACTGATCATCACCCACTACAAATAAACCCATGATCACTTGCAACTACAGGTGGAACATTCAAAATAGAAATCCCAGCAAACCAGATGATACTACATTAACAAAAAAATGCTGACTGAATAATTGTATATGTTAGCTTACAAACATGCACATAATTTAAACAAGAATACTTTTTTTCC
The DNA here is from genome assembly GCA_018697195.1 of Certhia americana. Lineage (NCBI taxonomy): Eukaryota > Metazoa > Chordata > Aves > Passeriformes > Certhiidae > Certhia > Certhia americana. The sequence continues at coordinate 4,360,165 of CM031868.1, read as the reverse complement.
TTTAACATCATCTTGGTTATGTTGAACACACTGACCAAAGAGTAAATTCCATCTGATTTTCAGCACAGCAAAAAATACTACCCCTAAAGTGGTATTGACTAGTCCAAACAATTTGTTTTGTCTTGGCACATTAAAATACATATTTATGTTTTGGTCAATGATCATCTGGAAAGGAAGGAAACTATTCTACTTTTCAGCTGAGGAAATCCTATAACAGTAAAGATAATTAATACAAGAGGAAGTAAATAATTAGTACAAGGGGAAATAAATAACTAGTACGACATTAGAAGAATGAGGTTGTAGTCCCTCCTTCCACATCAGTTATGCACAATCCAGCACATGACTGAGAAAGGAAAAATAAGACGGAAAAATTAGTAACATGAGAGATGAAATAAAGTCTCTTAAGAGTACAGAAAATTTGGTATTTAAAACAATAAGAGTAGGATAAAACACCACCTAGGAAAGCAGAGGAGGTGCAATGGGAGGTATTTCAGCTTTCCAGACTCCCCTGTCAGTGCTCTCTGAGGCTCGGCTGAGCTGCAGCCGCCTGGCAGCAAGAGGCACCTGCAGAGAGCCTTCCTGTAGCATGACCCTGCCTCACCCCACCGTGATGGAAACGCTCTGGCAGCCCAGTCAGACGTGCACACCCAGCTGATTGAGCTTCAGGCTGGCTCAGGGAAGATTTTCACTGGATTTCAGCAATAAACCGTACACTGATTTTGTAGGCTCAATTCTGAAAGCAAGCGGCTGATACCATGATCTTGGGTACCCAAAGTATAAAAAAGAACAGAACAAAGAGGTCCGTGAGTTTAAATTCTCAGAAGATCACTGGTGCAGTTGAACATCAGTTCAACTATCAGTTTTCTAGAAGTCACCTTGCTGATGAGGTTCTCTACAATCAGTGGAGTGGTGGGTAAGACTTTAGAGGGCATTTAATACCCCCAATAAACTGTTTGGGATGGATGGATGGATGGATGGATGGATGGATGGATGGATGGATGGATGGATGGATGGATGGATGGATGG
>CM031868.1:4158744-4359129 GCA_018697195.1 Certhia americana | reverse complement strand
TGGATGGATGGATGGATGGATGGATGGATGGATGGATGGATGGATGGTCCCTTTGCTATGAGCTTTACCAAAGAATTCCAGGTTGGTTTGGGCTGAAGAGGACCTTAAAGATAATCCAGTTCCGCCTTCCACTACCCCAGGTTGCTCCTGTCCAGTCTGGCCTTGGACACTTCTAGGCATGGGAAGTCCACAACTGTGCACCATACAGAGACTTTACATGATAAATTACCTTATTTTGGGGTAGATAAAGCTACAGAGGCTGTGATTTTTCATTTTGCAAAGGACAACTCTATGGGCAATATGAGCAAAACTTACAGAATTGTAAGGAACACAAATAAACTGAAGGGGATATTCCTTCACCAAATGTAGGTCACAACAGTGCAGAGACCCTGGAGGAGAAAGCAATCATTCCCTTGGAGGTCAACTGGGAGAATCCCAGCAGAGTCCTAAAAAAAATGATGGATCCCATAATTCCAGCAGTTCCTGGTCATCCAAAGGAATGGAGAAGGAAAGTGGTGCAACATCTTACAATTCTGCCAGTCCTCTGTTTCACCTACAAGACAAACTCCTATGAAGGCATCTGTCAGTACATGCTGACTATGTCCACACCCTGACCACTGCCTCACAAGGCCTGATAAAGGAGATTTCCCGTTTATGATGTTTCACCAAGATAAGTGTTCACCTTTAAAATAATATTGAGCAGTACCTTTCCACATTACCTTCCAATCTGTACTACCACCTCAGCCCACAGGCACTGTTTTTCCTTCAGTAGGAGATTTTGAGTTGTTTGACTTTATCTTTTTTACTTTACACAAATGCTATCTATTCCTTTCTTACAAATGGATATGATCTGTTGAAGACCTGGAGCATTTTATCCCGTAGCAAAACTTATTCACAAGTACCATCTGTTCTTCCTGCAGGGGCACAGTAATGCCAGAAACTGTTTAACATTCCATAAATTAAGGCAATGTAATGGATAGCTCATTGTTAAAGTGAAGCAAGGCACCGTTTTGGAACCTGATGACAGACATTTTGCTGGGGTTTTGCCTTAAAAATAGTATCCAATGTATTATTTTTGGTGTGCTTTAAAACTTCACATTTGACATTAAAAGATGGGTCACATTGTGACCTTAACATCTGGCTTAATCCCCACTTCCAGTAGGATCCTTTGTAATAACTTTGGGGAGAGACAGAGTCAGAGTGGGCCAGTGGGTTATAACAAACTCACGGCAACACTAAATTCTGTTCTCTTTTCCCCCAACATGTGGCTGCTGTATCTGCAAGATACACTTCCCAAGAGAACAGAATTCAATCTTCAAGTTTAGGAGCCATTAAAATATGTCTTATTTTACAGATATTACACTTACTGCACTCACATACAGCTCCACACTCTGTCTTTCATTTACTGGTATGGAACCCCACCCAGAAATGAACTGCCATTTGCCATTTCTTTCTATACCCCAATGCTAAGACATTTGATCAATAAAAAGGTTGGACATAAAGTCCTGCTATGAGTATGTGTCATCTGAGTCAACACTAGAACAGCCTTCATTTGCCATTCATACAAGAAAACCACAGAATAAAAAAGGGGGGGAATTACAGCAGAAACCCCAAAACACACACAAAAGAAATCAATAGTTTTTAATTGGAAAAAAATGGCTCTGTAGAATGCTGCCCCCAGCGTGGGACACAGTGGCCCCGTGCCCAGTTCCTGGGGTTTCCTGGGGCCAGGCAGCTGTGGGAGCTGGGCTCCAGCAAATCCATGCAACTCACACTCCTTGGAGCAGGAGCCCGGACCATCCCAATGACACAGACCAGCACACGACACTTGCACACTCTCAAGGATAGGAATGATCATCTCAAAACTCAATTACTTCAGCCCAGAAAGTCGTCATTTAAGAGCCCTGTATATAAGTGCATATAATCATTACCATCTCTTTGGGAAGCTCTCACACTGCTATGATAAAATCAGCAGAAGTGAAGCACTTTTAGTCCAGCCATTCCTAATCCTAGAGACAATGCCTATATTTTTCCATCACATCAGATCCTGGATGGTGGGGGAAGGGTAGGACTGTGAGGAGAGGGGGAAATGCAACTTGAGAAGTGGTAAGTGTGTCAAAATCTAAATTACTTGGAGATATTTTGCAGCACAATCCTCCTTTATGCCTGTGCAGCTCGGTTCATATGGCTCACATTCAGCCTGTCAGAGTGAATCATTGCTACTCCTTGACTTACATTAACAAAAACAAACCTAACTTTCGCTCCAGTCTGTGAGGTAAAACTTTGAATTCCCAGTCAAATGCCAGAAGTGGCATTAAAAATAATTGTTTTTGTAAGAAGCTCACTTTAAGGAGAAGACAAAACAAAAAAAAGCGCCCATGAAGATCTGACTAATAGCACAAACACATGTGTTGCTTATGGAGCACTTTGCAAAAAAGCAAAAAAGCTTTGTCCACGAGCAGTAAAGACCCAGCTTTAGCAGCCTTAACTAACAAAGCAAACCCACCCCTCTCTACTTAAGTCCTTAAACTGCATCAAAGTGGAGATATTTAACAACAGCTTTAGAGCCTGAAGAACAGTTAAAAATCTGGAAAACAAAGTACAAAAATCAAAGTGAAACCCAGCCACACACAAGCTCTGCAACTAGCACAACACAAGGCACAAAGCAAAGCCAGCGCTCAAAGTTATTTTACAATTCTCCCAGCAAATTTGCAACAAATGTCCAGTTAGGAAAGATTTCTGCTGACCTGTGTATGAACAGCAAGGCAGACGTGGCAAGTTCTCCTGTCACCTTTTGTTCCCAGCCATGTCAGCTGTGCTCTGCTCCAAGTGCTGCTCACACTCCCAAATCTCCTTTTCCAGCTCTATCTTAGGAACTGCCCAGATTTTGTAGTGTAATCTGAGCAGGGAAGTACCATGTGCCTATGATATGGTTAATTCACTTTTTACCCCCTGTAATGCTTAAGGAAGCTGCTTCACATTTCAAAGCTGAGCCTAGGGCTGCCTGACCCAGGTAGCACCAGGGCAGCATTAGGGCTGCCTCCTCTACCCCAATGGGGCCCTAAAGTAGCTCATTTCCCACTCCCAGGGGGGAATCAGGGGCTGCTGAGGCCCTTGTCTCCCTTTCCCTGGGTGCCTGGTGCAGCAGGGACTGCAGTCCCAACACATTCCCTCTTTGCTGAGGGCCACCACCACAGTGCTGGGGCCATCACCATCCCCATGGCCAAAGCCAAGGCTCTTCACTGAGGTAGCTCTGCTGAGGCCCCTCGAGACCCAGCAAAGCCCTGGGCATCTGGTCTGGGCTCTTTGGCAATGAAGATGTTACACAAGTTGGGCTGGAAGAGTCCCATCTGTTCCTCTCCAGTGTTGCCATCAGCTAAGCAATTAACAGCATCCAGAAACCAAGCCTCTAAACTTTACCAATTAACTCTTTTGGCAATATTCTTCCATTATTGATCTACTAGTTATTGATCTACTTCTGGTTTGAATTTGCAATGGTCATCATGCTTGACAAGAGCACTACACTGAGAGAGAGGGAAATGCCTCTTCTTCCCAAATTCTGCACGGGGCAGAGTTACACCCATGTGAAGCTGCCAAGAATGAATGCACCAGAGAAGGTGCAGAAGAGGCCAGGGAGGATACTCCTCAAATTCTGTCACTCCTGGTCATCCAGCCCCCCACACAGGTCCCAAATGCTGTGCCCCAGCCCCAGTAGTAACAACGAGCACCAGCCTGGTACAGGCATTTCCTGAGTGCTTGGTCTTGAAAATGCTGAGGTGCAAACTGACAAAGGTGGTGCTATTGCCCAGCTTTTGCGCAAGTAAATTCCATATAACCTCAATGTTAGCATTTTCAATGACCCAAGCACTGCTAAATCAAGTTAGGGAGGCCAAGGGAGCCCCACTTGGCAAAGGGAAGGGAGGTCTCTGTCACTCTCTCTGCCAACCCTGGGCAGATGGGGGAGCAGACAGAGCTGCTTTTCAACAGCCAAGAGAGGGACCTTAACAGAGATTAAAGGGAAGAAACAGTCAGGGATCTTGGAAGAGGAAAGATGTAAGACAAAAAGATGGCAGAAAACAAAAAACCTCTGGGAGAATTTTAACTCTTGGCCAGAAGGCAAAGCAAAGCAATTTCATGTAAGGATCCTGCTTTTTAAATCCTTGCCCTGGTATTTGACATCTACAAATACCTTGTGTGGGATTTCTAACAACTGCATTCTACATCTTTGAGCTTTCCTGTCTTCAAACGCTTGACCTTTCTTCTAAAGCAAAGGTGCAAGCTCTATCTTCCCTGTTGCATAATTTACTAAACCCAGTTATGTTTGAAATGAACATGTTGGTAAGGTAAAAACTTGGAATACTGTAATGGACTATTTCAGAAAAAAAAATATTCTTCAAGGAAGAATTCAACATCGCAGCTCAGAAATTTGATCTCAATCGGTTATAATGACAATTGCTTACAAAAAAAAAAAAAAAAAGGCAACAAAAAGGAAGTGAAGTTACTTCAAAGGTTAGGGATGGAGGCCAACAGCTGTCTCTGTGGATGGCTGTGTATATGTCACAGAATCATGGAATGGTTTGAGTTGGAAGAGACCTCATCTTGTTCCACCCCTGCCATGGGCAGGGACACCTCCCAGTATCCCAGGTTGCTCCAAGCCCCATCCAGCCTGGCCTGGGACAGTTCCAGGGATCCAGGGGCAGCCACAGCTGCTCTGGGCACCCTGTGCCAGAGCCTTGCTGTAAGGAATCCACAGCCTGTCCCCCTGCCAGCCCCAGGCACCCCCTCCACTGCACCCCAGCAGCACTCCATGGTCCTCGCCTCACCACCCTGGCAGTCCAGGTGCCCCATCACTGACTCGTGTCAGTGTCGGTGACTCCTGATTTCTGGGCCCCCCAAGCCCTCCAGGTGAGGCCAGGCAGGGTTGCACAGCCAGGGCAGGGCACAGTTCAGTGCAGGAAGCCAGCTCTTCACTGCCTAATTTCATTAGTCTGCAGAACAGGCTATAATTTGCTGAAATGATGATTAATCAAATCTTATTTTTCTCTAAGGCAGCTAATGAACAGCCAATTAAGTGTCTCAGTAATTCTCAAATAACAAAGGAATACTCATGGAGTGACAACTACCAGCTATTTAACAGCACAGGCAAGGCAGTGAAAGCCAGCCTGCCTGGAAGGGTAGGAGAGGTATGTAACCACTGCATTGTCCCAAAGCCACCTTTCCTCCCCACTTCAGATAACCACCACTCGCCCATCCTCACTGCTTGCTCCCAGGCCTTTGTGCCCACTGGTGTGAAGGGACAAGGAGCCCCCATGGTGCCACAGAGCCAGGAGATGGGGGATTGGAGTGGCCAGGGGATTGGGGTGTCCAAGGGAGTGGGGATGGGGTGCTGTCATGGGTTTGCAGTGCAAAATGTAACCAAAACTCTGTATTCTATCACCATCTGATCAAACTGGGGTGTGGGGGGGTGGTGTAATTGTCTGTCAATGGCCAACTGTCAATAAACCTGCTGGGGCAGTTTTCTTATCTCTTTCACAACCCAGCCTCCCTCCAGGGACAGATCTTCTGCTCATGGGCCAGTGAGTCTCACTGATAGAATTCCATCATCCCACTGGGAAATGTTCCAGCCAGGGGAGGAGCCAAGTATTCCTACCTGGAGGAAAATCTGGGAGTTGGAACACCAGGGCAGCCTTTTCCACTGGATTCCCAGAGGCAGACCAGGCCCATCTGTCACCACTGGACCTTCAGTGAAAGAACTCCACTCTTTCTCCAGGAGCATCACTTCAACAGAGCCACATCTGCCACTGGGACTGCAGCCACCATTGAATGGCACTGCCACCAACACCCTGACCCACAGGGTGTCAGGTTGGATCCTGACTCTGTCAGTGGGTTTGTTTGTTTATTTGTTTGTCTTACTGCATGTGTTTTTGTTTTATTGTTAAAAATAAAACATATTAATGTTTATATTATTGTTAAAAATAAAACATATTAATTTTAGTTCCCATAATAAAGAACTGTTATTCCTATTCCCATATCTTTGCCTGAGAGCCCCTCAATTTCAAAGGTATAATAATTTGGAGGGAGGGGGTTTAAATTCTCCATTCCAAGGGAGGCTCCTGCCTTCCTTAGCAGACACCTGTCGTTCAAACCACGACAGGTGCCCAGGGGATTGGGGTGTCCAGGGCACAGGAGACTGAGTGCCATGGGGTCTCTCACATCCAGCTGGAGAAGATGGGCACCCAGGGCCTGCCAGTTCCGTCTGTCTTGTGGTTCAGTTCACATACTTTCCAGCCTCCAAACAAATCCATGAATGCTTTGTTTTGATCGTACAAATCAGGGTAAGATTAAGATACATAAACACAACTTAGAGCAGTTGCCCGAAAAGCAAGGACTGACATTTTTGAAAGGATCCATAATCTTTGTTTTGTGAAGTATTTCTGCAGTGGGAATTGTGTTGGAGCAAAGAATGCAAAACCTAGAAGCTTCCAAGAGTGGGTCATGTGAAATTACACTATTTCAAGATTTTTCCAAATCACTAACATTTTGACTCTGAATGTATTTCTAAGAATCTGCCAAAAAAACATCAAACCGGTCAATTTTAAATTTTTTTGTGATTTGTAACTGTCTCCTTTTTTTCTAGGTCTTAAAAAATGTTTTTGTAGAGAACTTACGTCTTTTCTGTAGAAACTTCTGCAATCCACAATGATATTGCATTTTTTTCAAGTAAAAAGCAAGCCTCCCAATAAAGAACAAAGAACATCCTTTGTTTCAGATGAAGAATTTCAGGAGAAACCACAAAATGTTCAAGCAAAACATTAAACGTTTGATTTTCCACCCATTTTGCCAAAAGTCTAAGTTTTCCCATACTTCTAATACCAGTGTCAATAAGGAGGGGAGGGGATGGGAGGCAGGTCAGATGGATGACAGTCATTCTGCAACTTAGAACCTGCTAATTAAATAAAGATGAAAACAAGATGTTTTGCAGAAAGAGTTTTTCTTCTTTAACTTAACTTTTTAATGAGGAAACAGGACCTGCTTGATTTACTCATCAGGAAAAAACAGCATTGAAGGAAAACTGGAAGTTGTTACTTGTATTATTAGAGAAATCCTGGGCTGTGCTCCTGAGAATACCCAGCTCTGCAGCCACCTTAGTCACCAACATGACAGTCACCAACATTACTGAAGGTAGATGTTATTTAGGCTCTTGTAAACGAGTTTTAGAAAAGCAGGCTTAAAACCAAATGGAAACATTTAATTTTGAACCCAGTGGCGATTATTTGAAACACACATATGCTTGCCTGACACACTTCACTGCCTGTTTTCACAGAATGGTTTGGATTGGAAGGACCTAAAGATATCTAGATCCAACAATTATCAAGTTCCAGTTCCCAGTTAGTGTGGTTTTCTCCAGTGCAAAGACATCTCCCAGCTGTGGCAGCAACATGGAACTTCATGCAGCTGCATGTTAAGAGTGTCACAGTGCCCAGCACTGCACAAACACACAACTAGGGCTATTTCCACCCTCAGAGACAAGCAACCCCAAACCACAGAAACACAACCAAGAATTAAATATATGAGCTTTCTGATCTAGACATATGCTTCATCTTCACAGCAAACATCATGAAGTGCTGATTTATTTTAAAAATCATTACAGAAAGAGAGATTTTAGTAAATTTAAGTAAACCCCAGTGAGTTTTCTTCATTTCAGTCTATTTAAATGCAGGAATAGAAGTGATGACTCAAGTTAACCTGTTTGCACAGACTGGAGAGACATTATTACATGTTCTTGTTCTTTTAAACATCCTAAATATTCAGACATTTTGCAGCACCCCAGGGCATAGTGTGCTATGTCAACACCTTGAGAAGAATGCAAACATCTTAATAAAAGCAAGGAGAGATTGCTTATCGTGCACTCTTGCTGTTAACATCTGCATTTTACAAGAGCTCACGAATTATTACACACACTTTCCACAGGACATATCCTCCTGGATATGCAGGCAGCCATGCCAGGAACCAAACAGCGTGTCAGAAAGCAGACTGCATTTTTGGTTTTGCTGTAAAGGGAAATGAATGTTTCAGAGCACTCTGAAGCTCCCCTGAGCAGAGCCATTTACTCTACTTAACCAGCTCAGAACTGAGGGGTAAATCCCCCAAACCAATCTGCTCTGTATCACATGATATCCTTTCCAAATGGCCATCCAAGTTTTGTGCATTAACCATACCCAAGATTCTACATTCAGGATCATGGGACTGGATGTGGTATTGATTGTGTGACGGAGCTTCACGCATGAGGCAGATGAGATTAGAAAAAAACGTGACATGCTACCAGATGTGAGTGTCCTGGCTATGAAAACTGAGCAAATAAAAAGTTAGCCTCCACAGAGCTAGCAGAGCACTGGGCCGGCTCAGAACCTCAGCTCCTTCAGGTAGATGGAGGAGCAGCCTCCCAGTCCTCGCGGATTCACCTCAGGAAAGAAAGAGACAAACCCCAAAGGCAGCAGGATTATCTTCAATAGTCTAATTAGTGGCTCAAGATAATCCACTCGGTTTTGTCTAAAGCAAGTTAGGAACTGCTCGTGGGAACTGTACAGAGGCAGTGGATAGCAGGGCCCAGAGCAGGGGAGGGCTGGCAATGATCAGTGGGGTTAGGGACCTGCACAAGCTCCCCTCCCTTGACCCTGGGCTCAGGAGGTTTCAGGAGGTGCACACCAGTCCAGTAACTCTGCCCAGCAGAGCTGCTACCATCCTCTCTGCCAACTCCATTTAGACCCAGTAATACACTTAGCAAAGCAAAACTAAATTAAAACAAAATTGGGGTTTGCTATCAAAACTAAAATCTGGCAGCCTGTTCCCATGCAAAATCTTTCACAAGTGATACATTTGTGGAGGACAGCTGGAATAAATCCATGACATTTAATGACATACTAAAAGCAAACCTTGAACAAACAACTTTAAATCATTTGAAATACTACTGTGAACAGATGAAACTCTGCAGCACTCACATGTTACAATAATTAATCATTTCTAAACAGTGGAGTTTAATTATTTTAAAAAAATCATTTGCAAAGTGGGGTTTTTTCCCCATTCCAGACATATATTTACAGTAACACTCTCCTGCGAAAAGGTTTCACTCCAGAGTTTTAAGTTTATTCTCTCATTCTGATCTGATTCATGACACCAGCAAAAGAGTTTTTCTAGCTTTCACCTTAATTTTTTTTAATAAGTAACCTCACCTCCAAAGCCCAGAGCATAGTACAGAAAAGCAACAGTCTTAGAAGTTTTTCCTATAAAACACCTCAGATGTGAGTGCCACAGAAACTCAGACAACAAATTGCTTTGTAACTTAAATGGGAATTCGGATCTCATAGGCATCCCCTAAACTTCTGTCCATGCATATCCAGTATCATCCTAAAAGGTTCCCAAATGTTCTGTCATTCAGTGGGTAAAATAGCTGTTCAGTGGGAAGCACAGAGACACCCTGAAGGTTTTCAGCTGGCCCCATCCTGAGCACCAGTGACCTGTGGAATTTCCCAGGAGGGACAGCTATGAGCTGGGGGACAGGTACCAACCTGAAATGATTTAGGGCAGCATAAACAGAGTGTAAGGGGCACATCTTGAGCTGCTGCTGGCCAAATAGCCCAGCTCTCATTAAGTGAAGCATGGGGACACACAGACGGTGTCTCCTGGCTGTGGCTGGAGCAGGAGTTGGCTGAGGACCAGCAGCTGGCTGGTAGTCCCCCACCACACGTCTGGCAGGAGGGACAGAGGGAACATTCAATGTGCTAGTGCAGACTCAGCTAATTCAAGTCAAAAACAAAGGTGGTTTGAGCTAACCTGGCTGGATTTGCAGTGAGGTGGACTAAGAACACACTTTTGCCAGCTCTGGTGGGGATTTAATCTTTGCTGGTTGTATTTTCTATTTCAAAAAAGTCATGTATGCCTGCCCCAGGAATTGCTTTTTCTTTCTCTCTCCATCACCAGTCTAGACAAAACTGCATTATGATCCTTTCTTGACTTACATGTACAGGTGTAAGGGGTTAGCAGTTACTAAAAGGTTTTCTTCTGGATACAGGGAAAACGAGCTCCTTGTATTTGGTATTTGCAGGGAATAGAGTCAGGAGCAAACACTAGAACTAAACTAAAAGAAGTTTCCTGCCAAGGATCACAAAAAACCCCCAAGATTAAAAAAAAAAAAGAAATTCCTACCAAAATAGGCAGAAAGTCTGTGAGGTGTGGAGGGGCAGTTCCCCAGCCTTCGTGTCACAGAAAGGAGTGTGTGAGGTACTTGCTGGTGGAAGTTCCTGTGGGGGTTCCCAAGCCCAGCCCATGGCAGCTGGCCATCTGTCTGTCCGTGCCACACCAGGGACACCACACTTCCCACATGCCCGTCCCTCCAACACTGCATTCCTGGCACCAGGCCGGGCTCGGCACTGCCTGCCTGCCTTCATTCATAAAAGCCAGACCACACTGAGGAAAGCCACAGGCTCCACTGCAGCCAGCCGTAAATGTCAGTGACATCTCTGCTCAAACGCAAACAGTGCTGGACGGCCCCACACGGGCAGCGCAAGGGCACATTGGCATGGTGGAGTCGGTGGATCAGTGACAGGGCTCAAACTTCTCCCTGCCTCTGGAGCCAATCCACAGAGCTCACCAGCAAAAAAGGCAGACAGGAATGTACGTGTGCCACAATGCAAACCAAGGGTTGTAATTAACGCAAGGGTTGTAATTAAGAGGTTAGGTTTGTAACAGGCAAGAATGAAAACTTAGCTCAAAGGGTCTGGTCTTGCTCTGGTCATGTTCAGCAGGAGGACGTATGGCCAGACTACAAGTGAGCTACATTTTTTTCATACCTAAGTTTGTTTCAACTATTTGATTTCCAACAGAAAGACCACAATAACATAAGCAGGAGAAAACAAACCACTTTTTGAAAAGCCCTTTTCCAAGTCCCTTTTGTTTAACTCCTGATCTGTATGAACATGGAATTGGAAAGTACTTCTTGGGATATTAAAAACAGGTCCCTGTTATTAAAGGCAACCTGTCACTTCCAACAGAAAGGCAGATTAATGTTACGCCAATGAGCTGGAAGGAAATCCAAATTTCTAATGCAAGACAATGGAGGGAAAAGCTACACAAAAGTGAAATGCATGAGTCTGTATCACAAGATCAGAGCCTCGTTCTAAACATATGAGCTGGTGGCACATCGAAGAGGAGATAAGAGGTACAATAAGAGTAACAGTTCTTTCTGTCACTAGGGTTCTGCATACAACTAGGAAAATCACCTCAGCACACTCATCCCTGGGACAGAGGAGGAAGGGGAGCTCCCAGAGCACTGTGAGGCCACCTGAGATCACAGCGGCCCCAAGGTCAAAGGCTCATGGAAGAGGGAGGCAGGCCCCAGACAACAGCACTCTGGCTTCTTCTACTGAACAGCCAGAAGGCAGCTGGAGGAAAGCAAGTGCCCACTGCAAGACTTTCAGCAACTGCCAAAATTTCTGCAGAATGTAAAAGACACTTCTGGTTTTGTCAGAAGCAGCTAAATCTCACTTTATATCCAAAAACCATGGGAAGAAACTCCCAGGCATGGAAACGTTTCCAAAGAACAGTTTGAAAGAGAAGACCAGCCCTGTAAAGATTTCTCATTTCCCTGGATTAAGGAAAGATGGCAATGGAGAGAAGCATGGTTGGCAGGAATCTTGGCTTGGTTTACACAGGAGGCAAAACCTGGGGGCACAGGGATGTTGGGGAGGGACAGCCAAGGTCCCTTCCATCTCCAGCAGTTTCCATGCAGTCTCTGAGACCTGAGTCACCAGACATGACAGCAACGAGAACAGGAACCCTTAGAGTTTCCAGTGCACACAAAAAAGGCACAAAATCACAGAGTGAAAGCAGCCTGGAGAAGGGCTGTAAACACTTTGCTCCTGCAAATACAGAGGAAGTGATGTCCTTCAGCAGTGCTGGAGAGGTTCTGGCAGCATGGAAGCCCCAGCAGTGTCCCCTCCTGGAACTAAGGAACTGTCCAGCAGAAGTTTCCAGGTAGTGCAACACCAGGACTCCATCCCAGCCAGAGAATGCCACTTCCTCACTGCGCTGCTGCTCCATTGCCATCTAGCCCCTGAGCCCCAAAACTCAGCCTGGGGTGCCTGGTGGGCTCCATCTTGTGCAGGAGTGGAGCTACAGTCAGGAACACTCTGGTGAGCTTACAAGCCTCTTCCGGTGGGATCCAGCTGATCATCAGCCCCCTTTGTCCTCCAGCCCCCAGAAATGGGGGTGTTGTTGCCCTCCCAGGAGCTCATGCCTGAGTGGGACAGAAAGAGCTTTGTTTGGAATGTCATCTTTAATGCCATCAGACACTGTGGGAGACTCTCTGTCCATCATCACCTCTCAAAGGCCACCTACACTCAGTGCACAAAACTGCAGAACACCATTTCTTCCAGCTTCAGGCAGACCAGAGAAATTTAGAAGTGTATAATACCACATGATCATCTAATGCAACTGGAAAGGTATTAAAGTGGATGGATGGACAGGTGGGTGGAAAGAAAAGAGAGATCTCTTCAGTCACAAAAACTGACTTAAACTAAAAGAAAACCATTTTTCCTGGTATTTAGATACACAGCAAGACTACTGTTCATTTATTATTTATTCCAGTTTCACTTGCAGAGTAGCCTGATGCAGTGTGCAGTCCCACAGATGTGGGGTCCCTGAGGAGCTTCCAGGGCTGAAGAGCCCCATAGCTTTGCCATTTCTTGTCTTTAGTGTAGAAGTTAAAGCTCCAAGCCATACACTAAGCTCCATAAACCCTGCTCAGAGCACTGCCTTCGTGACAGAACATTGATGCAATTAAAATAACATGGCTCTTGAAGAGTAAGGCAACATTGGGAGAGCTTTGCCAACAAAGCAATGCCAATTAAGAGTGTGATTTTTGGCTTATATTTTTAGGTCAACATCAGCCCTATTAATGACGGTGTAACTGTCTTCAAAGTGATTTTGAAGGTGCAGCTGACGCCACTTGGGAGAAGAGGTAGTTAAAAGACGAGGGTTTGGCCTCTATAGGCTCCATTCTGTCATTAGAGGAAAATCTTTCATAATAAAACTAATTTCATCCATTCCACTAATAAGGGAGGTTTATGTCCAAAATCTTCTCAGACAGTTTTATACCCATTAACTGTATACCATGAGCCATAGTTTTTGTTGTTAAATGATGTAAGTTACAAGTAAAGCCACATTTATGGGATGTGCCCATAGCTTCCGTTTGTATCTGAAAGTGCCGGGATGCCTAAAGCAAAAGCTGTGTCACAAGGAGCAGGAACAGAGAGAACTCATGTGCTGATGGTCCATTAGAAACCCACACAGACTCCAAACACCAACCCTCTACTCATGGCATATGGGTGCAAAGAAACCAAACTCGACGCTAATATAACTTGGCAATAACGGCAACTTCCCTTTCCAAAGAAAACCAAAGGTTGAAAGAGAAAATTCGATACCACTGGAGCACACACCACCTCCAAGGCCCTTCTTGCAGATGCTACAGACCGTGCGCCCAAACCCTCCTCCTCTGACCTCATCTCCGGGGCGGCTCAGCTCGGGGCGACCGCCAGGCTCTAAGCGACAAGGGCAGGAGATAAGGTGAGGGGAGGCAAGGGGGGCAGAGAACCGGGGGGCTTTGGCTCAGCCCTGCCCGCACTCAGTGATTCTGAGGCCGGCAGCTCGAGTTCTCCACTGATCCTACGAGCCTGGTCCCCAAACTTCCCCAGCACATCCCTCCCCTGTCCCCCCGAGGCTCCTCGGCATAGCCTCTGGTCCATTGAAACGCTGCTCACTCCAGAAATGCAAGCATACCAGCAAAAGCAGGCAGAGAGCGCTTTTCTTACCTCTGCCATATACTTTCTCCTCCTCCTTTCGAACTTTCCGTTGGTTTTCGCTCGGCTCACAAGCCCGCACGACTCTGTGAACGCGTTTGAGAGCAATCGGGCCAGTTCTTCCCCCAGCGCCAAATGACATTTGCTTTGCAAACACTCCCCACCGCCCCGCGGGCTGCTCTCGCCTTCACCCACAGAGTTGTTTTCAATAAACCAACAGCTCCGAAAACATCCACACCAACTTTTTTTTTTTTTTTTTTCTATGACAATTTGCGAGAGAGAGAAAGAAGAGGAACAGCGCAAGAAATAGCCGCGTATTTGTCCCGGAAAGGGCTGTGCAGCGAGGGGCTGCAGCGAGGGGCTGCAGCGGGCTCCGGGCGCACCCAGGGCTCCGCCGCCGCACTTACCGGGCTGCCGGCGGGCTGCTCGCTCCGCTCCGCGGGGAAGGGGCCGCGGGACCCCGGGAGCCGGAGGGAGGGGCCGGAAAACTGCGGCGGGGCCGAGCGGCGGCGGGGTTTGTCCAACCTGACACCGGCCGGGCGGGAGGGGAGCCCCGGCGCTTCGGGCAGCCGGCGGAGCGGGGCCGGACACGCCGGGATGGGATGGGATGGGATGGGACGGGATGGGATGGGATGGAGTCGGGTCGGCTGTGCGGGGAGGCTCACGGGGACGGGAGCAGCCTCTAGACGGGTTTTTGGGAGCAGCAGCTACAAAGGACAAAGAAAAAGCCGGGGGTGAGAGGTCAGCGCCGCGCCTGCCCCGGGGCCGAGGAGCCTCACCTGGCTCTGCCCAGGTTAACCCCGCTCTGTCGACCAAAGGTGACTTCGAGATTGTGCTATAAGAAGGGCTTTTCAATTTCTTTTTGTCCCACAGCTGATTACTGAGATCTAAGTAGTCCCAAACTCACCTGACTGTAAGCCCTCAGGGAAGCGTTTGGTGATCGGACCCCGATCTTTTCATCGAGAGCGTCCCGTTGTCTTGTGACAATAGCGACTGTTTATAGAAACCCATCCTGTGATGAATTAGAGACAAGTCCCTGGGATGAACGAAGTCCCTGCAACAAACACTATGTCATCGGGAAAGTATCCCTCCTTGGAGGGTCTCGGGAATAGCCCGGGTGCTGCTCCCTGCCAGACAGCAGGCTGTGCCTGTGAGCTCAGGACACCAGGCTCGACTTCCCCCTGCATTTCTGTCCCTTCAGTCCCAGCTGTTTCCAGCCAGGCTCTCAGGCCAGCCCTGAAGCTCTGTCCCTGGGGCAGGCAGCACTGAGACACACAGCTGGGACTTTTTTACACTGCGGGGCTCCTCTATCTTTTCAGGAATTTGATATGGGGAAGGTCTGGTGCCCACCAGAGCTGTTAGCAGGACAGCTCTGCCCAAGCCTACAGGGAAGAATTGCAGGAGCATGGCAATGTCCCACCAAGGCCACTGGTCCAGCCTGCATCCCAACAGCTCTGCAGCACCAGCCTGCCCTGACCCCGGCCTTGTGGACAGCTGCAAACAGCTGGGGGAGGCATCAGCATTCGTGGCCTGGCTGCCAGCTTTGCATCTCCCAACAGCCAAGGGATGCAGCAGAATCCACTGCTACAATCAGAAGTGGGAGCTCCCTACAGTGTTTGGTCAACTTCTTCCTCCTCTTCCTCATAGCAATCAGTCTGGCCCAATCTATGACACTAAAAATTCAACATTTTGAGGAAACTTTGGAGCTGGCCCTGGCGCTCAATTCCCATTCACAGGCAAGGCTGAAGTCTGCACAGACAAAATGTGCATACAATTAGGGAAAAGTAGAGCAGGGTAAGAGTTTCCATTTCTGAAATGTGGTATCCTGTCTTCAACACAGCCGGTGCTTGGGAAAGTGGGACTGTGTTACAACAATACACTGTCCCAGTATATGTGGGAAGGGTCCTGCCAATTGCTGCTGGACACCCTGAGGGATGGACCAACTACAGAAAATCATTATGTAACTTTAGCCAGAGAGAAAAATGCTATTTACTTTGTAAGCAGTCAGCCCTCCCAAAATGTTCCTACACAGTCTTGAATTTCATCTGAAGGAAAAATGAAAGCATAGAAAGACCAAAGGACTCTAATTTCTTTCTCCTTCTGTGGAGATGCAGTGTGAACACTGCTGCTCTGAAAGCAGAGTTATCATCCCCTTAAATTGTCTGTTGACAATTGTCACCCTTGTTGACCTGGGTGGCCCTGGCTGGCCCCCACTGTGGCAGGAGCAGAGGGGGAGCAGCAGAGCTGGGGTACTGAGCTGAGAGCGAGCCTGCCCTGAGCTGTGTGTTTGAGGAAGACTAGGAGAGGAGTCAGGACTGTGGTAAAACTAAACCAGGAATTACGGGAGACTCCCAAAATCGCTCCAGCAGCTTTTCCTGTTAAAGTCATGATGCCCTTAGCAAGGTGAAGTCTGTAGGTAGCTTTAAATTCTCTCATCAGACCAACTGATGCACATTTGAGATACTTCAGCAGCTTTCAGGCACCCAAATCCTTCCTTAGATCGAAGACGGGTTGCAAGCTGCATCTCACCAGAGCACCACACACCTGGATAAACTCAGGAAGTCCTAAACCAAACCCAAAAATTGGAGCCCTATGCTGGTGGCGTGTCCTCAGGCAGTGCTTTCACTCAATTTATCCAAGTAAAAAAATTAATTCTGAGCCATATTTTTAACAACATAAGATCACTTAAAATATTTTGCTTTAACTTCAAGTGACACTGAAGAACGAATACATCCAGGATTTAATGAAGTGAGGCTAAATGGAAATATCCATAATTTCTGAATGAAAGAAAACTGACAACAATATCTGGGGACTGAAAGGATAAGGCAGGTTGTGTGAATCCACACCAAGACACAGCAGGCATCCTCATGGGTGGGATAAGCACATACCCACTCAGGGACTAGCTTTGGAAAGCAAAACTTGCTCTTTGGAAGTCTGATTTCAAGAGAAAAGTCTGGACTTGAATCCAGCCAGGTTTTTTTGCATCTCCAACTGTCCTGAAGCTCTGAGTTCTGCACTGTGCACTGAAGGGAAGAGGATAGCACTGCCCCCTTCCGAGGGACAGGCAGGGAACTAGAGTGCAGAGAAACCTCCGTACATGGGGTGGTTAATCCTTGACCTCTCGGAATTATAAAAAAATATTTTTTTGTTTTCTGTGCCAGCCGGCTGTTTTTCTTCTGTTTCCTGAGAATGCATACAGTTTTGTTTTCACCAGCCAGAGATCTTGAAAGAAAGGCTGCGAGGCTTTTCTTCTCTTTTCTCTTCATAGTTTATTATTTCTTATCATTACATTCTGTTCCTGACCTGCAGAGTTCTTCCTTGCAGGTCAGTTCAAAGCACAAAACTCCAAATACCCAAGCTAACTACCTAATGCCCAACTACCTATTACTAAAAGCTCCCACCCTCAGGGTGGTGTGGATATTTATATTACAATCTATGTAATCAGTATTTATAATTCTCCTCCAATAACTATTATCTATGTTAGAAGGTTAAATTCTATTCTAAACCAACTATAATGTGCCACCTCACAGCAGAACACGGAGTCAAGGAAGAAGGAGGAAGAAACCCAAAAGCCATGTGCTTCCTCCATCTTGCCTTCACCTGTCTGCCATCCTAAAAACCCCATATATCTAAAATTCTCACCCTGTAATAAAACTACACACTACTCTATTATTCAATACACATTCTTGAAAACTCTGCTTCATTTCAGAGCCTAAAAGCCCTTTTTCCATGAACAAAGGCCAAAACCACTGTTTGTCAGAGATTCTAAAATCTCTCAAACATGCAAAGAGATATTCCCCATAATTTCAGACTCCAACACTGACCCACCTAGAAACAACTTATTTTCCAAATAAAAGCTTCACAGAAGAGGAACCAAACCAGAAGAGAGATGTGCAATTTTAAAATTCCAGAGCTAGGATACAAAAGAAAAAGAAGTCTCTAGCGATTCCTAAGCAACAACTTCCCAATTGCAGTGCAACAAAATCACTAGTGTCCTCTGCCCCTGTAAATTGTAGGAACTGTCTTGCCATGTCTTCCATGACCCTCCCTTCCACATGGCTCTGACACTCCCACTTTGAAGTGGTGATACTCTGTCTGAATAGCCATGGAGTAGAAAAGACTCAGACTGAAATATTTGTTTGCATATCCTCATGCAACCACAGTTTTTCAGAATTTGGGAAAATGTCACAAAGCAACAGAAAACAATGCCACTGGGGCCAAAGTCAGACCATTCTGCAGCGTGCCTTTCATTGCAGTGTATGGTTGAGAAACATCAGAAATGTACAGCTCACACAGGAAAAGCTTTCAGCAGATGCTGCTTTAAAAGACCAGAGTTACTATTCTAGCACATTTCATACAAGAGAAATCAACTAGTTCAATCCAAACAAATCAAGTACAGTCTGTGCATAGTCTGGGCCCATGCAGGCTCATCCCATTCTGGGGATTTCTGATCACTAGGACTTGTAAAGGCTTGCTGGGACCTGCACAGTTGAACTTGTGACGGCAAAAAGGTAAAGAAGCAGCTTCCAGGAGAAGATTTCCTGCAGTGTGAAAATTACCCACTCTAGCAGTTTCGGAGGGAAACAGCCTCTCCCTTTCTTTATAATCAGCCAAATTTTCTGCAGGTGTTTGGTCACATTCACTCTCTGCTACACCCATTCAGTGCCCTGGGAGGAAATCAGGTTGCACATGTGAAACAGAGTAAAACCTAATTCTTCAAGCCAGGAGCAAGCATGCCAGACAGTGACTTGCCATTAATTTGATGTACTGGCAAGGCAAGGGCACTTATAAGCAGCATTTGCTGAAGTATTCTTTGAGATTCTGACACTTTACTGCCAGTGTCTGAGAAATGTACCCAAATCTAACATCAAATAGCTCTTCAAGGGAAATAGCAGGAAGATTTTCTTTATCTTGGAACCCTATTTGAAATTGCTCCTGGTTCTTGAACTTTTTTCAGCACTAGTAATTGGTGGAAATCAGCTCTCTGATGCCAGCAAATGTCACCTCAGTGAGAAACCTTCAGATGGCAAAGTCTGCAAGGACAGCCAAGGGGAACCCTCCTGCTGCCCCATAGCTTGCAAAAACAGATTGCAGAAACAGCCCTCTGCCAGGGCTGGTTACCTTCACTTGTGTCACTCATAAAGCTCCCAAGAAACCCAGTCCAAGCATGTCAGACACACTTTAGCTTGGACTGATTTCCAAATGGAGGCTCAAATCTGACATCCATACAGCGAGTAGACAAAGTAGTGTTTTTCCCCAGTCACCCCTGCTGGTATCTGCCATTTTCTTCTGGCTATCCCATTTCCACCACTGGATCCTCTGTACCTGAACATTTTGAGAGTGAGGAAGTTAAATATGTAACTGAAACAATGCATTTCTTCTTATTGTTTTGTGTTTTGAAACTATTGACCTTGAAAGTTTTCAAAGAACAGGAGAAGCTCTGGTTCTTTCTGTGGTGGATGAGCTGATTAATGCAGACTGTCAAAATCCACTTTAGATTTGCTAGAGCACATTGCATGCAGGTTGTAAACAAAACAAATATCCAAGATATGAGTGATCACCAGCAGGCTGCATCCCATGGAGCCACCCTCCGAGTCATGACTGCTGTTATGACTCTGAAACATGCTCCTAATTTAGAAAGGATAAAGCATTGAAAACCCATTTCAGCCGAACTTTACAAACATTTAAGGTTGCCAACCAGGACCAGAGCCCATGGGCTGGTTCTGTGTGGGCTGTTTTTATGTGGTTTTTTGCACCCACACCCAGCTCTGTTCCATCAGCAGGATCCTCTGTGGGGGCAGAGATTGGTCAGCACTGCACCCAGCCTTGCAGGGGTAGGACACAGGAGGGACTGCAGTGGGAAATCCAGAAGGGATGCAGAGACAAAGAAGACAGCAAGCAGGAAGAAGTCTAGAAATTTGTAAAGACATCATTCCAAGCCTTGATATCCCCACCTGGATTCCAGCTGCAAGTTCACTTCCCCTGTAACACACTCCACTACCCACCCAAAATGAGTGGATTGTGTTTTCATCCCTGAGGTGAGATGTGATTTCCATCTGCTATTTCTGCATTTCACTGAATGGGAACTCTCATCTCCCAAGCTCTGCTTTGCTGTCTGGAGTTCCCTGCTGCCTTTGCCCACTCACTGAACTACCAGAAAATTGCCAGAAACATCAGCCCTTCAAAACTACTGGAATCATAAACAGGACTACCTCTATCTCAGCTCTAGTGCTCATAAACAAGGAGGGAAACAGTGCTTAAGCCTGCCCCAGCTCCCTGCACTGCAGCAGGATCTCAAATCCTGGCAGTGCTTCACACCACCTTGTTAATGAGGCTACAGCTTTCTCTCATCCTCTCCAATCCTGGGCACTGCTCTGTACACACACACACACACACACACACACACACACACACACTCACACACACTGTCTGTCTTCCCCAACCAGCATCTGCATTTTTGAGAGGAGCCTGCTGTGAGTCCAGCCAGGTGACACAGGACAGAGGAGGGACTGTCACTGCTGAGGAGAGGTTTCCAGCTCAGCCCACACAGGCAGAGACCTGTTGCCAGTGAGTGTGGGTCCTTGGCAAGCTGGAAGGTACAGCAAGGCCCTATTTGACAAAGGAGTGTATAAAATTACTCGTTACAGATCATTGTTTTCCTCTGGCGAATGGCTTAAATAAAAATGTTTGCACTGAGGCCAAGAATGCAGGGTCTGAGGCCAAGCAACATCCTGCAATGGTAATAAATACCTACTACACAAATAAACTACCAGAATGGCTGTTTCCCCAGATGTCACAAAGTTACCCCATGCACAAGCTGCTCTTTGATGCTGCCTGCTATCCCAGCCCCAGGCTCGCAGCGCCTCTGCCACAGAAAACCAGTTTTTCTGTTAAAATGAACCAATTGGGATAGAAATTAAAATGCTGTTATTGAATATGCAGTTGCCCCACTTCTTTGAAAATGCAAATGATCCAAAGCAAAAAGTAAAGCCATGTTTTGACTGCTGTGGGAAAAGGGGTGACAGTAACCAAGTGCTGGCAGACCAGCTCCCTCCTCCAGCCAGAAGAAAGGCCCCACATTAGAGGCTTTGCAAATTGGATAAGGTGTGGAGCTAATAAAAACTTGAACTGGCCTGCAATCCTGATGATGAAATCTTGGAAAGCTGAAGTCCTGTGCTGGTTAGTTCTGACTTCTGCCGTGACGGATCTAACAACATGTGAAAGTTATCATCTCATGAGGCACACATCCCTGTTGTTGGGCAGCGCAGACGCACAGACAGCAAAGTTCTGAACAAAACCAGCTCACAAGCCCCACAGGGACTGTCTGGACATCTCATCCTGCACAAATATACCCATTTCACACAAAATCTTCTCAGTTAAAAGTTAAAAATTACTCCTAATGTTACCTGCTTTGGAAAACCCAGCTGTGATGTTTCATTTTCTGCTTTTCCACCATAGCTGCAGTTGGGGCTGGATCCGTGCAAGAGGCATCCATGAACAGCACATAGTTCCCTGTTGAATTTACAGATGCTGCTGTGCAGGAATATAAGAGGGCTGGAACACTGTGCAGCCCTGGTTAGTTCATGCTCAAAGGCCAGCCCACGATTTGACATGGCTCCCATTACTACTGAAAAGAATAGCTGAACCTATAAATCAGACAGCAGCAACGCCCCTTTTACAGCTGTCTCCAGTCTGCCTCCTGAAATTTGGCTGGGTGTTTAGTTTGAGATTCATAGCACACATGTAAACTGTTTAGGGATATTCCTATGTCCCTGTTTCTCGTTAAAAGTGCCAGAGAGAATGAAAAATGTGGTCCATTAGCATTATAATCATCAGAAAGCAAAAATAAATAAATGGGAAAAAAAACCTGCAGTGAGGGTTTGACCTGTAATAGCCCAGTCTGTTCTCCCAGCAATTTCCAGTTTCTGGGGCAGCACTGCATTGGAGAGGTTTCCAGGCAGCAGTGGGCAGATCCCTGCTTCCCACATGCCCTACTCCAGTGGTCTCTAGTGTAAGCTGTGATCATTTCTGGGAAAAATAAAGGGTCCTGGAGGAAACTGTGTTTATCGTTGTCCTGAAGGGGAGATCTGAACACTGGGATTGCCAAAGAACTGGGATAGCTGCTCATCAGCACAGACCCCTCCATCAGCACAGGCCACACTGCTTTCTTGCTTTCTTCTTTGGAAACACCTTCAGAGCAGCATGGCAGTTTCCATTTCTTATGGTTTCCACACACAAAAAGAATCCCTTTTCCCTGTTCCTCAGGCTGAGGGAGAAGACAAAGGTTAAAATGCCAAAGGGCTGTGAGGAAAGAAGTGTCAGAAACTGCCCACTGACACTCAGGACAGAGGAGGGGGAGGAAGGTGTTTAATGTTTTTGTTTCTGACCATCTTTATTTTAATCATCAATAAATTAAACTGATTTCCCCCAAAACTGCAATGCTAATGCTTCTGTGGCAAACCAGCACCACTCACAGAGAAATTGGAAAAGATAATGGATATTTCCCTCTTCAGCATTATCTACATAGAGTAGCACAAAATTTAGTTAGGAATTACTGCCCCAAGCAGAAAGCCTGGTGACATTTGTGATGAGAGTGGCCAGAGCTCCTCACGGCCCCATCACCCAACATCCCACCCAAGGGAATGCCCTCAAGGTGTGAGGAAATCCCTTCTCTATTGTGTAAGGGAGCTCTGATATTTCATCAGAGAGCAGCTTGGGAGCAGCTTGGGGGTCCTCCAGAGCCAAGGACAGTTACATTCCCACCCCTGTACCCAGCAGCTGGTTTGCAATAAGAAGAGTTCCAGCAGACCTTCAGCAGTCTCCACAGGAGGCTCAGAAGAGCTACATTTAACCTTGCTGTTAGTTAAGAACCTTTTTAATTTTTATTTTAATGAGACTTATCTGTGGGCAAAATAGCTCTTTGCAGGCAGAGTGTGTGGGTTTGAGGAGTGGGGGAGAGAGCTGTGAAAAGATTCAAGTCCTTCAGCAATAACCAACAGTCTGCTCAAGATGTATATTCATCCTTTTAACACTGAGATCTTTAGAACTTGTGAAGACCTGCACTGATACTGCCTTTTTTTTTTTGTGTGTGTAGACCTTTATCTTCAAATAATAAACCAACACTGTGCCTTATGCAAGGCAATGAAGAGAGAGTGAAAATATCCTTTATCACCTACATTCTTGTTATGTGGCATCAACACAGCATTTAATAAAAAGCATCTTGATATAATAATAGTTTAAAGTTTATTTTCCAAACAGAACTTTTGTTTGCCTACAGTAATGTAAATTTGCAGTTCTCCTTTACACTTCACAGATGACAACAGAAAAAGATTTTATGATCTCCCCAAAGGAGAGATTTAGTTGTAAAACAAAGCTCTGAGTATGACATTTAGCTGAGGCTGTAAAGGCTACAATAATTTAAAAATACTGTAACATATGGTGCACGTCATGAGGCTGGTTAATATGAGCTCCCAAACTGAACCTTTTTGGTGCATGAGAAGAAACAGGAAAATGCAACTATTCTCCTCTGTCCTGAACCATAAAAAAAGCCTTTGCTCTAGTCCTCGTGAAGCAGGAATGACACTCCCATTTTAATTCACTTTATCTGGAGGAGACGGATTTCCTCTCACCTGCTACACAAGATACGAGCATCTGTTGTGATCTATTAATGCATTTATGATATTATATGAGGGAAGGAAATTGTCATTAGTGGATTGTAATCACCTGGCAGCCGATGCCAGCAGGGCATAGTGCCACACTTGGCTGGAGAAGTGTCTGATAAGAAACACTTAGATCACACTTGGAGCACCCTCCCTAATCCCATGTGCTGGGTCATATTTCGGTTGATTACAGGAGTGCTGTGGACTACAAAGAGCCCATTGCAGCAGGCATCAAGCTGGAGATGTTGCAATGTGGTCAAATCCCAGAACAGCAGAGATAGAAACAAAACAAACACAAACTGCTACAACAACTTGTGTAATCAGATCATTCAGAGGAGCCAGGAGCCAAGTCCCTAGCTGGTGCTAACCAGCACAGCTCTTTCTGCTGTCCGTTTCTCCATTTTTGGCTTCAGTTATCATAAGTTCATAGCTTTGAAGCTCTAACTTCCCACTTCAACATGCAGAAAGTCTATAAACTCTGGACTACCAGCCTGGAACTGTGTTTTGTGAAAAACTCTGCTCAGCTGAAATGTCTTTTCCAAACCTTTTCATCTCGTGCTGCTGTGGGTGCTGGATGTGGAGTCTGTTTCTGACAGTGTGTCCATACCTGCAGCCCAGCTCAGCACTCCAACTGAGAGGGCACTCACAGTTGAATTCAATCTGATAAGAATTCACAGCTTTTTGATCTTCAGAAAGATAGTACAAAAGGAAGCCAAGGAAAAGGGTGTCTCTTTTTTTCCTGTTCCCTGAAAGGGTGGTCAGAAAAATAGGAGTGTCATCAAAAGGCAAAAAAAACTTATATATGAGAAGAAAAGCAGATAAGAAAACACATCCGACTGCTCTTGAGTCAAACATTATTTAGCACCCTCAGCTTGCTCCCAAAACCCAGGCATATGATATATTGTAGAATCACAGAACATTTGGGGTTGGAAGAGACCTTAAAGCCTATTGACCCCAAATTCACAATTCAAATCTTAATCACAAGCAGCAGTGTCAAGCTGTTTTTTATGGGTCTGGGTCTCAGAGAGAGAAGAGCAGTACTTGACTGGCATAAAGTTGTTTATTACATGCATACATGGTCTGAAGGCATTCAGAATGCTTAAAGTCCATGCTAAAACTTCCTGGCCATGCCTCGAGCAGGAGCAGTGGCTCTTGCAGTTTTTCCTGGTATAAAATCCCAAGCAAAGCAGCAGCAGTTCCCAAGCCTTTTTCTGGTGTAGTCTCAAACAGAGCAGCAGTAGCAGCTTCTCCATCTTTTTTCTTCTTTCTTCTTTGGTATGGATGCGTGTGTGTGAGAGTATGCGCAGGTAAAAACAAGTGAGTGAAAGAAAACAGAGGCAGGAGGCATGATAGAGCAGGCCTCTACTGAGGGTTTTAACCCTAAATTGAGCAATCAGCTAAAACCCCAATTCTAAAACAAACTTTCTGCACCTATTAAAATTATACTTTAAAATGCAAAAGGCAGCATCAGTTCTTACACACCTTTATTTACATTTGTGCACATTATCTGTGTACATGTTTTATTGTTTTTGTCCATGGCTCTATCTAAGAATGCAAAACAATATTTTACTGTGTTTAAATTATTTCTGTAGCAGCACTGAACTTTTAACTGGAACTTAGAGTACTCTGCTTCTACTCAGGCACTTAGGAAAGCAGGAAATATATTCTTGCTTAGGCTTAGTTCTAACTTACTTAACACTAAAACTTACACTTATTTATGTGGTTTAATATATCTTAATTTATCTAAAGGCTTTAACTCAAAATCTACATTCTTTTCTCCTTCTGAGAGACTAAGAGGGGGTCTAGTTTCTTGATTTCCAACACAGCAGCCTGGTGAAATGACAGCCTCTCACAGGCAGAGTGGCTGCTCCACCCCACACAAACACACCTAGGAGCTCCGTGCACTCAAAATGGCACATTCAAGGACAAGAAGAGGGATTTTTACACATTTTCCCAGGTGGGAAGCCTGAAGCTCATAGCCTTCTGCCAGCACTATGTATAAGATATAATTTGCCCAATTAAATGATGTCACTGGTGGAGAAAGGTGTGCTGACCTTGCAGACCTGCAAAGCAATAAATGTCAGTTCCAGCAGCAATAGAAAGCAAGTGCACTGCAATGAGTAGCCCAAATCTTTCACAAAGGAGTGAAAATTCTCCCCGAGTTACAGCTTTACTGAAAAATAATAGCAAGCTCATTAATGCTGGTAGTTGGTTTCTCTTTTCTTTTTTCTCTTCTGTACAAGTAACATGGAAACAGAAGAAAGAGAATAATTTCTCTGGTACTGAAGTGCCTTCTGACTGCAACTATTTCTGGATTCTCCACACCCAACATTTGCAGTTTGATCCCAGGAGAAAAATGTGTGGTTTGCATTTTTAGGGAAAAAACCCCCCCTCTGATTAATTTGTGCAGATTTGCATATAAATTACTTTTAGACTCAGCATCCATCATGATGACAAGTCTGGTTTGTGACTCCCAACCATCTGTGGTCTCCAGGAATCATGGCAGCCGCTAGGTATTCTCTCAAGTTGGATTTGTTTCGTTTGCATCTGAGCTCAAAGGCAAAATATGTTCTCTTCTACCAGACGCCTTATTTAGATGTGATTTACATATGGGAGAAAAGCTTGAGAAATATCAATATTTGCATTTTAAGCATGATTTCAGGATGTCTGTTGTGGTTCATTCATCTGCTTTTTGGCTCTTGCATGCATTTAGTTCACTCTTCTCTGACTGCACAAGCATATGAGTCTCATTAGCTTAATGATGCACTTATTTATCCTTCATCCTTGCTAGCACTTCTTATCTGCAGGACGGGGGATGTTAGGTGAGCTATGTTGATATTTAGAATTATCCACATCATAGCTAACCTGATTGGCAGGTCATTGATCCCAAGGAGATTTTAGGTGATGATCATCCTTGTTTTGCTCTTTTCAGGTCAGATGTGGCACCTTCGTGCCAGGCCGAGGCTTTGAAGAGGGAAGGCATGGAGGACAGCTGAAGTGTTTCCTGAAGGTGCCTCAGGAGCCATGGCCTCCAGGTTTTCATGTTCTGGGTGGGTTGTCTTGGGTCCAGTGAGGCTCCCAGCAACAAACATCCCTCCTGCTGGATGAGATCACACCCTGCTCGAGCAAGGCCCAGAGGAAAGCCCAGAGGGGAGGGAGGAGCAGCCTCCACAGGTGCTGGGAGTCCCTAGCTTAACACAGGCACCATTGTGCTGCTCACAATGTCCCAGGGGACGCTGGGGTGTCACAGATGCTTCTCTGGAGCCCAGAGCAACCCTCAGGGCAGTTACTCTGTAGGTGCCATGGCCACCTCCACCTTTGGTTTAAGCTCCATGACAGTTTTTCCTTTAAGTCTCTG
The DNA here is from genome assembly GCA_018697195.1 of Certhia americana. Taxonomy (NCBI): domain Eukaryota; kingdom Metazoa; phylum Chordata; class Aves; order Passeriformes; family Certhiidae; genus Certhia; species Certhia americana. Next base: position 4,332,259 of record CM031868.1, on the reverse strand, counting down.
CAGGCTCCCCAATCCCCTCGGTGAGTTCCACAGGACCATGCCTCTGCCAGTGACAGAACAGCAGATATTTTACCTCTTCCCTGAAGGAAAATAGTTATAGATGCATAACATCATTAAATGACTAAGCCAGCTCCTGGGACACATTAAAAAAACAGTGTGTTTAGATATCTTCAACAGCATTGGAGCCTGTGGAGAGAAGGTGGGAAAGGACAAAGTGCTGCTTGGAAAAGCTGCTGAGGAAACGAAGCAGCTGTCTGTGCTAAGGAAGTTCTGCCACAGCCATTTAACACTCCAGGCTGAGCTCGCAAGTCCAGGAAATATGTGGGTAATTCACCACTTACCAAGTCAGAGTCATAAAGTGTTCTGAGCTGGAAGGGACACAGAGCTGGAAGGCTGTGTAGCTCGCAGCCCCAGATCTGTACAACATTTGCAGGAGCACCCCAAGCATGTCTCATTTTTCACCCTAATCCAACTGATAAAACAATAAAGCAGTTTTGACCTTCCATATAAATTGTTTACTTTACTGCTTCCATGGCTATTTCTATTTCTCCTCTCACCTGTCCTGCAGGGTGATGACAGGTCTGGAGGCAGAACCCTTCCAGCACCACCCTGCAACACCTGGCCCTCTGCTGCTGACCCCTGGCTGTGGCTGCTGTCAGAGACTTCTCCATGGCAAATTCCTGTGGTGGTAACAATGTGGAAATATTAACACCCACCTGACATGCCAGAGATGAGAAAATTTTTGAAAACTGCAGCAACTGAATTTCCTGGCTCATCAAGTGGTGCTGAACAGCCTTCCTCCCCACTTCAGATTTCACACTGGAGTCTCCCACTTTATGTTGTTTCATTGCTGCTGACAAACTTTAACTGTGCAGCAGGTTGTAGTGATGGAGAGTTGGTTCAAAAGCTCCACAAATGCCCTGCTACTGGGGCTTTCTAGCTTTTCCCCTGCCTTCACTGTGCCTCCCAGTTCCCATCTGGTAAGCTGCCAAAATTATCTTCTGATTTAAATTCTGCTTTGTACATGATACACAAGAGCATAATTTCTGTAAAACTCAAGTTGGCAGCATAAAGAGAAACAACGCATGAGAAAGATTAAATAGAAAACTGGTTGTATTTCAAGAAATTGGTGACAAAGAGCTATCAGCTCTCAAAAGCAGAGGTGCTTTCCTTTCAGATTTCTGCATATAGCCAGCAGGGATATCTATCATGGCATTGCATGGCATGGCAAGGCAAGGCAAGGCAAGGCAAAAGTACCCTCCAAACTAAACTCTTCTATATGCAAGGGCAAATAATGATGATAAGTTTTTACAGCAAAATTCACTCTGCTGGAGAAGGAAAGTCCCTGGAGCCCAGGGACTATATGGCTTATCCAACCTGTGCTACTCCCTGCTTCCTCCTGCTTTGGCATCTCCCCCACGAGAGGCTCTACCAGCTCAGGGTGTTTGAGTTCACAGGAGTTTGCAGTCCTATGGGAATTGGGGAATGCTCAGGGAACCATTTCCATTTAGCTCAGAGAGACAAAGCAGAGTTCTGAGCATTTCCTCACGGTGATGGCTGGGTTTGCACACTCCACTGGTTCCATCCTAGGCAGATCCCTAAGGCAGAAGCACTCCATTTTTCCCAGGGGCCCCATGGGAAGACAAGCAGCTCCTGGTAGGCCATACATGCTGCAGACCTCTAGCCTCCTGGGTACTGCAAGTCATCTTTAGCTGATTTCCCCTCATTGCATACATGGCCCTTGCCATTTTTGTTGCTTTCCATGTCCATCTAGGGCTGTAATTAAATAGGTATCTACCTATAAAGCATCTAAAAACTGGAGAAAGCCACGAAATATGACACAGTTCTGGCAGTGGGAATGCATGCTGAGCTCAGAGGAGCCTCTCCCTGGGGTCCCTTCTTCTGTCATTTACCAATTCCACACTCCATCTTAATAGATGACCTTAAAATGCAGGGGAGAGCTTCACCCATCCAGAAAAATGACTTAATACAGCAGTTGGTTCCTGACACACTCCCCACTTCTCTCAGTTCTGAAGTGTTGTGCACAGCTAACAGTTTCACAGGAGCTGGGACACGAGCACTAAAGCAGTGGGTAGCATCAATCTGGACCAACATAGAAAAGAGAGGAAATGAGGCTCTCTTGACATTCTGTTTGTGCTTCTGGCATGGCTGTAACAAATACAGTGAAAGTGCCAGGACAGTTCCAAACCCAGAAAAGAGGAGAATCTCACCAGAATGGCAGGAACTAAAAATCAGAGGTAGTGACTCTGCAGTGCCAATGCCATCAGTGCTACGGCTGTGTTCTCTGCAAACTCAGGCAAAGTTACCAGTGGTTCTCATTATAGATGGAATGCCAAAAAAAGCATCAAATTGGTCTGCTGTGACAACAAAAGATCCTGCCTGGGAGTGAGGCGAGGTGAGCTCCAACAATGAGATGTTGCACCTGGGGTCTGGTAAAACATGCACATGTATAGCCTGCAGTGTGAAATGGGAACCTGTGTGAGCACAACCAGGCTCCCCCACACCAGCAGCCCCACCTTGGGTCCTCCCTCCCCTCCTGCCCTGGAGCTGCCTGGGCCAAGGGCCTGTTTGACATTGTGGTTTAACCTGAGCAAGCTCTGTATCTCTTTAACGAACTACAGCCCAATTTTAGGAAATGCTCCCTTAATATTTGGAGAATTAATGACGCATGAGTAATGCAGCAGCCTGATCCAAGAAATGTTCCAGTATACGTATATATATATAGTCAAGTTTTTCCAAACACCTAATTTCATGGGTACCCACAGAATACTGGAAGTACCTGGTGCCCATCAGAGGAAGCAGTGGCTGTGACTGGAGCAGCTGAGGCTGTCCTGGATGCTGCAGTCTCACCTGGAGTGTGACAGAGTGTATCCTCATCAGAGATCTGTGACACACACAGCTACTCAAGGAAGGCTGCACGGCTTCTGAAACTCACTCACACAAGTCATTTGTGTTGATTTAGAATTTACAACGAAACTTTTCCCAGAGAGCTGTCCACAGGCACATTGACACCGTCTCTGCAGCAGCATCTCTAGGCACTGCCTGTGCAGCGCAGACCTGCTTGGGGACTTCCAGCCCTGCTTCCTTCTGCTCTGTGAAACCACAGGATTCCTTCTAACTCAAACCCTCCTCCTAATGGGAATTCCTTGGACTTGAAGAGGTTTTGGGACTCAGAAGATCATAGGGGGCTACTTAATGAATTGCATGTTTTGTCTTGCTCCTGCTGGTTTTTGGTAAGATGACACTCACCAGTCTGCCTCACTCACAGTGTCTGTCAGCTGGGTACCTTCACCAAGGTGTTCTATGTGGTTGTGTTACAATGCAGGCAGCATCCACACAGCTGGAGGATTCTTACTAGAAGGATGGCAGCAGGTATCTGAATTTTAGGGTCTGCTTTGCTTCCTTGCTGAACTAACCAGAAAAAAAGAGTCATTACTTGCCAGGAATCACCATACAGGCAGTCAATGACTGAACATTCCCCAGTTCATCTGCATTTCCCTTTCCCTTCACAACCACTACTGTGGCGTCAGTAACTACTGGCATTTTGTGATGAGGACACACACATGCATTTGTATTGGTGTTTCCAAAATAATGGTTAAATTTGGGCCTTTTAAAAAGTATTTTTTATTTTCTAAGAACAATATTTACCCTGGCAGGGCCTAGCCATAGTGGTGGAAGACACAAAGCTGGGGTTGCACTGTACATGATCACACAGGGCCCATTGTGCACAGAGCATTTGGTTCAGCTTCAAACTCCTGTTAGTGACTGCTTTTCCCCAGTGTAGTTCCAGTTGGACAGTGGGAAGCTGGGCCAGTAGGGTTTCATAATGCCCTGGGAATCCATAGGAAATGATAATGTATGCTCCGTTCATAGGGGGATTTTTTTCCTTTTTTGGTTTTTTGTTTTTTTTTTTTTTTTTTAATACTAGGACTACAGACTCAAATCAAAAGCCAAGCTGGATTCCTTCCTGAACATCCCCCAGATGTAAAGATCTGTAGAAAAACTTCCCTTAGGCCCTTCTGCCTAGTGAAAACCATCCCAAGCTCTGTCTCCTAAAGCTCTTGGGGCTGAATTGTTGGGAGGGAGGAGAGGACAGGGCAAGGGCAGGGCAACCACCATGGGCTGGAATTGTACCTTCACCAATGAGCACCTTCAGAAACCAGGCAGGGCTTTAAATAAGCCTAAATATTTTTAATGCATGTTTTTTTCAGCAATGAAAACCAGAAACTATTTCACATGAAGATTCAGGTGATTATTAGAGTTGCAGCATCACTGATAGATCATTCATAGCTATTTTGATAGATTATCTACAGCTATTTAGACTGACTGGATAAAAGGCAAAAGCTTTTACACAGCAAAATCAAAGGTTTGCTTGGTTCTCTTATTTCCTTGCTTTAGCCCCAGTCTCACTTTCCAACCTTTGCACCACTCCCCAAGTATTTTATCTCAGAGGCTGATCTGAATTTTTGGTTTTTCTCTAATTCTACACAAGTTCCTATAGTAAGTCTCTCTAACATTTATCACCCTGAGCCTCAGCCCTCTCTTCTCGACCCTTTCTAGGCTTTTAATGTATAAAATCCTCTTTCAAGACCTTGCTGCTTAACAAAGGTAAATGTTGTGGCTCTGCTTCCACCCACCCTACTCCAACTGCCAGGTTGTCAGAGCAGTAAATACACAAATATTTTGCTTGGCAGTCCTGGCTGCAGTAAGAACATTGTTTTGTAAACTGAATTTAATGCCCAGAGAAATGAGTTCCTGTTTATAATGCAATACACAGTACACAGGAATGTATGCTCAGATTTCTGTACCTGTTATGGAAAGAAAATTGCTATAAAACCACATTAAAATATTAAATCAATGTATAAGCTGGAGACATTGCTCCTGGAAGATAAAGGACAGGCTGGTAGCTGCAGTTTGAATATTTACATGTGAAAATTACAACTCATTTTATTCAAAAATAAGGAGATGAGATTATCAAAAAAGATCCCTGAAGTGCAAAACAAAATTACCCTTTTTTTACTGTAAGACAGAGATGACAAGTCAGTAAACAGTTGGATTTTAAAGAGCTGTTCCAAAAAAGTGCTGAGGCTGCTGTTGTACCCTTGACAGGCAGACACAACCACGTCAACATTTCCCATAAATCCTTATGTGGTGTGAAAAATAAATGTGGTTTATCCAGCTCCTGGAGAGCTACAGAGAAAATTGTTCCACCTCTACCCCAGAGCAGCTTGCCATGCTGTTGTGCAATGGAAAGACATTCCAGCACTGTGTCAACTTGGGACTGGATTTCAAAAATGCTGGGGCCTTCCTTCATGGTTCATGCTGCTATTATGCAAGAAAGAACACCAGTGGGATTTCACAAGAGGCAGTAGTGGCCTTCTTGCCTATCCTTTTGTGTAACCAGTCACAAAGAGTCACAAGGCAAATTTAGTGTGGAAGGTAGTTCAGCAAGTAGAGAACTCACAAAAATAAAAAAATAAACAAACCCCAACACTTTTTTCACTTTCCATAAGTGTCTCTAACTTGTACAGAATATTCACAGCTTCAATAAAGTCTAGGGCTGTCAGGTCTAGTTCTTATTTCCAAGGAACCAGCCCTCTGCAAGATCTCAGAAACCAGGCTGCTGCTTGGACCAAACTGGAGAGAAGAGGCAGAGAACAGGCTGTGGCAGTCAGTTCAATAGTCTAATTCCCAGAGCAGCTCCTGCCATCCCACCAGAGCCCTGTGCTCCTCACCCTGACACCTCCCAGCTGAGCAGGGCTGTTCTGGGACCCCTTCCAGCCCCCAGAGTGTTCAGACTCTTCTTTCCCCAAAACAATCCCTCTCTTCCCCCTTCTGTGCCCCTCAGCTCATTCCCCACACCCTCCTTGGCTGCAGCTAGGGAACAACACATCCCTTTGATCCATTCTGCTCCCAGCTCCAGTCCTGGGGATGTTGATGGCACCTCATTTTACCTGCAGCATCTTGGCCTTCAGTTTTGCACCTCTTCTTCCTCACTGCTCAGCTCCTCAGAGAAATTCTGCATGCCCAACTCACCAAAACAAGCACTTTTAAATGTGCTTTGGGCACTCAGGGCATTTGGCTTCCTGCAAATCTTGGGCACACTCGCCTTCCCATCTTTTTCGTGCTGCAGGTTGACTGCATGGTGCCCATCCTTGCAAGCTGGACTCCACTGTGGGCAGTACTGGGACAACACAGCCCTAGAAATGATTAGAGTCTCCTTGTGCAGCCAGAGGAAATGTTCTGTGGCCACAAATTATTTAATCCAGATTGTGTGAGGGTCTTTGAGCTTGGCTTTGCTTGTTTCTCCATGTGGTGTGTGGAGGAGTACAGAGAAGTGTGACCATACAGCTGGTTCTGGAGACACAGAACATTCTGGAGGCAGGAGGAAGCTGAAGCTCTGTATACAGCAGGCTCAGAAATTCTCCTTTCTAACACTCACATTCCCCACTAACAACAGAGGCATTTCTGACACAGCAGTGGCCAACTGGCAGGCACACACAGAGATCAAAGGCTTTCCTGTGGCCTGTGGCTCTCCAGCAGATTGCTCTCCACAGGTCAGGCCAGAGCTTTGTGCTGTGAATTGTGTGACCCCCATGAACCTGCTGAATCAGGGCCAAAGAAATGTTTGTCCCATCCTTGCATCTGTAAAGTCTACAAAGAGCAAAGCTATTTTTCATTAATTGCTAACTGTTCCTCTTGGCAAGCCAGTTTGCCTCCCCCTTTTATTCACTTTAAAAAAAACCTATCAAGAGCCCTTTTAGTCCAGCACTACAATGGGCTGATAGTATATCCCTAGTTTGTCTTCCAAATTCTCATACAAGCTATCAAATGTTGGCTTGTAGCAACAATTCATCCAGCCTTTCATCTGCTGAAACTTTTTACTGGTTTTTGTCACAGCCTGATATGTCCATCTGTGAAAGTGTTTCTAATACAAAATTTACATTTCCTTTTTCCTTAATGTCACCCTAATTTGCCTTTTTACTTCACGTAATTCATATCCTCTCACTCGTATTTACAAATTTTAAATATTTGTTCCATTTTAGTCCTCCTTTAAGCACTTGGTTTACCTTTAGTGAGAATGGGAAGCAGCACAGCCATTGCCTTGTTGCTTGGGAAACTCATTGAAGAGTTATCATTATCAAATGAACGTGTCAGCAAGGTCCTCTGGCAGGTACTACCCAAAACCACTGAGGATTGCAGCAGATTAGCAGCACATGTCTGAAATTCACTCCTCCGCTTCTTCTCAGGTTTGAAGAACCTCCCTTCTCCCAGAAACATCAGTTTAAGTTTTGATTGTGATGTAATAAATTTGGGAGAAACATTCCTATTTTAACTTACAAAAACCTTAGCAGAAAAATGAAAAAAAAAAAAAAAATTAATTATCGCAAATCCTGAGTCCCCCCATAAAGCACCCAGTAAATGTGGCCTCCCCAGGGTAAGAGATTGGCAGAGCCAACTCTTAGCCCTTTCTGGGCAGCTGGCTGCTCTTTTCTCTGGTTTATCAATCCCAGAAAAGGTCTTTTAAAAAGCAGTGACCCAGGATAAACTTGTAATTAGAAATTTTGTCTGTTTATGAAATGTTATTTGATATTCTTGAGACACAGACTCAGAACAACCTCTTTTTTAAATACCCATTGATTTTGTCACTGACTTCAACATTGGCCCAGTGATAGAATTTGTGTCTCAAAGGTGATATTATGTCAGAGTCCATTAGTAGGAGCAAAAACCTCTCCAGATTTTTCAAGACAGTTGTAAATAGCATTTCTTCAGTACATTCATTAAATGATCAAAGAAATATGTTGGAAATAACATGATACCACATAGAGCAACATTACATAGAGAACACATTAAAAATTTAATGCAAAACCAGCATCACTATTTAAGGCCAAACCAGCACAGCAGTTTGTAAGAGCACATTTTGTACATGTGCACCAGTCTAACCTGCAAATCTTTGGGGGAGAAAAAGCCCCTGGGTGGTATTTCATCACTAGCCACTACCCTTGGGGAATATTCTATGTTCCTGTCAAGTTTTACATTAGATATATTGTACCTAGGGAATGAGAAAGATGTAAGCTAAAAATCTTGATGATAAAAAAAAGTTATGTACTTTCTTTTGAGTTAGTAGTTTAGGAAATGCCTTCAGGAGCTCAACTTCAATTCTGTGATACAACACTGGAAGTTCATGCAGCCGACACTCCATGGAGCCCCAAGTGGTGCTAGAGATGCCAAGACAGCACTTACCAGGCAAGAGTGGATTTGGCCTTTCTGTTTTATTCTTTTTTCTCTTTTCCTTTCTGTTTTTGCCCTCATAGCCATGGGATCCTCTTGGCTGACCTCCCTCTGCCCCAGGGCACACAGGAGCCACACAGTGACCATCAATCTGCAGACCACAAGGTGCTGCAGCCATGCTGGCAGGAGCATGGGGCTGCTCTGGCAAGAAAGCACAGAGGAATCTCTTTATCTATTGACATCAGCAACCAGCTCTGCTGCAGCTTCTGACAAACCTGACAAAGAGCCTGGGAGGTGAGGCTGGCTCCAGGCATGTCCAGCCAAACAGCAAGAATGAGCAGGAGGCACAAGGCACAAGGAACCACCCTGATGATTTCAAAGCCAAGAGATGTTTCCCTGCAAGTTGTTTTGGGTGCTGAGGTTCTCAGAGCTGCCAGGAAGCTGCTGCAGCAACAAAACATCAATGCATATGGATAAACCTTGGGATGAATCATGGAATCATGGAGTGGTTTGGGTGTGAAGGGACCTGAAAGCTCATCTCATTCTGCCCCTGCCATGGGCAGGGATACCTCCCACTATCCCAGGGTGCTCCAGGCCCTGTCCAACACTTTCGGGGAGGATGCTCAACTCCTCTCCACTCCTGCTCACTATGGGTATAAGACAAGGTTTGTTCTTTAATGGGACTGTTGCTTCTTTTCCATCATATCCAGCCAAGTTAAACTAATTACACTGGATGCAGATTATACTAGAGGTGTATGGGTTTGGGTTGTTTTGTGGCTGGAATTTGATCCTTTTCTTTCTCACCTACCTCCACCATTGCATTGCAGTGCTAGAGAGTGCTGTGTCACACCAGATCAGAGCTTTCACACACCCCCCCCTTCGCTCTTCATCCACCTTTGAAGTGGTTGTGATGCTGCAGCTCTCCCCAGAACAAAGGCATTCTCATCCCCTGACATACTGCACTGCCTAGGAATTTCGTCTCCCAGACAGACTGCAAAGGGAAGAATCTCCACAGACTACGTGCACTTTATGGTTTCATTAATTCCTGACACCAACCACACTAACGGGCATTTATCAGCAAGGAATGCATGATCAATTAGTCACAGGAATAAAAACGAGAGAGTAGACTCTTGAAATGAAAAGGGGATTATTCCTGCTTGAACATCAAAATGATGCTGGCTCCTCTTTGGATGATTAGGTGGAGAATTTATAGGAGATAATGTTAAATGGTCAAAGGTTTCCCACTTAATTATGGGAAAAATGGTTGTGTGTGCTTTGGTGGGTGCTATGAGACTGCTGCCAGGGTGAGACATTCTCCCAAAATTTAAGCAATGAGCATGAATTGCATTCAACTCTTAATGCCAAATATCATTAATTGGTACAGTTATTAGGGGGCATATAATGTCAATGTAAAAGGATGCTGAAGTCCAGCTCTGGGGCAGGCAGAGACAGCAGTACCAGTCCTCCTGCATTTCCTAATGGGCCAAGTTTCAACAGTTTTCCCTCAGAAAAGACTGTGGTCAGGATCTGCTTCACTGCAGACACTTCAGCATGGCCCCATAGAGCCAAGTGCTTACTTTAGACACCCCTCAACCCATGCACACCCTGATGCCAGCATCTCTCCCCTCTCACAACCCCCTCTGTGCCCCAAGCAGAGCTGGGCTCCACACACACAGGGTTGTTTATCCCAAAGGTTCTGGTGATTTCTGCAAATTAGACCCAGGGCATGGTGCTTCCAGGTTAAAATATTATAGCTATAAAAGTGTTCATATGAAAGAAATATTCCCTGTGGATTTTGAAAGCATTGCAGAGTCTTTCCCTGAACTGTGGTTTATATTGTTTTCTTCATGGAATGCAGCTGGCTTTATTAATAGAAATAATTAAGAAATATAGAAATAATGTATTCAGTGATTGATGGGGGGGAAGCATCCCAAATAATTTATTAATATTCTATGACACTGATCTACTAATGAAGACATTTATTAATAAGAAATATGCTCAACAATGATGGTGAAAATCAATCAAACACATTATTAGCAATTATTATTCCACCATTTCTAACTGAGAGGTAAAATGTCCTTTAGCTGCAGTTTCTCTAGAAAGTGTACAGTCAATTATTCAGATAACAGCACCAGAAATAGTTGACATTTCAGAGGTAAAGGATGCATAAAACAATACCAGTTAAACTCATTCTGGCTGAAAATTGCAATATTTGCCTTAGGGTTTCTGCTACTTTGTAGTTATTTTGCATTATTAATTTGGAGTAATGCTTACACAGAATACCAACAGGAATCTGACAGGAAATTTATGTAGAGACTCTCCCCAGAGATCTTAGATGTTGCTAAGCCCATTTTTCCTTACCCAGAATTAATGAATAATCATCTCCTTGGCAATGGTTCCTGGAGTAGAGAACTTGTACTTTGGTTCCTGTTAAATGCAGAAAAATGAAAAGTGTCAGATAATGTTGCATCAGGGGGATTTATCTAAAGCAACTGGGTGAGTAAATACCCTCCATGCACTGAGTCACTGCTGCAAACTGCTCCCACCAGTGCTACAGCTAACTTCAGATATGGGAAAGTCTTCTATGCAAAGAATGCTTATCTCTTTTAAGTTTAAAGATACTTTGATGTCTCTTTCACATGCAAAAGCAGCGCTCCCTCCTTTCTCAGTCCTACAACCAACTCCTAAGTCCAGGGATTTCCTTTCTTTTTCCTTCTCAAGCTGCAGGACAACTTCTTTCAAGCTTTTCTAGTATTTCATCACTTAATTTACTGCCGAACCAAGGTGAGGGCTGGAAATCGTTTTCCTGCTGCTTTTGTGCCCGGGAGCAGCTGACCTCTGGGGCAAGCTCATGGGGAGATTTCCTGGAATAACCTGAAACCCTGAGCTGGAGCTTAACGTACTTCAGGAAATGGATTTAGCTGCCCCAGTCACTGCTAAACAGGGCCTGCTGCTGCTTGGAGCCAGCTCAGCTCAGCCCTCCTGGGGATACAACCATCCTCAGCCCTGGGGCTTCCCCAGCCAGGCTGGAGCTGGTCACATTCAGCCATCAGGGCTATCCATGGCTCCCAGTTGGACTGGGAGACCAGGAGGGAACTGGGGCTGCAGTGGGAATCACAGATTGGTTTGGGTTGGAAGGGACCTTACAGACCATCTCCAGGGGAACAGGGGACAGCAGGTGAAGCAATGGCAAAGGCCATCAGTGGGGAACGAATGTTCTCACCCAAGGACATGCTGTCTTTGTGGAGGATGGGAAAAAAAAAAGGCGTTTTCAAGTTCAGCCATCCCCCAAACATAGTTGTGTATAAAGCCAGCCCTCTCATCAGGAACAGTAAGGGCAAGAGAAGTCAATCCCTCCAACCCACTGGGACACCATGGGCACTGCCCCATATTTGATAAGCTCTTATTGATGGCATTAAGTCCAGGTTTCTGTTTGGAGAGTTTGGGCTCCTCCTCACATAAAAACCAAAACCAAACAAAAAGGTAGATGTACAAAGGGATCTGGCTTATCCCAAGCTCTCTGGTGGGCACTCAAGATCTCAAAACATTTCAGAGGGCAGGTCTCCTCTGCCACACACAGAGAAGCATCATCTCTTCAATAACTTCAAGTAGCACTCTGAATCTGTGCAATGTTTCTACTGTTTCTCAGACTCCCTTGGAAATACCAGCAGGTTCAGACCCCAAATGGTGCTTTTTGCAAGGACTGCAAGATGAAGCTGGCAGAGCTTGCCGAGATGCAGAGATAAAATCTAAATTAAAATTTAAATGAGTCTCTTGAGGTTGCTCCCACATCTGACTGAGGGTGCTGCTTAAGGAGATCGTGTCTGTCCCCCTGCAAGAACATTCATCACTGAAAGACCCCAGGTTTCTGAAATAATTTGGGGAAAATCTTGGTCATGAAGCCCCTCCACCAAAGGTGGGACTTTCCAGGTGACATCAGCACACCTTTCAGGGTGGGCAGGTTGCTTCCTGTGCACAAAACTGTCTCCCAACCCAGAGAGAGTGTGAGAGAGGAGCACAGCTGAGCCTGGGGGACATTTACTCCACAGCAAAGCCAAGATTTGGCTGCAGCAGGAAGGCAAGCTGTGCCGAGTGAAGACCTGGATCATAAGCCTCAGAAAGTCCTCACAAGTAGGTACCTGTTAGTGTGGATGGGGATCATTCCTCTTTGGTTCAGGTGTAAACAGGGTCTTTTGAATAACATTTGCAGCCTGTACTGGCTCGCTCAGGACTTACACTGCCCAAGGCAGCAAAGGAAGATATGGAAAAAAGCACTAATTCCATAAAAGTGGTCTTGGGAAAGCAGGAAGCACCAAAGCACTGGTAAAAGCACACAGCATATATGATGTAAAATTATTGTTTAATTGATATACTGAAAGATATTGTTCTAATTGTAGGAGGGAAAAGAAATAATGATCAGTTAACTCATTATTAATGTTCATTTTCTTTTCCAGTATTGCCAGAGGGTCGAGTTAATTAGCAAGCGTGACAGTTGGGCTTTAATAGATCATCTATAGATTCCAGTCACAGCAGTCTAGTTTAATAATTGGGTTTCTTTCTCCTTCATTTTGACTAATAGCATACTTAAAGCAATTATTAAAATTCATCATAGCACAAAAATAAACCATTTGAAATCTCACCAAAAATGGCAGCACAGCAGAGCTCTGCTTAGCATGTAGTGGAGAATTCAAAACAGCTTCTTGGAAAACATGGAACAGTTTCTTCTTCTTCTCTGATAACTTTTCAACAGCCACAATGTGAATGTGGACACTCAGTGAAAGCAAAGAGTGCTTCAAGGCAGTGTCAAATAGGCTGCTGTCACTAAAAAAGTGCATTCAGACTTCACAGGAAATTCATTCTGAAAATGCAAATTCATATGTGGAATTGCACATGAACTACCTGTAACCAACTACCTTTAGTTACAGGTAGTTAAGCTAAGCTATGGCAGGTTAGCAGCACTGGCAGAAAGTTGTTCTAACACTGCATCATCAAACTGTTCTGGAGACTTTACAGTCTGCCTTGGAATGGCTGTAGGTGCCAAATGGACACAGCTTCTGCTGTGAGGAACTTAAAATCCTCCTTGCTGATCTTGTGGACTCTTTGAAGACAAAGTTTAAGTTCCAGCATGAGCACAGCTCTGCATAAGCTCATTGAGCCCAAAAGCTACAGGCATCAAGGCACCCAGCAGAAACTCCACACATTTCCACCATGTCTGTGAGGAATGGGGCTTCTTCCAGGACTGACAATTAGGCAAGATTATGAGGGGTGAAAGAATTAATTATAAAAATACAGAATAAAAATAGAAAACTTAAGAAAAGCCTGGTGTCTATAGTTCCTGAAGAAAGGCCAGCAGGACTGTGAGCTGTGTGCTCACCATCTCCTCCTTCAAGTGCACACAGGGACGGAGCAGCCCCGTGTGTGATGCAGGCATTGAAACCACTGTAGACTTGGAATCTGTTCACAAGTCAGAATAAAGACAGAATAATTACTGAATCCCAGACTGGTTTTCATGGGAAGGGACCTTGTCGACAGGTGTCTGCTAAGGAAGGCAGGAGCCTTCCTTGGAAAGGAGAATTTAAACCCCCTCCCTCCAAATTATTACTACTTTTGCAAATAAGGGCCTCTCAGGCAAAGATATGGGAATAGGAATAACAGTTCTTTACTATGGGAACTAAAATAAACAATAAAACAAAAACACATACAATAAGATGAAGCATCTGATTCTAGCCCGGATGAGATAACCGGCGCTTCGTCTCGGGTCACCCACCCTATGGCAACTTTGTGAGAGACATTCTGATTTGGTCGTCCAGAAACAGAACTTTTTAATAACAGGAAAATAACAAACCATAAACCACGCACCGTACAAGGGAACGGACTGAAAAAGAGCAGGGAGGTCCAGGGTAACAGCAGTCTTAAGTATGAACATGGGGGAGGAGTTTAGGGTGGAGAAAGTGGGGATAGTCCAATGGGGGAAGGAGATTAGGAATATGGAAAATACTGCAGCAAAAGTAAACCAGTAACAACAATGAGAACTGAGAACTTTCTGGAAATGATTTCCATAAACCAAATGAGGTAATTGGGGGTGGGTACCAGCTCACCCTGATTGAGAGCTGACCCATGGCTTGGAAGTTAAGATTTCCACCCCTGTCTGCAGGGCAGACTACTTCAATAAGACAAACAAATAAACAAACAAAACCCACTGACAGAGTCAGGATCCAACCTGACACCCTGTGGGTCAGGGTGTTGGTGGCAGTGCCATTCCATGGTGGCTGCAGTCCCAGTGGCAGATGTGGCTCTGGTGAAGTGATGCTCCTGTAGAAAGAGTGGAGTTCTTTCGCTGAAAGTCCAGTGGTGACAGATGGGCCTGGTCTTCCTCTGAGAATCCAGTGGAAAAGGTTGGCTTGGTGTTTTGACTCCCAGATTTTTATCCAGGTAGGAATACTTGGCTCCTCCCCTGGCTGGAGCATTTCCCAGTGGGATGATGGAATTCTATCAGTGAGACTCAATGGCCCATGAGCAGAAGATCTGTCCCTGGAGGGAGGCTGGGTTGTGGAAGAGATAAGAAAACTGCCCCAGCAGGTTTATTGACAGTTGGCCATTGACAGACAATTACACCACCCCCCTACACCCCAGTTTGATCAGATGGTGATAGAATAGAGTTTTGGTTACATTTTGCACTGCAAACCCGTGATAAACCTCCAAGTCCATCCAATCCAACTCCCTGCCATGGACAGGGACATCTCCCACTATCCCATGGTGCTCCAAGCCCCATCCAACCTGGCCTTAGACATTCCAGAGATGGGACAGCCACAGCTTCTCTGGGCAACCTGCGCCAGGGCCTCCCCACCTTCACAGGGAGGAATTTCTTCATAACATCTGACCACGTTACCTGACCTGGTTACACATATACCTGGAACTGCCTCACTCTGCAGCAGGCTGCAGTAAATGTCTGCTGAAACATGACCCATAGAATCCACCACAGGTTCCTCCTGCACGCATTGCCTGCACTCGTCTCTGGAGACAGCCCTCAAACCCTGTCCCACAGTGCTCCTGCTGCCTAGGAGGAGCTGGGAAAGGGCTGTGCCCTAGTGGCAGCCTTGGCACAGAGCTCAGCAAGAGCCATCGGTGTCACCACAGCCCAAGAGAAGGAACAGGGATAGAATTTCTATTTGCCCTTTGAAGCTGAAATAGGACCCACTTATGTCTGAACAGCACTTCTTTCACACATCCCCATATTATCTGAAAGTAGGAGACTTAGCAATTAAACAACCCTCAGATTAATAATTGAATAAAACTAAAGACTGGAAAGAGACCAAAGGCTTCCCTTACAGGATCGTGGAGAGATGTGCTGTTTTGGAACTGCAGCTAAACCAGGCCACAACCAACCTCATCCTCTGGCCATTATTTAAGACTGGAAGCAAGAAAACACCAGTTTACTGGAAGTTTTGCTCTGAAACTCCTTTGGCATAGGAGCCCCAGGATTTCCTGCATAACATTTTATCATTCCATGATGCTGTTACAGCCATGCCCATCCATCATTCAGCTGAGCAGCCTCAGCCTGGGAACACCAGTGAATATTATCAGAGCACTGGGAATGCTGCTCTAATTGCTGGTTTGCAGAGTTATCTGGGAAAAGGATCATCTGGGGAAAAAAAACATGGTGTATGTAAAATAAATCTACTTAGAATTCATTGTAAATTAATCATATTGAATATTAAAACTATTCCCTATTCTCATGTTAAATAAAGTAATTTCCCAGTATTTTCATCTGATCTTACTAGAAATGATGAAGCTGGACTTTGCTATCCACCTCTCCTATTCTTACCTCTTGCACTGCCAAGAAAGTGCTAAATAGATGAATTGCCATCTCCCTTCAGCAAAGAGCTGATCTTCTGGGCCCTCTGACACACAGATGAGGGAGTCAAACCACCAGAGGTCTTTGGAGGCTAAAATCCTGGGTCTTGGGGGGTGTTCACAGCAGCTGGTTCCAGGTAAGAGGTGAGCAGCTGCACAAATGACCCAAGGTCCATGGAGAGTTTTAAATTCCATATATTTTGTTCATGTGTCAAATCTGGGCCCCATTTCCTGTGTTCACCCCATAAACTCCATAGGTGAACTCACTAAAAATGTCAGCACAGAGATCCCTGCAGATCAGGTTAAGTGCAGATATCAGGCCAAAGACTGGACTCTGACCTTAGAGATCTTTTTCACCCTTTGTAATGCCATGACTCCATAAATTGAAGCTGCTCTTTTGCTCATACTGCATTCGTGTCATAGTTTTTGAATCAATCCCTTCAGAACATCAGCTGGAAAAGTATTGCTCTCCAGGCAGCTTCTCACACAGTAGAAGGATGGGCAACAGAAACCACACAATTTTTTTACGAAGGCCTATTTATTCTTTTCTAGGACAATTCTGGAATCAAGCGCTGTAGCACAAACACATTTTTTTCAGGTTTACAATAGCCCCTCATCTTTACTGAGGAGTAAAAAGCAAATTGGGTGCTGAATGCTACCCACATATGAATTAGTGGCCAATTGGCCAAAACATCTCATTCTTTTTTCTGGCCCAGCTTTAGCTACGATTCTTCATACTCAGAAATCATAGGATAATGGAAGATTTTATCCTCTTAACAGCAGTAATGTGAGATCATTGCAGATGAAATGTTACATTCTAATTAATACCTGGTCCCCAGGAATGCTCCAGATTTACCTGGCTGTTCAGAGGTGTCACAGTTCCCTCAAACACGACTGCACCAGGACATGTCATTTCATGGCCCATGGCAGCAGAAACTCACTGCTACAAGGCTATGATACCAGAGGGCAACACAACAGAGCAGATAATCCTCAGCAGGGGTTGGAGGAGTTCTGCTTTGAATTCACCTGAAGCTGACCAATAGCTGCACCCACAAAACTGGTTTTGTTGTTGCCCATCAGAACTAAGAATTTCTCAGGTGAAGATGCTCCTGTTGACATTGACATGAGCTATTCGAACTCATGTCC
This sequence comes from Certhia americana, assembly GCA_018697195.1. Lineage (NCBI taxonomy): Eukaryota > Metazoa > Chordata > Aves > Passeriformes > Certhiidae > Certhia > Certhia americana. Next base: position 4,315,006 of record CM031868.1, on the reverse strand, counting down.
TTGTCTCTTTCTCAGGTCTGCTGTGTGAGAAGCCATCTCCACAGTGCTGACAGACACCCTGGGGTCACCAGCCCCTTGCTGGATGGGTCCTAGTCAGGTACTGCCAGCTGTGCCTGTGCTGGGGATGTCACCTCCTATACACACACCTCATAAAAGCCTTAGAAACCCCTGGCACTAGAGTGGTGTGTGTACATTACTATCAAGTTATGTCACTGCTTCCATAATAAAATTATTTCAGCAGATTGTAACTCAGGTATAAAACTCTTTGGGCTAAAACTTGGTGTGTGCACATGTGCAAACACACTCACACAGCCTGATTTCTGGGAAGGGGAGAGATTGTGCATTACTTCTGAATTCTGCACAGGGGCAGAGAATTTTCCATGGGGTATTCTCACAGGGAGAAGCTGCAGAGCTCCCGCAGGGCCAGTGGGGGAAGGCAGAGACTGCTGAAAGTGGGACAGCCACAAATCCGTCCTTCACTGCATTCCAGCCTCCTCCTTTCCACCTCCCAGCTCCGGGAAAGGGGGACGGCATCTTGCCTGTTCTTAGGGACGGTTAGAGGAGGGTTACATGTTCTCCAAGCTCCGTCTGAAACGCAGAGGGTACAGGGACACTTCAGACCCCCCTGCATACACTGCTTCAAAGGAGGAGCATTTGGAAGCTCATTGGGACTAAACCCATCCTTTAAACAAGCTTTGCTCTGCAAGAGTGTGGGTGCTCCTGACTGGTTAACTGCAAAGTGCAGAGGGGAAACGTGTTTGCAGTGCCAGGTCTGTCCCGGGACATGACTGCAAACAGTGTAAATCCCACTGCTCACAGATATCCCTCCTGCGGGGCCCTGCAAGCTCAGCACCAGCATGGGAAGAAGAAATCGTGCCACTGGAAGCTGCATCCAACAGTGCTTGTACATTCAGTGAGAAGAGGGGAGGAATTTTTAAGAAGCATAAAGAAAAAGGGAGCCTCCTGCTGTCTCTTGAAACCTCCCTCAGCCTGAACACTGGAGTTAGGGACTCCCAGCAGCAGAGTGGGACACTGCCTGGTGTAACCACAGCATCCTTCAGATTGTCTGCAGCTGCAGGTGTTTGTACACTTGATCTTTTGTAATAAACAGTAAGGACATTTCCTTCATACTTACTCATACTTATTTCACAAGTCTATTAAGAAACACACCAAACTCAAGGCAGTCATTTGCTCTGACGTTTTGTTCCCTGGGTAACACATCACTCCACCTTTATGTCAGTGCTCCTCTGGTTTGCTAGGTCAAAATCCACATCTGCCCCAATGGATGTGAGTCATTTCCCAGGGTGCTTCCACTCTTGCTGCAGCTGCAGCCCCAAGATGATCAACATATAGAAAGAAGAAATATAAGGAAAGAACTATAACAATATAGTTCTTTCTTCTATAATAATTACCATATAATAAGGTAATAAAAAAGGGGATTCTGGCTGACAGTAAGGGTATTCTTATTTAATCTCATGCAACTCTATTTAGTGATATTAGTGGTTTGAGCATTGCTATCCATCGTCCCAACTAGAAATTATCTGGTTATACCATGTGGACTCAGGAAAATGTAACAGTTCCATATTTTGAGGGAACAGGCAGCACCAGGACCTCAATAACTGTTTCACACACCAGATCTGAGCACATCAATTGCTCCAGCTCTGAGCACAGGCTGATCTAAGCCTAAGAACTCCTGAAGGCTAAATTACAAGAAATATCCTTACAACAGGATCTCTGATGACTATCGTGAGATAATCATTACACATCTGGATTTTTAAGCCACAGGGCATAGTCTGGTGCTTTCCAGTCCCTAGTGACATGACCTAATGGCAACACACCCCTGGAGCTGTGCTAACGGAGCTCTTTGTGCTGGGGTAGGGAGGCACTGCTGGGCTGGGAGAACACGTAATCAGCAGCTCGTGGCTGTGGTTTACACAAAGCTGTTTGTATCTTGTAAACAGATTTATTTTCCTTCAGTGGAGGGAGCCAGGGGACACACTGAGCAGCAGCAGAACAGAGAACATCTCGGTGGAGAGCAGGAGTGGGGGAAGGACGAGCCTTCCAGTATGGACAGAGTGCTCCCATGGTGACTTTTGAAATGAACAGGTGCAGTAAATGTGGAAGGGTAAATAAGGCCAGGAAATCTTTCACTGTATGAATGAACTCCCTACTATTTGTGTTGCAGAGGTTCCAGGGATGTTGCTGTGGAGCTGGGCTCCTGCTGGGCGAATAATTCTTCCCAAACAGAGGTAGTGCCACATTATCATTCCCTGGCTCTGCCTGTCACCATCTGGCTGTTCCTCAAAACCTCCGGCTTTAGCCCAATCCTCTGCCTTCTGAGCAGCAGCAGCAAGATTAAAATGGTCCTTATCATTTAAATCAAATGATTTGACTATTTTAACAAATGATTAAGTCAGCTCCCTCTGATCTAATGGTGTTGCTGCCTGGGAACAGTGCATCCAGGCCCAAGGTGCTCAGTACAGGCTGCAAAACCTGCTAGAAACCCACAACAGTATTTAGGTAGATTTTTACACTTACCTCCCATTTTCTTCATGCTGTTTCTGTGCCTGTGCTGGGTGAGCCAGGCTGTGTATGCCCTTTGAGCAGAGATGAACTTTTGGGATCAGCTGCCTAATGGCCAGGAAGTGCCAAACTGTTCAGGTCACTGGTGTCCTCTGCCTGCCCTGAAATTCATAGCCACAAACTATTTCTCTCACCTCTTATTTCTTCTCCCTGGTACCTCCACACTACTTCAGCGTCTGAAACCTTTTTTCTGTTTCTCCTCCCCTCTACAAGTTGCAGAATCTTCTGTTCTCTTCCCAAGGGAATTGTTGTGGGCTCATTTCCCTTCTCCAGTCTTCACACCTGATTTATTTCTTCCATGTGCTGGAAGATGCATTGGGGGATGGATGTGGAGAAAACATCAAAGAGTGAACCAAGTCATTTACACTAAAAGAAATTAGGTTATGTTATCACTGGGTTGTTTAGAATCATGGAATCACAGAATCCTTAAGGTTGGGCAAGACCTTTACAATCATGAAGTCCAACCATTGACCACCACCACCACCACCGTGTTCACCACTAAACCATATCTCAAGTATCCCATCAGCATGTCTTTTGAACACTTCCAGGGATGGCAACTCAACCACTGCCCTGGGCAACCTGTTCCAATGCTTTACAACCTTTTTTATGAAGAATTTTTCCCTAATTTCCAATCTACACCTCCCCTGGTGCAAGTTGAGGCTATTTCTTCTTGCCCTGTCTCTTGTTTCCTGGGAGCAGAGCCCCACCTGACTCCACCCTCCTGTCAGGAACCATAACATTCCCCTTAGCCTCCTTTTCTCCAGGATGAACATCCACAGTTTGAGCTGATTCAGAGGAACCAACAAATCTGTTTTAGGTACTGTTAAACAATGCCTGTCTTCTCTTAGTCAGTAAAAATCAGAAACCAAATGAGATCTGCCCAGCAGCTCAGCATGGTGAGTTGTGCTAGGAACAGCCCACTCCAGAACCCAATGGCACAAGCACCAGCACCAGATTCTGCCTGGGAAAACCTCTGTGAATTCCTCCCTCAGCTGTTGCAGCTGAAATAACTGACCTGCATGAACCAAGTCTTCACAGTGGCCACATTTTTTCTCCTACTGTTTCTAAACAAAAATCAAACATAAACAGTGAGAAATTATTCCATCTCTACTAATGAATGGCAGCATGAGAACATCAGGAATGTGTAAAATCTTCCTGAATTACGCTTTTCCTAGAGTGAAGCAAGAACCCTTGTGATTGAAAAACTCCCTTTCGAGACTCAGAGATTGTTTTTATACAGCATTAAAAAAAAAAAAAAAATGTTCCAAAAATCAGTCAGGAAAGCAGTGGTAATAATTCTTCCCCAATTCCTCTGAGATTAAGCTACACTTTGCCCAATTTTTTTCAATTTGGAGTGTATGTATACATAATATTGCAAACATATGTCTGCAGTGGATGTCTGCAATGTGTGCTGCGCTGCCCAGCCACTGCCCCAGCCTCTGTTACACCAGGACCTGCTGCTCCACACCTACAGCCTGCAGGCCCCTGTGGGCAGGGCTGAGGTGTGGGGGCAGTTCCCCGGCATGTCCTCCCCTCCACATCCCTGCCAGAGCTGTGGGCAACCCTCTCCAGTTCCAACTGAACTCAGGAACCAAGCACTGATGATGAAGGTCTTGTTGCTGAGTCCCTGAATCATCTCAATTGGATGTGGTCCCAGAAAAATGAGGAACAGTGCCTCAGTGGCCTATTGAGCTGCCCACAGAACCAGGAGGACCTGGACAAGTGGGATTGCAGAAGTGGCGTGGGGAGAACCACTGGGCAGGCTGCTGGGGGCTGAGGCTGGGGTGATGGAAAATCCGCAGTGGGAAAGAAACACAACATCTGGTATTTTGAAACACAGCTAGAGTTTTCCTGTGCATTCTGACTATGAGTCACCAGTAGTAGGCTGTGAAATTCCTGATACCCATCTGGCCCTTGGGGCTGAACCATGGGATGAAGCTCAGGGAGTAGACCTGGGAGAGGTCCTGGAGTTAGTCAGGGTCCCTCATGTTAGAGCAGAGCACTGGGGTGGGATTGGGTGGTATCCCACCCCCTCAACGTATGACCAGAAGACTGATGCCACCCACCAAACACATGACCAGAAGGCTGTTCAGGAGGGATACTGCAGCAGTAACTGCACCAGGAGCCTCCTTGGGAGGCAGCCGCCACATGCAGTGATTCTCAATTCTCTTGGCTCTGGAAGGTGAGCATGAGGAGTTTGGCCTCAGCAGTCACATATGCTGAGCCAGCCCAGCCTCAGGCTGGGCCAGGAGGAGCAGGAGAGCACAGAATGCCATCAGGAGAGGCCCAAAGTGGGTGTCTCAGCAGCAGTAGTAGTACTGCTTGCTGTCAGCTGGTCACCGGCCTTGGCGGTCTCTCCCTCCCCAGCAGAGAGGAATTACCTCAGGCAATGGCCAGGGAGCAGCTGGCCCGGTGGGCTGCAGACCCTCCCTCCCCTGCCCTGCAGCCAAGCACCAGGAAAAGAAAGCAAACAGCAGTGGAGCAGAGTGTTTTCATTCCATTACTAGGCCCACAGGACAGCAAGCTGTTGCGCATAAAGTCATTAGTACGGACACAGGAGTAACCCTATGGTCACAGCTATCTGGAAGCCCTTTGTAGGACAAGCTGTGTGCAGAGCCAGCATGGTGTGGGCAGGCAGGAGCCAGATAGAGGCTGCTGTGATCAGCAGTGAGGCACTGAGGGACTGGGGGACTCATGCTGAATGTCCCTGGGCTGAGGGCATGACCTGGACAAATTGGAGGGCCAGGCAGCCACCAACCCAGTGAAGTTCAACTAGGGAAAGTTTGAGAATGTGCACCTGGGATGGGGCAACCCTGGATGTATGGACAGGCTGGGGAATGAGATGATGGCGAGCAGCACCATGCAAAGAGACCTGGGAATCCTGGTAGATGGAAAATTGGATATGAGTCAGCAGTACCCTGGCAGCCAGGGGGGACATCTCTGTCCTGGGGGGCAGCAGGCCCAGCATGGCCAGTCAAGCCAAGGAGGGGATTGTCCTGCTCTGCTCTGCACTGGGGAAGCTTCATCTAGAACATTATCTGAAGTTTTGGTCACTGAAGTATAAGAAAGTGTGTTCAAAAAAGGACAATGAAGATGGTGAAAGGCCTAAGGGGAAGCTGTGGGAAGAGCAGCAGAGGATTCTTTGTCTCTTCTGCCCAAAGAAGACTGATGGGAGGCCTCATTGGGGTCTCCGACTTAGTCGTCACAGAAAGCGGAGAGGCAGGAACTGCTCTCTTTCTGTTGTCCCCAGTGATAAGGAATGGCCTAAAGTTGTGTCAGGGGAGATATAGATCGCATATTAGAAAAAGCGTTTTATCCAGAGGATAGTTGGTCACTGAAAAAGGCATCCCAGGGTAGCACCAAGTCTGAGTGAACTCAAAATGCATTTGGACAATACTCTCAAGCACATGGTGTGACTCTTGAGGATACTCCAGTACAGGGCCAGGAGGTGGACTTCATGATCCTTGTGGGTCCCTTCAGACTCACCATATTCTGTGATTCAGTGATTTTGCTTTTTACAATAGAATATCTGGGCATGGATCTCTTCAACATATCCAGTAAAAGAGGGAAGCCATCAAGAGCATCTCCAGGGACACAGCCTGACCAGCAATGTCAGCAGGCGAAACAAAGGATTTGCTAAGCAATGGCCCTTAGATGAAGCAAAACATTTACAATCAAGGCAGTATATTCGTACAGATGGGGGGACACTCTGGGGGTAAAGCTAAGGCTGTGAGGTCACAGGAGGCCCTGGGGTCACAGCAGGCTCTGGGCTCACAGAGGTCCCAGAGCCCCGTGCTTGCACAGCACCATAACGACCGACCAGTCAGTCCCTGACCACAACTGCTGCAGCAGTGGTGGCGGCAGCAGTGGTGCTGATGTTGTGACAGCAGTGTCGGCACAGTGGTGGCAGCAAGAGCTGCGGGACTGGCAGAGGGCAAGGCACCATGGCCCTTGCTCTGCGCCTCTTCCTCCTGCTCCTCCTGGCAGTGGCCCTGCCTGCCAGGGCTGCCCAGGCTGCTCCATGTCGAGTGCAGGGAGCAGGTGAGTCCACGGCCTGGCTCCCCTTTCCTGGGAGAGTGCTGCCTTCTCCCTAGGAAGAGTTGGGAATGGTTTTCCATAGGGCTTTAGGAAGGCTTTCCTCTGTGGGAGAGAGCCACAATGGACCCATGTCTGTTCCAGCTGCCCCTTCAAGGGATGTTGCATGGGGCCTACAAAGAAGCTGAGAGGGACCAGGAGCCAGCCCAGAGCTCCCCAGAACCCCCAGAAGCTTTGGCCATGTCCATTGATATCTGGGACCCACAGCCTTACCCCAATGCAGTGCTCAGTTCCCTAAGGTAGAAGGTGATCCTAGCACACCGTGGAAATGGTTGTCATCTGTGGTCCCCTCTTTATAGACTGGGATTACAACTTGCATTACCTGCATGCTCTCTTGGATGATGGTGTGAAACTTCTGGATAATGCTGGAGGCAAATTCTAAGTGTGCCTTTCCAGAGAAAATAATCAGGTTCAAGGAGGCAAGAACCCAATCATGTGTCCTTCCCTCTAATATAATCTAATGGTTGAAGGATTCTGGATATCTTGCCCTGTTTGCTTCTCGAGCCCTGATGATCCCACTGGATCACGACAATGGGAGGAAGGAGCATTTAGCTGTCAATCCTCTTTCCATGTGCAATGCCCGTGTCTCCCTCTGTGTGCTCTGTGCAGCCATGGAGAAGAGCAGAGAGGGAAGGGGTCAGGCTCAGGGCTGTGCCCTGGGGCTGTGCCTTGTGCAGCTCCTTTGCCAGCCCCAGGCAGCCTGAGGATCTCCAACAATGCTGGGAGCTGTTCTGTCCTGCCTGTCTTTGCAGCCATACGTGTTGGTGAAGGTGATGCACGTTCCCAAGCCATGTCCAGGACTGAGCCTCTGGGAGATGGTGAGGGTAGGTCACAGCCTTTCCCTCTGGGAGAGCTGCCAGCTCAGAGTCCAAAGTTCAGCCAAGGGGCCATCACTGCAGGAGCCAGGACAGAGCCATGCAAGTGTGTGTCCCCACCCTGGGCAGTCCCTACTGGACTTTTGTTCATGAGAGTTAGCTAATTGAAAGAGAGAGGACCCAGCCCAACACCTGAACTCAGATGTTTTCCTGAACTTTTTTAATCCATTACTTTGACAAGCATTGTTTTCTGACAATGACCTCTCCCAGAATGGGGAATGGTTCCATCTGATCCACCTATCCTTCTTCCTTCTCAAGTGATGGACCAAAAGTCTGTGCAGAAGGAGGCACTTACCAGAGGAAGCAGTGGCTTGGTGGCAGCCTCTATTGCAGGAGGGAAGTCAATGCCAGGCACAGGCACAGGCACAGGGTGTCATTGCTGTGCTGGGCTCAGCCCTGGGCGGGGGCTGTGTGGCAGCAGCTCTTGCCCCAGGCCCTGCCCTTGCACAGCCTGGCAGCAGTCAAAGCTGCAGGCGCCTTGACTTTGAGGCCTCTGGAGCTTGTTCACGGCCCCTGGGAATTGGGACTCGTGCACCAACGTTCCTCCCGCTGCAGCTGCTCCCAGAGCTGGCCCTGAGTGCCCAGAGGCCCAAGGCACAGGAGCAGCCCCGGGCGGGATCCCCGCCGTGAGCCCAGGGCCAGAGCCAGCCCTGGCTCCCAATGGGGCAGGGGCTGCACTGGCTCCTGACAGGGCCTGGCTCTGTCCCCTTGGGCTGGGGCAGCTGGCACGGGGCAGGGAGGGTCAGGGGTGGCAGGGGCTGCTCAGCGATGGGTTTGGCCCGTGTCCTTCAAGGGAGCCACAGCCCAAGCAGCTGCACTGCCCCTGGGCTCTCCTCCTGCCTTCTGGGCTTTGTTGGCTGGCACAGTCTGTGCCAAGGGGCAGCAAGGTGCCTGCAGGCTCCAGCTCTGGGGCAAACAGAGAATGTCCTGTCTGTATCCACCACGATGCCAGCTCAGCAGTGGAGCACAGTTGGTCTCACACTCCCCATTGCTTACACAGATGCAGCCGGCACCTCAACAGGTGTTCCCGATTCCCAGAAGGGCATCAGAAGAGGCTTCTGTCAGGGAACATGCTGTTTGCTAGAGTTAATGGCAGGCCTGCTTTTTCTGGTGTTAATCTTCATGTTGTGCTGTGTCAGAATCTGGTATTGCTGGAAGAGAAAGCAGTGAGTGTTTTGTTCATCTGTCCTTCAAACAGCTTCTTTAGGAAGCGCATTGTAGACAGGAAACAATCCCAGTGAGGCTGCTGTGGAGCTGTGGATAGTCAGTGGTTGTACAAAGAACTTTGCTGACAGTTCTGCTGCTGCCCAGTGCTTTAATTGGTCTTGCTGGGTCCTGTTTTGGGGAGCCCGCTGGGGCTGCAGCCAGTGCTGGCTCCCTCTGAGTCTACCTGGCCAAGAGCAGCCCCAGGAGCAGTGGGCAGAGGCAAAGCAAGGCAAATAATGAGGAAGAGCGGGGACGAGATTGCCCTTGAAAGGCAGACGCGCTGTGGGGCCCGCTCCTGGCCAGGGTCCCTGCCCAGAGCCATCCCCTGCTCACCGGGGCCTTGAGGGGCAGCTGTGCAGCTGGGCCAAGCTGTGTCAGCAGCTCCAGCCATGCTGGGGAGCCTTGGCAGCTCTGGGCCCTGCTGTGCAGGAGGGTCCCTGTGTGCCACCGGCAGCTGGGGCCTCTGACACCTCCTCTCTCCACAGGTCTCCCTCGTCAGCTTCACAAGAGCAGCCAAAGCCTTCAGTCTGGGAGAACTGGACCTATCATCAGCTATCCCCATGCCAGTGTCCAATGTCCCTGCAACAGCTGCATTACCAGCTTGTTGGTGTGGACATGCTGCCTCCACCATTCAGAAGAGGAGACACTCTGTCCCCAGAGGGACTTGGCCTTGGTGTCCAGCTGGGACTGAAGGTGGGCCCTCCTGCCAGGGAAGGGCTTGAGTGCAGCAACACCTTTGGCCTTCAGCTCTGGTGTCTGGGTGGTGCCACCACCAGCAATGGCAGAGCTCCTTGTTTGGGCACAGCCAGGGTAGAGCGGGCAGCAGGAAGCACCAGATCCTGAGACAAGCAGCTATTATGTTTTCTTTCAGGTATTATATTTATATTTTTCATTTTGCAAGATTTAGGAATATTTTTCATAGAAAGAAATCTCCAAATATTTCCTCCCTTCTTCCTTCTGTATAGAACAATAGTTCTTTATTTTTCAAAGTAGTTACAGAATTCTATAGAAAGTTATATAAAGTGTAGAACTTTTTTTATACTTCTAGAATAAAAAATAAAATTGCATTTAAGTGGTAATCTTTACTCTAGGAAGAGCTAAAACACCTCAAGACACCCAGCCTGCTGCAGAGGCTCTTTTCCCACTGGAGATTTGTACCTAGTCACAACAGAATTGTGTAAAACCTTTTCCCAGATATTTTCCAAGATTGCTGACATGCTCACCTCTTAGTCTTCAGAGGCAAACTTTGAGCACAGTGCTTGTCTCTTGAAGTCACCATCTTTGCTGCTGGAAGAACTCCCTCAGTTCCAGAGCAGGGGGTTCTCTCAGCTTCCTGCACCCCACTCTGCCCCAAGCCTGTCCTGAGCCCTCTCCTGCCGCTGATATGCAGCCATGGACCTGCTGTGAAACACAACAGCTCTGCCACACCCGCTCAGCATCTTTGGAGAACCTTTATGGCCTTGTCTACATTAGGCTGCTGGATTCTCTAAACACAAGTTTAGCCTTTGAATGATATGTTTCACCTGGCACAGAAAGTGATGCTCCCTTTCTTATGGGAGCTAAACTCCCATGGGCTTTAAAAGCTCTCTGGCCAGCATAAGGCCTGGAAAACCATTTCATGGAGTAATCTAGTACTGAAAGTGGCCCAATCTGTGTATCAAAAAAAGCTTGTTTAAATGCTCGAGCCCACCAGAGCATCCCTCCAGGGCATATCTTTTTCCCCCAGCTCCGCATCTCCCTCCATGACTGCCAAACAGCACCTTTGACAGTTCTTTTCTCCACATCTCCCTCCATGACTGCCAAACAGCACCTTTGACAGTTCTTTTCTCCAGAAGCTGAATGGCACCATTTTATTTGGGGGAAAAATAAAAAAAAAGTAAACATTCAGTGACAGCAGCAGCAGCAGCAGCATCACAATGAGCTGCAAATTACTTAAATGACATCAACAATACAGACTGAGGAGTTATTCTTAGAGTGCAACACTGGCTTTACTATCCCTTGAAACTGCAGATGTACTAAAGTCTTCAAAATTGGTTTGATGCAGACATAATTTTGGAGTCAAGGACAGCAAAAATCAAAAATAGGTGTCGCTGTTCAGGGTCACAGAACAACATGGACTCCAGTTCAGAAGGCAATGGCAAAAAGCAAGCTTATTAAAAATGGTGCACACTTTTATAGTGCGCTCCGTGGGTTAAACACGGATTGGTTAACCTCAGAAAACAATAGTTTGAAAACTATTATAAAATAGTTTGAAAACTATTGCAAACTAGTAGAAAACAATAGTTTTATTGGAGAAGAAGGGACCAACACCCCTTGGAAAACAGTCCTGCAAAACAGTACCTGTTTTTCCTGCGTGGCATTTGCCAAATACCAGGTGTTGAGCTTTGCTTACATTCTTTCTTCAGCTTTTCTCAGGCTAGTCCAGAGAAAAGCTGAGAACTGCTTTTCCCTCTTCACAGCAAGTGACCACAGGTCCCCCTTTTTGTAACAGGAAAAAGAAAAATAAACAAGTGTCTGTCTTCCTCTGCGGGGCCCCTTGCAGAAGGATAACAAACTCTGTTCTGGAGGTTTGAGGACACCTTGGCATGATCAGGGAAATGTTGCAAATCATTTTGTCCATTCCTACAAGCAGTCCAGTAATAGTTCTAACAGTTCTATTACTAAATCTAATACAATGACAAAGCATTGTTAGTCTGCTCAAGGAACTGGCAGTCCAACTTGTGAACAGCTGAGTTTCCAAACCAGAAAATGAATGTTCAGTCTCTGCATGTAGATGGTTTGTCTGATTGGCAATTGTCATCTCGATCATCATCATCAGAAGGTTGAGCACTGGCCATGTTCTGTCTCTGCTGTCTCAGGTCAGGGCGGACACATCTCGCGGGTATCCATCGTACTCTAGTATCTGTGGAGACACATGCATACTCAAGCCCCCAAACAATAAACTTTCACTCACCCCCAAACAATAAACTCTCGTCCAAAGCCTGTAATGAGGCATAGTGATTGTTGGGGGGTTAGGTACCATCCCTCACCTGGAGCTCAGCTCAGAGTGACCCACCACCGTCTCTTCGTGTGTCCCCTGGGATTTCAAAACCTGTTCTTTCCCTGCCCCGCCGAGAGCTGCTGCCCCACTGCCCTGCACCCGCTGCTTCTTCACTTTTGCTCAGAGTTTCCCCACGCTGTGCTCTACAACTTTTACTTAGCCAGGACATTTCTACAGCTCCAGCTACCGCCGCTGAGCCTCAGATTCATCTCATCCCCCAGAACTGCTCCTCGCTCTGGTAGCTTGTGATGGAACTGAGGGGGAGAGGTGACAGAGGAAAACTGTAACTGGGTTGTTGTGGTTTTTCTCCTCTCTAGTTTGTTGTCAACACTATACTTATTGTTGTTGACTTACCTTGTTGGACTCACTAGTAAAGAACTGTTATTCCTACCCTCATATCTTTGCCTGAGACCCCTTTAATTTTAGAATTATAACAAGTCCAAGGGAGGCTTTCATTTCTGTTTCCCTAGCAGACACCCCTGTCTTTCCAAACTAGGACAGTGACTTACAATGATTTCCATCAAAGGCCACTGGTTTTGCCAAATGAGGCTGTCTGCCTTTTTACAGGCTGTTGATTTACAAAGGACTGTGCTTTGCCCCCACCCTGCCTTTTTGGGTTTTTTTAATCAGGGCAGAAATGACACTAATGAAAGGGCCAGGAGACCTTCTGCTCCCTTTTTAAGCCCTTATTTGATCAGCCTGGATGGGGACCCAAGGGGTCGCGGTCACCACCACTCGAGGACAACGAGGAGGAGGAGGAGGTACAAGCAGCTTTGCCCAAAGACAGAGCTGGGTCTCCAACCTCACAAGAGCCCTATAGGAGACTCCCCAAGTTTTGGCTTGTTTGAGGTCTAGGGGCTGACTCTGAGCAAGTTCCACCTGGTTATGGCGAGATGACCAAATGGCTTTACAGATAGCCTGCTCTTGTGCCCAGTCTTCCAGCATGGTTTGGTAAGGTATTTGTACATCAGCTTTCAAGCTTCAGAGGCCTCACTTTCGGTGGTCGCCCAGATCCATGAGAGTTCACATGGTTTGCATACCCAGTGGAGCCATTAGCTGTCATGTGTAAGTAGAGGGGAGCAGTAGAGGCGGGACCTGATGGGAACAGGAACAAGGAACAGGATACAGCAACTTGAGATAGGGGTACAGTAGGGGTACAAGGTAAGTGATTTTTTATCCATTAACATTATTTAACAGTCATACCAACCAAACATTAACTGGGCAACAATAAACATGGCTAACAGTAGCTCTTGACTCTTCCTTCTTAACAGAAAGAAGACTGTCCTGCCCATCAGGGAGCATGGTAGATACGTGATTAAAGTCTGTAAAGACTTTAATTTGAACAGGTGAAAAGAGCACTTGGGCTATATGCTTAATACAATCAAGCCCTGTCCCCTTCCCCTTCTCCTCAAGGGCCACAAATCCAGATCACGAGCATCCACCTGGACAAACTCTTCCACCCCTCCCCCAATGTGGACACCACTCCCGGGCATCCCCATTTGTCCCAGAAAGTCCCAGTCTCCATGCTGCAAAACTCAAAGCATGACTGTCACCCAGAAGTGACGCGGTCACACGGTCATTTGTTGGTTTGACGGTGACTGAGTGTGGAGGGAGTGTCCAAAGGTGGCTCCGGGGAGAGGCCGAGGTTCCTTTGCGGTGTTGGCTCTGTGACACACGGGCAGGGTCCCGAAGAGAAGGTCGCTGATCGTTCCCGTCATCAGATGGGATTGGAAGGGTTAAAGGTGATGCACGGCTTGACAGGGGAGGACCTAGCAGTCGAAGGCATTGACAAAGAAGGGTCGCCCGCGAGCAGCAGGGCAGCAACCCTCCTCTTTGCGTGCGGAGCAGCCTGAGAAGTTGGAGGAAGAAGGGCTGTCTCCACCCCCACGCTTGCAGGGGGAGGGCGCTCCAGCCAGCTTGGTCGGTGACGCTGGAGGGGGAAGCGGGGTCGGCGCTACCCCCACATCGGAGGAGGGGAGCTTCGGCACCGCCGGCTGAATGGGCGGCAAAGGCTGAAGAAGCTGCAGCGTTGGGAGCAGAGCAGGTCCATAGCCACGGAGGGGAGCGGCAGCACCGCTCCTTGGACCGGCGGGGAGAGGGGGCTGCGGGATCTCCGCCTGCCCCGGCGGGACGGGCTGGGGAGAAGAGAAAGTCACACTGCCCCCACGGGCATCGGTACTGCCACCGCGCTTTGATCTGCCCATGCTGCTGAGAGGACGGAGACTGCTGCCTGTACTGCCTGCACCGCCGGGTTGGCTGCAGCCACGACTTGGGCAGCAGTTTCTGCTGTCACCGAGGGGAAAGGCGGGGTGTACATTGCCGCCCGGAGGGAAAACGGAGGGAGAGAGGGAGCTACCGCGCTGTAACGTCATTAGATGGCGTAGGGAACCGCTTCCCTACCAGATTCCCGGGCACAGATGCCTGCGACTTGCCCTGAAGGCTTCTATTTAGAGTCCCCCAGGCCTCCATCAGCCGGGGAGCTGTACGGTCCCCATTCAGAGTCGCTTCCCACAATCGGTCTCCAAGCATTTGCCGTGTGACAGAGAGAATGCAGTCTCTACGTCCACGGGGAAACCAAGGGTTTGTGCCCACGCCAATAAGGCACATAGGGCTTTTTCTGAGACAGGATTTCCCATGCTAGATAATAGGACTTTCCATGCCGAAATCACGATTCCTGCTCTGTTAAAGATCAGCTCTCAATTTTTTTTTAAAGAGAAACCTCCTCCTCCTGGCAACTAAGCCAGGGGGAGGTGTGCCACCCCCTTTAGCCTGATAGGCTGGGAGTTTTTTACAAGTCACGATCCCGCTGGTCACGGGAAGGGGGAGTTACTGTAATGAAATAAGCCCTGCTTATTAAAAGGTCTTTGTTCATCAAATAAAGAAAGGAACATTTGTGGGACTAACAGAGCATTGTAGAATAAGAAATACAAGGTTAACAATAGATTTGTGTAGTACAAAGTCAGCAGTAGGTTTGTGCAATCTAACCAGAAATTTATGTACAAAGTAACAAACCACAGAATCCTAAGACAGTTGCCAAACATTTATGCATAGCTGCATTGTTAAGAGCTAACTTTTGTAACCATAAATAGAAAAGATTGTTACAGTGCCAGCACAGAAACAGAAGAAGAAGATACAGAGCCTTCCTCAGGAGACCACCGGTAGGAAGAAGAATACCCCCTTAGGCACACGCCGTGCAGACCCAGAGTACACTGGAAGAGTGACGAATACAGGAGAATGAAAGCTGATAAAAGGACTGGGATAGAGGGGAGGTGTGTGGGCCTTGCAGAGAAGAGCTCCCAGGTCACAGCCAGCGCTGTGTTTTGCTCATTACTGCTTGCTGTAATTAATAAAATTTATTAATTGGCAAAGGCTAGATTGGATTATTTGCCTCAATTTATAACAAATACGGTGCCATGACTCGGATGAGGGCAACTGGGAGAGAAGCTTCCTACCAGGGAGGCGACCCACTGTTCAAATTATAGTAGCCCTGCTGGAACATTCTTCCCGGGACCTTCACCGCCGAACCTAAATTCAGTAGTGAGCAAAAGGAGGCCGGGAACCCCTTAATCTTTGTGCACAAAGCCTGGGTGAAGACACAGGGTTGTGTAAGTACTACACTCAGTAGTCATTTTGGATTTCCAAGGGTGCCCCGCCTATGAGAAGCTGGGGACCGTCCAGTCGGGGTTGGGTATCCCGTAGTGTGGTGTGTGAGACCTCCCGGTGTGGGACGAAGCGAGTGCAGACCCTCTATAGTGTGGTTCCCACCCCTAAAATCCAAACTCTGTCCCTCTGATAAAAACTTGGTTTCAGTTGTGACCAAAGTAAATGCAGACATAGAACAGAAAAGAGTGTTGGGAGTTGGACTCATCTGCATGGCCAAATCACCTGAAAGGAAAGCCCTCACAGTTATTGTAGGCCCTCAGAAGTGTGTCTGTTAACTTAGAAATGAATAATGAAGAATGTCTCTTCTCCTAAAAGGACAGTTATATTGTTGTGTAATAAAGAGCAGATGTCAAAAAGGTTTTCCAAGACCTGGTAAAAAAAATTAGGAAAATTGCACTGCTCTCCCTGACTTTGCCAGAGCTGCTCCAGCCCCCCTAGCAAACATGACATACATGTGTTGTTACTTTGCTTTAATTTGGGAGCACAGTCCCTGGCATGTCCTGAGCAGGGAATATCTTCCCAGCAGCAGGGAATTTCCTGGAGTGCAACTGGCAGCAAAGGGCCAGGTCTTCTGAGGGGGAATGGCAGGCTAGAAGTGAAGGGAAAGTTATCCCAAGGAATAAGTGTGAAGCACAGCCAAGTGCAGGGGACAGTGCCAGACATGCACCAGCTCTGGGCAGCCCCAGCTCTGCTTATCCTCATCGTGCAGGGACACTGGGGCTGAGACAGGAGCCAGGACACTCCCACAGAGAGCCAAAGGTGGGATCCTCAGCAGATATGCCACAGCAACCTTGCTTGAGCTTCAAGGAGTGGCCAGTTTATGCTGATGAGCAACCAGCTCATTTCTTAAAGTGTTTAAACCACAACACTGTGTTCAAGGTTCATGTGCAATTTTATTGGAGCACAGACTTGCAGCCAACTGTTTATCTGGTGTCTGGCCTAAGTGCTGATAAAGGCTTGGCTGAAGTTTATATAATCTGCCATTAATAAATGCAATTTATGACAGTCTCAGACAAAGACACAACTGCTGCTGGCTCTGTTAATGGTGCACTAAGTGCAGGCCAGGAATTTGGTCTGAACAGAGACAAGACTTAATTTGTTTCTTGTCCCTAAATGCCTGGGATTTAGGTCAGGCCTAAGGCAAAAGATGGCATAAATCTAAAGGTTCCATGTCAGAACTGCCAGGCTTTGCAAATATGAGTTCGGTTACTTCAATACAACTCAGTCCTGCACTCTATAATCCCAGCACCCTTTCTAAAGCAAACTCTGGCTGCAGTAACCACAGTGACAAACCCTGAACATGACAAGATGTAAGTGTGAGCTTCACTATGCTTACCAGGAGTAGCTCTGAGGTGCAGCAGGACAGAGCACAGCTCATAAATACCTTCTCAGGACTGGAGGCATCAAGATCAGACACAGACAAAATATCTCTCACACCAGGCAGTCCAGGATCCTGTCTGCTCCCCCCCTCTCCCTTGTCCTTCCCCTTTGCCCAAATATCAGCTCAGGACCAGCCCCAGCCCCAGTTCAGGGGAGATCTGTGGTGAACACCTCACTGCAAACTCTGCAAGGACAATAATATGCCAGCTACAAAAAATAAACATACAAGAATAATTTTGGTTTCTATTCATGCCTGATCTGAACAGAATTATTCAAGGAAATCAGTTTATTTGGCAAATTCTGGCATATTTTAAACCAGCATAATATAAAGGTAAGACCCTGGCACAGGGTGCCCAGAGAAGATATGGCTTCCCCATGCCTGTAAGTGTCCAACACCAGGTTGGACAGAGTTTGGAGCAGCCTGGGACAGTGGAAGGTGTCCCTGCCCTTGGCAGGGGTGGCACTGGATGGGATTTAAGGTCCATTCCAACCCAAACCATTCTGGGAGTCTGTTATTCTATAATGCATTGCTTATAATAGATTTTAAATTTACACTTACAGTTAATGCAATGTGTACAAACCTGATCCTTATGGAAGCTCTGCATATTTAAAAGAACCTATATTTAAATGTGAATACAGTTTATAACTACAATTCATCCCTTCAAAAATTCTATGGCCCAATCTGAAAGTCAAGGGACATTTCTTTTCAAGATCTGTGATGAATGAGATCCAGACCTGGGACTGTTTTGCAAAGTATCATCCATGCCAAAATCTTCATCCAAAGAAAAAATCCAAGAACAATTATGAGGATTCTAACTATAACATATCTAGTTCTACTTTATTTAAAGCAAAAGTAAAATTTATAAATGCATGGGTAAATCACTTTAAAAGTATATGACAAAAGATATTAAAAGACAGACATCTAAAATAATTTCCAAAATATTACTAAATGAGTGACTTTTGGTTTATCTTTTCAGCGTCTAAACAATACCACTGTAATTTAGTGGTAAAGGATCTTAATGCATTTACTCATCTTAACTTGGAATTTAATCTTCAGAGTTTAATTCTTCTAGAATCTGACCTCCCCTGGCCCAGCTCCAGCCTTTCCTTGGGTCTCAGGATTATAAAAAATATTTTTGTGTGTCTCTGATGCCAGCTGTTTTTCAATGACCCCGAGAATGTACACAGAGTTTTTTCTCCCAGCCCAGAGATCAAAGGAAAGGCCGTGAGCTGTCTCTTCTTATGTTTTCTTCATAGTTTATTATTTCTTATCATTACATTCTTCTCCTGCCCTGCAGAGATCTGTGCACCAGGTCACATTCAGGCACTCTCCCCAAAACCCCACCCACACAGGGTGATGTGTACATTTATACTACAATCCATGTAATCAGTATTTATAATACTTCTCCAATAACTATTTTCCATGTTAGAAGGTTAGACCCTATTCTAAGCCAACTATAATGTGCCACCTCACAGCAGAAGATGAAGGCAAGGAAGAAGAAGGAAGAAACCCAAAAGCCATGAGGTTCCTCCATTTTCCCTTCACCTGTCTGCCATCCTAAAAACCCCATATATCTAAAATTCTTACCCTGTGATAAAAGTACACACTATTCTACTAATACACACTCTTGAAAACTCTGCTTCATTCCAGAGCCTAAAAGCCCTTTATCCATGAACAAAGGTTAAAAGCACTGTTTGGCAGAGATCTTAAAATCTCTTTAAACATGCAAAGAAATATTTCTCATAATTCCAGACTCCGACACCTGGTGCTATCCCTGTCCCAGGGAGCAGAGATTGGAGTTGCCCCTCGGGAAGAGCTGCAGTCCCCAGTGAGCTCTGACATCAATCTTCCCTTCTCCAGCTGAGCAAACCAAGTGCTGTCAGCTGTTCCTCGTGTGGTTTCCCATCCAGACCCTCCACCAGCTAAAGCTCAGCTCTGAATTTTGTGGGGTCTTCCAGGGTTGCTCTGCTGCCCTTGAGGCACTGTGTGAGAAGCTCAGGTGTTCACTATCACGTGGAGCAGGGCAGCACAGCTGCCTTTGGGCACCAATTCAGCTCAAAGCAGAACCTGAGCATATGGCACCACTGTCACAGTGACAGTGCAAAATACAAAAATCCATCTTACCCAAGATGAAGTTAAGGCAGCCCCCATAATTTGCACTTCACACTTGCCACAGTGATCCATTTCCTCCAATAACAAGGCAGTGTTCTCCAGTGGTTACAGCTCTGGGCATGAAGTGCCTGCCAGGCACCTCCTGCACAGCCCTTGGCCACTCAGGGCAGGTGTGCTCCAGAGAGCCACCGAGGTGCTTAACATGCACTAAAAGAAGCCCAGAGTGCCCAAGTATTTTCAGAAATTTAGGTCCGAGCCAACATGTTCTGATCCCCCACTTGCAAAGTTAGGACCTTTTCTTTCTTTACGAAGCCACAAGGACACAGACATCTCCCAGTGTGAGCACAGCACTGCTGCAGGAACAGGACAGGCATGGACAAGTATTCACCATATGGAGAAGCTGCTGGGAGGCCCAGAATATGGAATATTCCAACTCTGCTTCCCAAGATTCCCTTGAAATAAAAGAACATCAAGCCACTCACTGTGAAGAGTGCTGAAATCAGCTCAAATTGAGCACATCTAGATTAAGTGGGGTCTATGGGATCCAGCACATCATAGAGTCATAAATACTGAGTACACTGAGACTCCATGGAACTTTAGTGCCCTTTTTTACTACAAAACTACTGTATTATCAACATCTTTGGGCAGGTAAACAAAGGAAGAGGTTTTTTATTCCACATACAAATCACACTATTACTTCAGCTGAAAATGATTCATTAAATTTATTGGACTGTCTCCAAACCAACTTAATCTAAAGTGCCAAAACCAAGAAAGGTCTGGGTGAGACTTCAGCTGTGCTGTCAGCCAGTTTCAGACAAGAGCACAGGGGCACTGCAGTCTTACCTTGAGTACCTTGAGTAAAGTGAACCTTTCTGTACTTTCCCCAGGAAAGTGACAGTCCATAATAAGACCAGCTGGACACAAACAAAGGTTTGTTGTAGTGAAGTGAGACATTATTGAGTCCCAGTCAGCATGGTCACCACAACATGACTAGCTCAGCGATTTTTAGGATCTCCTGTCCTGCCCACAGTGTTTTGATTCATGCCAGGAACACTCCTGAAAGCACAGCTCATTTCTGCTTCAGCCCAGATTTAAGTGATGGACCCTGGACATATTATCCCAGGTTAAGTTGATTAAAAATACTGTAATTAATAGAATTAGACTAGATAAATACTAAGTGTAACTAAATTAATCTCACCCAAAGCATGTAACATATAGTAAAATGAGAGCATGTAACACAAATGCTGTCTGAAACCAGAAGGGATGGAAATTGTTTTAATCAGACCTCTCTACCTAGAGAATGTCATCCAGCACACATAGCAGAAACTCTCATCTCATTGCAAAGTTGGTGGCTTTCCAAGCAATAAGGATTGTGATACATGGAGACATGTTACTAGGAAACTTGATGAAATGCTAGAGTTGAGAGAAAATTTTTTGCCCTAGTGGGAGTCCTGGAATTTCTCAGAGCGTTGCATATTTCAAGCTGCATTTCAGCCAAAAGCATCAGGCCAGTCTTCATTAAATGGCTCTCCAGAGCACTTTCAGCCTCTACAGTAGGGACAGAAAACCTAATCACATTTTAATTGAGCCACAGAGTTCCAAAATCAACATGCATTCAAGAGATATTTACTCCAATTACAATATACACCCACTAGGCCCTTCTGCATAAGCAAGGAACTCAGCAAGGACAGACTGGAGGGTTTAAATGTGGCTACGCACACAATGCCAACACTTCATCTGACAGCATTCACGGGGAGAGGCTCGTTGGCATTGCCTTCTCCTCTGGGCACTGCGTTTCCTACTCCAAGGTTATGCAACCCCACCAAAGCAGCTGCGATTCCCATCAGCTGCTTGTAAACACTGGTCATCTTTCCCACTGCCACATTTTTTTCACTCTTCCCTGCAGGGAGAGCCAGACGATGGTGAGACTGCCACAGGGCCAAAGAGGAGATTTCCTGGAAACAAGCCTGGCCACAGAATTATATTGCATAATGAGACAGAGCAAGAAAGGGCTCATGGAAGGATTTACACAGTAACTCAGTGCTTGTTAAACTGAGCACTTGTGGGTTGTTCATTGCAGAACGCTTAATCTGTTGTAAATGAAATAAAATTTGAAACAACTTCTTTTTAATACATCTCTTACAACACTTCTGTACCTGTTCAATAAACCTGCACTGTGTTGTGAGGTGATGCTAATCCAGGACTGCACATTCCTGATAGGATTATCCTTAAAAACCTCTGCCTGCTCCTGCCATAGCCCACAAAGACATTTCTCACTCTCAGCACACAGATCACCCCATGAGCTGAGGAACAAGGAAGACTTTGGTGGAAGCAGGCTTTAAATGGGTCACTGGAAACCAAACATCTGCTTCAACATGATGTAATTGAGTCTGCCTAATTCAAAATCAAACTGGACTGAACCATCCCTTGTACAAACCAGGTGGCAACCTGTCTGAAACCAGTCCTGCTGGTACCTGGTAGTCACTATCAGCAGGACTCTTCCCTGTGGGCTCTGGCTGTCTGCAATGCTGCAGATGATCCTGAACAAGCCCCAGGACCGCTGAGCAGCTCGTTGGCCACAAATTCCCTTGGCATTCCCCTCACACTTTTAACACTCCAAGCACTGCCCAAAGATATTTTCTGTCTCAGGCTTAAGAGATGTAAAGGCAGCAAGGAAAATTATTGCTTTAAGCTGTATTTATTCCAAGCCCTGATTGCACCCAGGGATGATTCTGCACTATTTTCCTTGTCATATCAAAGGCTATTCCTGGTTGTTTCCATGTTTAGTGCTACACAGAGAGCTCAAGATGCATTTCACACTAACAGAAGAACCAAAATCGCCTTTTCCTGCCACATTTCTGTACGAGGTGAGGTTGGAAAAATGTGTTATGTGATGAACCTCGCACACTTGAAGGCCAGGCTGGACGAGGCTTAGAGCAGTCTGGGACAGTGGAAGGTGTCCGTGCCCATGGCAGCAGGTGGCACTGGATGAGTTTTGAGCTCCTTCCAACCCAAACCAGTCTGGGATTCCATCATTTCAAACAGTGTCAAATAGCTCAAAAGCAGGAACACTGATGATATTGCCCCTCAATTCTCTGTTGAAGGAAAAGGTGTGGATTTGTCCAAGACTGAGTCATGCTTACATTTGGTCTGACAGTGCAGCAACCACAAATCCAACTCAAATTCTCATAATTTTTTAATGAATTTAACAAACACTTCTATCTCTTATTCTAAGCCTGTTATAAAAGCCTTTAAAAAGAGGAAAAGTGCAATATTCCTCTCAGTGACTAATGGAACCTGCAGGTAGTAGGTGACTTTAAGACATCCAACTTTGCCATCGGCTGCTTTGACAGGGGTTGAGAGGGAATTTGTTTCCCTGCTCATCATATGACTAAGTTTAAAGGAAATTTATCATTGGTTCAACCAGAGCATTGCTATTTCCTCTATGGAAATGGAAACACTAAATCATACACCTTTCTGACATACCATATTTTGAAAGGTCTGCATTCTTTCACATCTCAGGCTCAAACATTCCCACAGCTAAAGCTGAAGAAAGTATTCAACTTTTAAAGCACTCCCACCTTCAGCAACCCAAAAGATAACCCAGTTCTACTTGCAGCCTTGTTCATCCAATATAAATAATTCCAGCTGCTCACTGGAGTTTTATTATCTTAGTGTACTCATTTCATTGTTGGCCTTGGCAGACGTGTCCAGGTTTAGACTGAAAGACAGCAAACCTTGACAAACCTTAAATCCCAGCATTGCAGAATTCTATTAGGTAACAGATGGAAAAGATAATTAGCTGACAGCCACATCACATACTTCATTAGGAGCCTTATTCCTATCACATACATTCTCTCCCAGATTTTATTTTCAGGACAATGAAGGCTATTGAATTGTCAAAAAGCAAGGCAAGCTCATGAAACCTGAAGAAGGAACAAGCCTGTATTCTTTAAATTGAGTGCTGTGCTCACACATTAGAGACTTCCAGCTGTAAACTGGCCTGGGAATGCTGGGTCCAGGTTATTTAGTAGCAAAAAGCTCAAGAAGTTTCCTCACCAGCCTCTCTTTGTTGGGAGTGGAAGTTAATCCAATCCTTGATGGCAGGAGAAACCTTTTAAACCATCACCGTGCAGTGAAAAATAAAGAGATGTACAAATACAGATACTAACAGCACTGGTAGTCTCCTCTAACTCCCACACAGTCAAACCCAGAGTTTCACCGCCTCTGATTGTGTTTGTAAAGAAACACTGAGAGACTGTGCATCTTGGTCATCTGAAGCACAGCTCTGCACTTTGTGAGAAAATACTCAAAGCAAATGTAAAGAGATGAAATGGCTTTTAACACTTAAATGGCTTGGTGAAATGTGTATCTTTTTATATAGGTCAAACCAATTTTCCACTGGAAACCTCTGGAAAAAAATAAAAAAGTAAATTATTATTTTCTAGGATTTGCAGCCTCCCTCTCCCTCCATGAGTTATTTATTGGTAGTTCAAACCCTCTCCAGCTGTCAGACTCCAACTCCTCAGCCCCTGCCATGTGTCTCTCTCCTGTATAACTTTTATGATAGTCTACATGACCAGACATATTTACAGTCCATTTATAAACAGCTCATGATTGCTAACTCATCTTTTTAAAGCATTGTGCACTGATTTATTCATCTAACAGAGATTATTGCAGCAGACAAACCAAATTAAAGAATACCATATATATATGTGGTAAGATACAAGAACTTTTAAAGATAAAATTCCACACACAGTGTTCCTCCTTTTCTGTATTAAGGCACCAAATTTTTGAAAATACAAAGGAATGGTGCGTTTTCCAATTGTAATTTTACAATGAACACTGAAATGCAGTCAATAGGTCTGCTGCTTATCAGAAATTTCACAGGTGAGCCTGAGAGCCAGCAGGCTCTGCTACAAACATAGAGCTGTCTTTTGAAAAGACACTGACTTATAAAAAAGCCTCTGACTTATAAAAAAGTCCCTAAAACTACTGCAGCCTTATCAGAAGCTCAGTTACTAGTTTAACACCTCTAATACTAAAATACTTAGATTAGGACTTACAAGGCA
Organism: Certhia americana; assembly: GCA_018697195.1. Lineage (NCBI taxonomy): Eukaryota > Metazoa > Chordata > Aves > Passeriformes > Certhiidae > Certhia > Certhia americana. The sequence goes on along the minus strand of CM031868.1, from coordinate 4,290,979 downwards.
GGTAATAAAATAGAACTTGGGAGTTAGAAAGTGACTTTAACCCCTTACCACGATATCTTTAAAAGTATTTGGACACAAAACTTGGAAGCTCTCTTCAAGGAGTCACCACTGAACTCCCCGAGAAGCTATTGACAAACCTTGTACTTCACCCTTGAGACTCACTGTAGTTTCAGCCACATTTTAAGTATAAAAAAATACATCTTCTTGTCTTCTCAAGAAATTGTTCCAGTCAAATTCTTTGACAGCCAAGATCCATGTAAAGTGACAAGAAGTCAGTCAGCACTGTTTACCATCATTTTAATATCCACTGAGGGAAAATTATAGAAACATGTTAACACAAACAGCAAATGTTTGGGGGAAGACCATATGGTGCTATGATGGGGGTTTAGTTCATAGAAATGTAATCTAGAATTTTTTTAAAATTATATGAAAGAATAACAGCATCTTTCAGTAATGTCAGACAGTATAGAAAAAATAAATCTCAACGTTAGTCATACTCCGATGGTCCTTCTAGTAAGAAATTTAAAAGTGCTCTTTAATCCCAGTGTAGCAACTCAAGCTTAGTGCAATAGGTCAGATCTGGTTTAAAGTAGGTATTTATAGCAGTTGTGCAATTCCTACAATGGATAAACCCCATGAGCTAAACATGAACACTAAATGAGGTAAGTATTATAATTAGAATTAAACTTTCTTTAAATAGCTTACAGAACAACTCTACTACAAGGAAAACCTTGGTGCTCCCTCACAGGATGGCTCCAACCTAAACATGACATAAAACTTACAGTACAAATCAGTGAAAGTTATAAAAGCTCTTGCAAAATATACATTTTAGTACATTTACAACCCACTGCTACAAAGAGTACCTAATGCAAAATATACCAACTCGAACAAAGCCAAACTTCCCATGTAGTGCAACTGAATTTGCTTTGAATGCTCTATTTTGTTCCCAAATCCTCCTAAAAGCTCCATATAAAGTCAGCACATTATCTTACTGCAGAAATGTCACTGCATTCATTGATGAACAAGAATAATGAAGGATTTGACTGCAAACAGAAGTATCATTACCCTCTGAGCAAGTGAAAAACACAGCACTAGTTAGGGAAAAAATATTTAAATGTACTCCTCGCTGCTTTATACAGGGCAAGCTGGAAATAGTAACAGCCTGTATTTCCACATAGTTTTTTACTGAACAGTTGCTGAGAACTGTAAGATCAGCTTTCATGGGACTGTAGTTTCTCGACCTGTGAGTTGCAGTGCATAGAACTATTGCCTGTCACATGCAGAGCTCTTTTGGAACATCAGACTGGTAATGGTGAGCCCTTATGGCTCATGTGCATATGGAGCCAAAGGTGATTCATACTCTACTTCACAAGGTGTTTATGAGCAAGATTTAAGTCACTATCAACAACAGGAATAAATTTACAAACATTCCTTCTAACTGTCTGTGGCTTCAAAACCATAAACAAACTGTCCTGGCTTCTACAGTATTGCACTTCCTTTTAGTGTAAAATTGACAGTTGAAGTCTGCACAGAACTTGTTTTAGAACAGTATTTCAATTTAAAAAGCAATAAATAAAATGCAGTATTTAAAAAACCCCACAAAACAGTAGCTTTAGTTCATAGTCCTCCCATCTCAGACCATGCTGCACCATCTGAAACAGGTCTGGGACAGTCTTTGGATACCACCTGAATAGTTCTTCCAACGTAAGAGACCCCTCCCCATACCAATCAGAGAATCAAATTAAGCTTTCTATAGCAATATACAGACACAAAGACAGTACCTTGAGTGCATTATCTCAATTAGCTTAAAAGGATGTGTTGCCTTAGCTTAAGATAAGTTCAGGAGTTAGAGTTACTCTGTATTGCCTCTGGGTTGTGTGACTAACATCCAGTGACCTGTCACTGCAGTGACAAGTTGCTGAAGTCCTTAGCAGAGTCTCTGACCATCTGATCCAGGCTGGGACTCCCAAGAGCACAGGCAGCCCGCTCCCTGCCCAGGAGCCCCAGGCTGTGCAGGTTGAGGATGGAGTCAGCGATGATCCGCGCCGTCCTCTTCTGGTACCCCCCAGATGTCACCATCAGCACGGGGATCCCACGGCTCCTGGCAGCCCTGAACACCACCTCGTCCCTCTTCACAATGCCCTGCAAAGTCAGCACAGGAAAAAAAAAAAGTGATAGCAACATGATGCTTCAGTTCTAACCTGTGGTTTATGGATTTAGAGTATTGGATGCTTGCTAAGTGTTTAAGCCTTACAGTTTACAGCAGCAATTAAAATTCATTTAGTAGTCCTGTTAGCTGGTGTGCATGCCTAATCATTAAAAAAAAAAACCCAAAAAACAACCACGCCACCCCCCAAAACCCCCAGCAAATCAAATATCCTTGGCTTGTTTGGAGGACACAGCAGATAAAAGTCTTTAGTACAAATTCCTACAAGAATTCCAGCTCAAAGGCCATGAAGTCTAAACTGATTGGAAGTATTACAAGTGTTCACCTTATTTCCCAGGTGAGGAATTGAGACAAGGAAAGACTCTCTGAATTCAGTGCTTTAGTTTGTGCTCAACTTGCACAGCACTCTCTGTCAAAAGTTTAGCAACCTGATCAAAATTTCACAATCCTACAGAAGAATCCAAAATTCAAATCAAATTTTACACATTCACAATCACTGGCTGAATCTTAAGTCCCAGTTTCTGCAATAAGATCATGTGGTTAAAGCTACAAGAATCCATGGCTGAAGGAGAAGTTGCAGAATGTAATCAACAGTGAATCCATAAAAAGAAAATAAATTTTAAGTAATTTCTTACTAAGAGAAGGGTATGGAACTGAAAAATAACAATGAGTGCTGACCAAGAGGTGCTGTACTGTCACTGAACCCAGGCAAGAGCAGAGTGTGAGCCCTCTGGATTTCAAACAAGCGCATGAGGGTGAAAAATACATCAGGAATGAGGGAGAACAGAATTAAAATCTACTTTTGTAAAAGCAGAGTCCAAATACATGCAACTCATTACAACTCCTCCATAAAAAGCCCCTCCCAAAACCCAGAAAACTTGCAACACAACTGACAACAGTTTACAATGGACAGCTCGAACTTAAATAACTGCAAAGCTGGAGAAGGGAAAAGGCATCACAATGCAATCAAATACAAATAAAAATAAAAAAATTCAGGAAGCAGCAGCAGAAGTGTTTCAAAATGAACGTCCACTGCTCAGGCTGGTTATAGGAAGAGTGGAAGCACACCAAGAAATAACACCCTGCCATTAATTAGATCACAAACAGATGGTAAAGAATAAAACACAAATGTAGCAGAAAAAAAGTATCTTGTAAAACCATCCAACAGTATTGTTCACTACGCAGTCTGACACAGCAATGTGAAAAGAACCAGGAATAAAAAATGAACAGTAAGACAAGGAAACTGAAGAATTCTATTAGAAACAGATCCCTAAAGGAAGCAATAGAATTACAGAAAGAGCTGTAGGGCCCTGGGGACCCAGCAGTGGACCCACTATTATCCCACACCAGAACTGGAAACAAGCCCTGCTCACAGGAGCCTCACTGCTCCAGCAGCGCCAGGGAGGAACTGAGGGGAAAACATGGGCTTATTCCCACATTTCTGTGGAAAACAACAGCCTGGCACAGCTCCCACTTCCAAACAACAGGAAGAGTGACTCGGCTGATGCACCACAGGGTTTTCTACAGCCTCAAGAACCAGGAAACCATCAGTCAGTAGTCTGAGGAGCCCCATTCTGAGCACAACTAACACTGCAGCAGGAGTTTAAAATACAAATGACATCTTCAGGAGCAGGACTGAAGCCTGGATTAAGGACCTCTGAAGAGAGGGACTGGGGAGGCACGATGCCTTTCCAGCACTGGGATTTCAAGCCTTCACACCTGCACACGAGAGACAAGAACCCTGCCCTTGGAGCAGACACCGAAGGCCTGAGCTCCCTCCAGCTGTGCATAGAATGCCTTTCACCTCTCATCGTGGCCAGGGAAGCTGCTTCACCTTTCTTCCCTCATCCTCACATTCTCAGTCCACACAGAACCCAGCAAGCTACAGTAACTCATTTTTCTTGGCAGTTGACACTGCTCCTTCTCCAAGTGCAGAAATTTGGATTTTTTTTGTTAAAGGCAAATCTCAAAGTATGACCCAAGCTGCGACTTCCCTTGGTGGCTACTGCTCTCCAGAGGGCTCTGCTTCACCAAACCCCACCTCAAACCCCAGGCCATCTCCTCTCCAAGGTCCCAACCAAGTCCAAGCCCCTCAGCTCTTCCTTCATGCAAGGGAATGGAACAGAATTAAAACTGAACAGATCAAGTGGTGGCTCAAAGAGGGGAATCTGAGAGCTCACAGATCAAGCACTTTTCTGTATTGATCTGGTGGTCATTAAAGAGATCTAAATGTGAAACAGGAGAGAGATAGCACAGAGGAACTGTTAGAAAAGGAATCACTAAAACCCAGGAAGGAAATACGAGGACTGCAAATTCTTATTTTAAGAAAAGCAGAAAGGTGAAGACTTCTATGAAGCTTTACAGAATAAACCAAACTGTGAGTCTGGTACCAAACTGGGGCAGGTAAACGATATCTAAAGGATCATGAAAAGGAAAGTAACTGTTCATTTGCCAAAAATATGCAGCCAGGTTGCACAAAATTGTTACAACCATGAGGGTAGTTTAAAACAGCTGGGAGTGCTACAGAGGAAATTAAGTGTAAGATATACACTGGGGGCAGGAGGTGACAAAAGAAATGCATTGCAAAATGGGTCATGTGAGGGGAATAAAGAACCAAAGAAAGAACAAACCAAGCAGGGAAAACAGAAGTCAGGTTAAGTGTGTACACGTATCTCTCTGGTTACTGTTTGGGTATTGACAATCAGTGTGTTTTAGAGAGAAGACGGATGATATTGGAACAGGCAGCAGAAGAAAAAAAATATTCAGAATCAGTTTGAAATCAGAAGGAAAAGAAGGAGTGAAAAGACAAAGGAGATGAATCTGTGTGTCTGTGACAGGACAGTGCTGTGCTGAGGGCAGTCCTTCCCTGCCACCCCGGGGAGGCTGTGCTGCTCCAGGGTCACACACCTGGGGGGAAATGGCCAGGCCTCCCAGGGGATCCCCATCCAGAATGTCAGTGCCAGCATTGTAAACAATGATGTCAGGCTTGAATTCATTCAGGGCTCCTTCCACATGGGTGTGCACCTTCTGCAGGTATTCGGTGTCCTCTGTGCCCCATTCCAGTTCCACTTTGCGTTTTATGGCACCTGAGGGACAAAGCAAGCACTGCTCAGTAAACAAAGCATTGCTTTGGGAGAAAATGCAGTTTAGGTAAGCAAGTGAAAAAAAAATACATTTTGGGAAGCTCTCTCAATACATTTCATTGTCACATAAACATGAATTAAAGAAAATTAGTCAACTACTTGTTTTCTCAGCAAATATAAGGCAGACGACCTTGAAAAAATTCAATTGAAGAGAGAAAATTAGATGCAGGGCAAAAAAAAAATCTGAGATGCAAATGGAAAATGTTATTGAAGAACAGCTGATCTGCAAGTCCAGATATCAATCACCAGAGAAATCATAAAGAAAATTATTAACTTAAAAGTAACCTAAATAAAGTGTAAGGCAAAGAAAACACTGAACTGCTATTGCAGAGGAAACAGCTGGGGAAAAACAAGATAAATATCACTGAAACATTGTGAAGATGTTTTATTTTTATCACAATACTCAGAACTTCACAGCAAGGGACCATGAATTTATGTGAACTGCTTTATGAATGTATAACAAGATTCAGCTTTGCTCCAAGCATTTTCAATTTAATGTTCTTACCCTGTAATCCTACCAGAAGAGCAAATATCAATTCTTAATTTAAATCAAATTATTTCTAATGCTTCTAATAAAGCAATAGAAGTAGAAAAGGAATGCTGAGAAGGTAAAGGAAAAGAAAGCCAAGGTTATGCAGCTGAGTTTTGAGTGCTTTTATGGAGGAATGTGTGACTCTACCTCTGAATTAATCAAAGCCACACCAGGGCTGTTCCAAGGCATGACTTCTGCCTCACACTAAATGATGTGGAATCTCACATCTCAAATACGGATTCAGTTCCCACCAAGTGTGCAAGAATGCAGTCAACACAGAATGACACTTATTACTCTTTACAATTACAATTACTCTTGTGATTGCTGCTTTTTGTTTGGCTTTCCATCTTTATTCAGCACCAGTGAAGCTTTTCTTTTTCATCCTGTTATTTTATATTGCATCAACATCAGTTTCAAAGAATTTCATTTCTTTATGGTTTCTCAGAGTTTCAGCCCTTCCTGCTTACCCTTCAGTGAATCAGTCCTATTCCTCATCCCTCCTTTCTCCTCCTAAGCCTAAGTCTAATTCGACTTTGCTTTGCCCAGGAACTCAATATGCTTATGGCTTAGCACTGACAAGGTGAGCTGCTCCTTTTTTTCCCTTCCCTAATGAAGTGCATGGGGCAAAAAATGTGTAGAAGAGGTTCCTGCAATAAAACATGGAAAAAACGGGCAGGAAGTCCAAGAAGACAGTGATCAGTTGGAGTTTACCCTAAGGATTCAAAATCCCATGTTCAAGCCTCTGCCCTTCTTCAAAGAGGTTGCCCCTGGGATCCCATCTCTGCCTGCTCATACATTTGAAAGGGTTTAAGTGACTTAGCCACAAAAATCCTATTCAGACATTCTTATGCAAACTGCAAGGAATTCACATGGCTCCAGCCCAGCCCTGCACACCTCATCCTTCACCTGCAGAAAGGGAATGCTGGTATTCAGTATGGTACTGTAGCTCAGTGGTTCAGACTTCCTAGCAAGGACTGTCTCTGTTTTGGTCTTAATCCATCTGTTCAAATGTTCCTATGGATAAAGGGATGCTTTTCTTGGGGGAAAAAACACCACACTTGCTTGCAATTTGTCTGCCTCCAGACATGGTGTATTTTAAATGGTCTTTTTTTAGCTTAAAACCTCGAAATACAACAATTCTTAACACCTTTACTAGTCAGAAGACAGAAGTGCAATGCACTCCACGTAACTCTTATGAAGAATCCAAATGAAGTAGGTTTTTCAGAATGACAGCATCACTGAAGGAATCCAACAGCAGAACAACTCCCCTAGCAACCCCTGACTCAGTGAACAAATTAAGCCTCTAATAAATGACAGTGTAACAGAATCAAAGACCAAATAAACTTGGGGCTCTTGCATTCCAATTTAACCATTATCAAAACCCCACTAATTAATTGTGGCAGGTCACAAGACACAACAGACACATCGCAGCAGGGATAGACAAACCACAACCAAACCAAATCAAGCACCAGCTCTTAATGTGGAGATGACAGGGAAGGGGGAAGTCCCCATCTATGCAGGGATTTAACAGTGTGGATGTGGCATTTGGGGACACTGGTCAGTGGTGGCAGTTCTGAAGGAATGGTTGGACACAACCTCAGAGAGACTTTCCAACTTTAAATTCTATGGTTCTGTTCCAGGACTTGCTTTGCTTCACACTTTGTGTCACATTCAGATGCAGATTATTTCCTTCATGCTTATCAAACAAGTTCTGCTGGCAAGGCAACACCTGAATACATTACAACTTCACCCTCAGAGAACATGAAACCTTTTTACTCAGTATCAGCTAATCCTCAGTGAGTTCTCTCATAAATGTAATGTAAGGGAAAGATGAAGTTCTAACAACTCTCTTCAAATCAAAGGATTATTCAACTTGCTCCAAGCTTTGGGATGGACTGCTAACAACATCCACTGACACTTCCCCACACACTGCACTCCAGAAAGTCATTCCTGAAGTGAGGGAAAACTCTCCAGCATGAACATTATTGTGATGTATCACAGTGACCAGTGAAAATGATGTGAAAATAAAATTAATAATTAAATAATTTAAAAAAAAATATCTAGGCAATGGTGTTGCAAGGAAGCTTAGTAGTAAATAAAGAAGTTACGTAACAACACAGCAGATCTGGTACATTTGGGAAGATGAATTTCAATTATACTCACGTTTAGCAAAACCATCCCCTGGGTAAATATATCTATTGTATGCATCCATAATATAAACCCGAGGATCATCCATAAAGTCCCTCTCATGGCCATTTCCCTGAAGGAAATTTACAGTTAGCTATTCCTAGCATGCCAACACAGAATTAAATACACTGCAAATTCTGAATTTGTTAGCAATACAAACTAATACTCAGAACTCCTGTGTCGTTCTCTTATTTATAGCCCTGAAGGTTATTTTGAGGTATGGCGTTTTGGAGGTATCAGTCTGAAGACTGCAGGTGTTACCACAAATAAAATCCTTGTCTCTCTGAAGGTAATTTGCATGAATCTCATTATATATGTAAGAAAAATAAGAAAAAAATTAGCTAATTGTCCTCAAGAGCATCACAAAAGCAACTGCGACCACCTAACAGATTTATCATTTTCTAAGTGTGCAAGAAAAAGTCACTTTCAACTGCTGCAGGAATACTGTGTATCCTTATGTAAGAATTAATGAATAAATAAAGCAGACTACAGCTCTCCTGATAACTCAAGCCTTGGTGAGGTAAGTATTCCCTGAAAAAATTACAAACACTAACAACCCAACAGTTTAACACCAAAAATTCCCTACAAAAAATTGTACTGGGTGTAAAGAGGGATGCTCAAGAGAAAACTCAGATTTGGAGTATTTCCCCCTTCCCATTTCTGAATTTAAATATAATTCTTTTGACTTATTTTCACTGATATAAAAATTATTTTACCACAGCAATCACTAAGATAATTTTGTTTAAACCAGTGTATCCTACAGGACCACAGCCCCTAACCCAGAATTTCACTTCAGAACTACAGAAACAGAAATTTCCATAGATATATCTGCTGTAATTCAGTTTTTATGCTGACAAATGGCAACTCTATTTATTTCGTCAGCATCTTTGGTCCACATGTAAATGGTTCATGCACACAAGCCTAGGAATATGAAAGCCTCTGGGGGAACCATTTCCTTATGAGAGGTGAAACTCACCACTGCACTAAGAATTGGAGCAGTCACAAGATGAGAATATCTGCATCCTTAAACAGGATCTGCTGAGCTATTTCAGACAGCTCTCATCCCCCAAAGAAAGGAAACAACAGGTGTTTTAACGTGCACACTGAGATACTAGCACACCTAAAAACCAAAATACATTCCAAGAATTTTGCAAAACAAACCCAGACCATCCCGATAGTGCACAAAACAAATTCATGGCCTGACAGAGAGGCTGAAGAGAACCACAAACAAAAAACATCTTTCTACTACATAATCTGTGTCCTGCTGTCATGGTGATTTCAGGACACATAGGAGAAATGAGAGAAGATTAAAAACTTGCAGCTATTAGGCTTCCTCTGTACCACGGAACTGTGTAAAAATGGTTTCTTTACACACAATAAATCACCTGAAATGTCTCAGGCTGGACATCACTCTGGTGCATTAACTGCCTTTCTAAAAATACCATTTCTGTCCTTTCAGGATTTATTTTGCAAATCCCACCAAATCTGAGATTTGATCTCAATATCCCAGTAAATCACTTCACAAGGTGAAGAGGGATGGATCCTTTACTTCATTAGCCTGAAGCCAGGCTTAAAATTAAACCACTGAAGGTAAAATCCCACCCCTGCAGAGGCTGCTGCACTGACCACGTGTTCAGAACTAGCTGGGATTGTGTCTGGAGAGATCCTGTTTCTCATCCCTGGAGACCTGGATTGCAACGCAGCAAGACTTTTACATGCAGCCACACGATGGAGCTACAACTCAGGTTAATTTTATTAAACTGGCTTAAGAACCTTTTGGACCATAAAATAATTGACGAATCAACTCTTCACAGTTTTCATCATCTCTGATTGACTTTGTATTCTGTGATTTTATGTTTGTATTAAAAAAAAGGTATTTATCACATGCTTGTATTTCAAGCAAAACATCTGCACCACTGAATACGGTAAACTACTCACCTGATGGGCATCCAGATCAATAATTGTGGCTCTAGACACTCCTTGTACTCTCTCAAATAAGAACTGTATATATAAGCAAGGAAAAACATGGAGAAATTTATGAAGTTAGGTGACAAATTGAACCAGAGGCTCCAAGATTGCACAATGCATGACCGTTGGAATTTCAGTGTAGAGCACATCTATTTGTTTCAGTCACCAAATAAACTGAGACATGATTCTCATACATTTTAAAAAAATTGATATAAAAAGAAAATTTCTGTTAATTAAAACCCCTATATATTTGCACCAGATAAAAGAGAGAGGCAAAGCCCATTCAGGGATCACAGAGCTAATGGTGACAGCATCCAACTGCAACAGCCTGAAATTCAGTGTTTAGGAAAAGCTGCTCTAAGGACTGCATGCCTTAGAGCCACTTTTAGTGACAGAATTAATTTCTTTTTCTGTCTGGGAAGAAAAAAATGGTTTTTACTTCTTTGAGTCATAAGTTTGCTAAATTACTGTCTTTAATATAGACATGGTAAAACCCAAAGATTTTACACAAACTGTCATCCACTACAATTTCTCAATGTCTATTTTAATGGTAGGTGAAAAAGTAACACTATGGATTACTTTTCTGCAAATTACTGTGTACAGAAATTACAATGTTATGTCACATGGTGTGCTGCAATCATTAGAGGTCTTTAATGTTTGATTATTACTGATACTTTATAAATATTCTAGTATACAAATATACCATAACTCATTTGATAAAAATAAGCCCTAACTGCAGAAGGCTCTTACTTCAGCCATTCAACAGCTAAATACCAAATGCATTCATTCCCATTTAGTGACTATCTTGGAGTCACTCACACTTTAATTCATTAATCTGAACCTGTCTGAACCCTGTACAGTACAGCTTGATTTAGAGAGGGGGTTTTTGTCTCTGCATCTGTCTTGACTGTAACCACTGATATCAATGTGGAATGTCCAGGTTCACCTGCAAGGCCAAGAGAATTATCACTGAGGATATTAGAAATCCATCTGGTTTGATTTGGAGTGTTTTTTTGCAAGACAACATTATCAATACAATTACAGTGGTGCCTATTTACATTGATAATTCTGACCCCTGCAACTCTTCCCTTCCACTTTACAACTCACCATATTCCTATGCCTACCCATCTGGAAATGGCTTCATTTTCTCCTATTAGGATGTAAATTAGTTCTTAGGAATTGATGTAGATTACTCCTCCATTTGCACAAACAGCAGAAAACAGTGGTTTAAGAGTAGCTCTTACCTTGATGGCCAGTGTGATGTCAGCATATGCACAAAATCCTCCCCCTTTGTCACTGGAGCAGTGATGGAAACCACCTCCTGAAAAGAAAAATAGTGAAGGGGTGAAAAGCTAGATACTAAACAAAAGCCAGACACTGAAAACATTGATAGGCTTTGCAAAGAGGTGTAAATAAAAATCAGATGTTTTTAACACACTGTTTAGGGTGTTACTGAATTTGTACTCACCCACGTTGATGGCCCAGCCTCTATCCACAGCAAGCTTTCCTGCCTTAAAAAAAAAATTACAGTTGGAATTCCATAAATGAATGAGGCAACACATAATGTCTGCTTCCACCCCAAATCCTGGCATTCCGACTCAGATCTTTTGCCACTGAACCAGATCCCTGAGTACAACCCCTAACAAAACTACCCTCAGCATAAGGAGCTGAAAGAATATTTGCTTTGTCATCTGTATCTCCTTCTCTGGCAGCTGGAAAAAGGAAAGTGCAGTGCTGGGAAGAGTAAAAAAATGAGGAAGAAGCTCCTGATGTCCTTCCTGTTCATGCAAAATAGAGGAATTTAAGCTCAAAATCCTTGAACACAGACATAAAACCCCACAGTTCCAGCTGGGGATGGGACCAGACAAGTGCTCCAGTGTGAAATGTCCTTACACTTCTTTTGTTTTTTCTATGATAGAACATGAACGGTATAGAATATTATTGATCTTTTCTCCTACAGTACAGGAAAACTGTGCCTGTATCTTTCCCTTGAACTCAAATGACAATCAGGAAAGGGAAAGTATTGATAGAAAAGAGATACACAAGACTTAAATGATGGAATTTTAACTGAAAATCCTGATTATTTTGGCCAGGAAGAGTCAAACAAGTGTTTAAGTGCAGCATTCCTTAACTGGTCTGTTAAAAGCAATATCGCTTTAAAATATTACTAGTTACAAGTGGAGAGAAAAAAAAAAAAAAAAGAGTATAGAAAACATTTAAAAATTTATTATTTTTTTTCCATAGCCACGGAGTGAAAAAATTACACAACTTATCCAAAATGAAGTTATGAAGTCTTTATAACCAATATTTACATTTGAACAGTTTTAATTCAGTACTAGGACAACTACTGAGATAGTAAACATGATCCTGCTATGATCATGCCAACTTATACAAATTAGATCTTGGGGAAAGATTGCAGTTTCTGAACTATAAAACCCATTAAGACCCAGGGAGAACACATTATCTGCGATTTATCACACTTCCTAGGGATTCCTCACCAAAACCCAATCTTCCCATATTGCTAAAGTATCATTAAAAAGTAGAGAAACTCAACAGGCATTTTTGTAATAAACAGGCCCATCAGGAATAGCAGAAAATTGCACTTCTGACTTGTATCATACAAATTTTATCGTCTGATGAATCAACATTGCTTTTAAAGCACATACTTATTCCCCCCAATGAAAAAAAAAAACAAAAAACCCCCCAAAAAACCAAACCAAACCAAACAAAAACCCCAAAAAACCAAAACAGCACATGGCCTCAAGATGAATCCCAAAGTGCCCAGGAGTGGCATCTGTGTTTCAGGAGCCATGAGAAAAACCAGACCATTTGTGGGTGCCTCCTCTACCTGAGCACATTTCTAACTGGGGAACACACACCTGGGAGTTAAAGATAACACAAGTACAGTGAAAAACATCACCAAACTAGAGAAAAGTATTGCCTAGCTGGAACCAAGCTGAGAGAGGCTTCACACACACTGAGCTCCTGTCAAGAAATATCCAAGGCAGAGCATCAGGAAGATGTAAACTCTTCCCAAGTTCCTCTCTCAGACCATTCCCTTCATTCCTGTGACATTCTTGCAGTGACAGCATGGCTGTAATGAAAGGAAACTCTGCAGGTCCCTGGTCAGCAGAACTTGCTCTGAGTGACAACCAAATATTTCTAAGCAGCGTGAGCTATATGAAATCCTTTCTCCCTCCTCCTCCCTGTCTCTGCTTTTGCCAGTTCACACCTACTAAAGGAGGCAGCACTTTTGTTACCTGGCCTATCACCATAATCCAATACATCTAAAGACTTATCCAGAACCCAGCAGGTTCTTTCAGAATTCAAATCCTCAAACAGTCCCTAAAAAAAGCTGGTTTAACTTTTGTATTCCCCAGCCTAACTCACCTTTGATATCTGGAGCTGCACTAAACCCTGTTCCTGTACCTGGCATGGCAGCGCTGTCCAAGGCTGACACTCTGAGTTACTTTAACACAGCAACTCCCAAGTTTACAGTGTTTGATGAACAAATCTAAAAATGAGAAAAGTGGATCAAGAGCACCTTACCATTATCGTTCCTCCAGTCTGGGTTCGTAGAGGTTTCAGAACTTTTCTCTGAACAACAAAATTGGGAAGAAAGGCAACTGGTGGAATTTCTGTGATTGTAGCCACAACAAATGACCACTGCAATGGGGAAGAAGAGGGTTCCAATTAATGTAGTCTGGTTTAATGATGACACTTAGCTCACTTATTAGTTGTTATTTACTGAAAAGGTGCTTATAGGCCCTTAGGAAGAGGTTTTGATATTTTTAGATGGAAGTGACCACACCAGTTTTTCTTAGTGACCTCCAAACAGGTTTATCTTCAAGTTTTTTAACTATGAGAATCATCGCTTTCCAGATTTTAGTATCACACTGTATTAAATCAGCATTTTTTCAGGAGGGTAGTATTTCAGAAAATGTAGTATCCCTCAGATTGGGAGGAAGAATTGTTAAATGTCCTTCAGCTACATTTGATATATTGTTCAAAGCTAAAATATCTATTCCTGTGTAGAATCAAAAGGATATACCAAGGAGAAAGCAAACACAAACAAACAGAAAACTGAACTAAGGAGTTCAAACACTTAAGCGAACACACAGTGCAAACTTTAGCATAGAGAACTGATTAAAATTTATTTAGCATATTAAACACTTCTGGAAAATGTTTCAAGGAAACATTTTGTTCAAATGTTTTCAAGGTTAGAACACAAAATACTTACAATGTGCAGATGCTTTTTTTTTTGCAAACACATTGATTACTTCAAAGAACTTCCACTAACACTGCTACCAGTGATAACACTGCTAAATATATTTCAAAGCCTAAGTCACAAGCAAGAATTTACCTGTCCACCCAGTACTGAATCATTGAGGGACTGAGGATTATGACTTGCTACCATGTACAAAGAGTCTGAATGGATCCTATTTTCTGCAACATTAGGATCTGTAATGTGACTGAAGGCATTGGCTGCCCCATTCCTGAGCTGTTCACAGCAGGCAGGATGTACAGGTGGACAACTTGAACCAAAGGCAATCACATCCCCATCTCAGGGTCGTCTCATGCTCAAAATAACTTCCCACTCAGCAATATTTCAATTACCAGGTACTACTGGGTGGGTGAAGGGGTGGCATTGTTCATAAAGTGCCAAAGTTCCTAACTAAATTTTGCCAACAGCTAAATTAAAAATCTCTCTACTTTTATATTTGCAAGACATTATTCTGTTAGCATCTTATCAGCTGTCCATCACAAGATGCTTTAGTTATTTTTTAGTACAGTCAATCTTGATAAAGCCCCTTTGCAAGGCATTTTAGCTTCTGAACAAGCACATTATTAACAACTTTATTCAGTCCTGTTGTTCTAGAACGGAAATGAAAAGGTCACATTTGGATAAAAAATAAATGTGACCTCAAATGTGAGCAATAATCACACAGGAAGTTGTAATGAAGTTTAAAGTAAAGTTAATGTCAAAAAGGAAAAGTGGGAGCAATCATGACTCAAACCAACAATTACATAGCTGCAGGTTTAAGTGGAGGTGAGAAATCCAGGTGTGGAAGGAGTTTTGGCTCCCAGGTGACAGTTGGGGTCATTCCTGTTGCCACTCACTGCCCACACCTGGGCCTGAACTGGGATTAGTAATTAGATGGGGCAAATAACCAACTGGGAGCAAAGTCTGGGGGTTCAAGAAGGCAGCTAGAGGTGAAGAAAAATGCTTCTCTACTTAGTAACTGAAAATCTGTGCAATGATTTATGCATTTTTCTTTAGTGTACTGGTTTTGTTTTCCAGTATTTCCCAAAATAAATTCCCAGACCAGCTTTATCCTCAACACTTGCATTTTAGTGCTTGCTCATATATGTTACCATAGAACTTCTCATAAATAAAAGGGGAAAGGCACAGTCTGAAACTGGCTCTAACATCATTGCCCCAGTTCATAATGCTGACATGCAAAGAGTTCATTATTTTACGTAACACTAGAAAAAGACAGCAAGTGGAAAAGTACTGCAAGCAAACTACCCACAGTCCAGTTATTACCTCAGAGATTTAAATTCTTAAGAGAAAAAACTGAGGGGGAATCTCCTCAATTCAAAAGGCCAAACTTTGTTGTGAGGACTGAGCAGGGAAACGGGGAGACCCTTCCTGCCAACACAGACCTCACTTCCAGTAGCAGAAGTCCCTTGTGCACACCTTTTTGTTTCTCTTCACCCAGCTGGCCTTTCAGCCACTGCTAAGACACTAATCACCACCTACTCTTGCAAGTGTAGAAAATTTCCTAGCAAATTCATGTTCAGATTTTAAATGAACACTCAAGTGATCCATTATTTTAGGAGACATGGGCATTCTGAGAAAGGCAAGCAACTTTGTAGTCTTCAGAGCTAATATAAAACTATGCCATTTATACATATTTGTCCAGATTTAAAAGAAAAATATCACAGCAGACTTTGGATAAAGTAATAAAGAGTTTTCACAGGGCTTTTTCATGTCTAGGACATTATTTTGCTTTTGGAACTAAGCACTTTTATCTTTGCTGCTTGGCAGAAAGCTGCTGGCATGACCAACACAACATCTTCCAGTTCCTGTGCTTGCAGGAAATATTGTCTCAAGAAAAGGGGGAGAGGAGACACCCAGTTAATCCCATCTGGATACACACAACAGTGCTGGTCTTGACCACAAGACACAAGTTTTATAGACAATTCCCTATGAAGCCATCCCAGAGGTACTAAAAATATTATTATGGCATTCCAATCTGAGCTACATACGTTAAACCCTGCTTCAAAGAAGTGATTCAGTAAAAAGAGGTGGGTGGTTCTATGGAATTAAAAGTTCAATATCAAGAATAGCTGCAATGATATCAAATCTAATGATGCATTAAATTGCATGGAACATCACAGCAAAGAATGAAGAAGGATAAGAGAACTCAGAAAAGCAGTTAAGAGTGAGAAAGTTCACACAAATAACAAATCACTTATACAGAAAAATAAAACATTCCAGAAACAGCAATCCAAGGATTCTTCCATTGTGGAAGGGCATGTGTGACTCAAAATAACTTCCTCTGAATTATGAAATGGAGGATTTCTTTTCTCTTACAAATCCATTCTCTGCCCTCCAAGCAGAGTTGCAAAGTAGAAATAATGAATGTCACCTGCACTCATCTACCACCCAATTCCACTCACAGATGACAGGATAGATTCAGAAGCAGAAATCTCACATGTTTTAGAGTTACACTGAAGTTAAACAAATGGATGTTTCCTTTAGAAATATACAAAGAATGTTCTTCATCCCCCCTGCAGTCCTGTGTGAGCTGGCTCTGGAAATCTTCACAACAGCTAATGTGCTTGGCTAAGCCCTTACATTCATCTTTCAACTCTCTCCATATTCCACTGATGCAGGCAGTATCTGAGTACAAAGCCAGTACTTCCCCCCCAACAGACTGACCATATAACCCCTACACAGATGCTCTGTCAAGATCACATAACACCAAACCCCCTAAAGCAACCCCTGCATTAGAAAACATCCAATGAAGTACCCCAAGTTAGTGGTTGCTATTGTATTTTGAATTTCAGAACTGTATTTTACCAGAGTACAACATAACTTACGCTGCTCAATACTAAAACCACGGCGCTAGCAAGAATATTACTCACATCTCTGACATTATAATTGTCTCTGTGTTTAATTTCACTGAAATATCCTTTCAGGTTGTCTATCTAACATGGGAGACCCTCTTTCCCCTCCACCTCTCTGTAGTATGAACTGCCCAATATTTCTGTGGTTTTCTTTCAGTATACTAAGTAACACTGTTATCAGTGTGATCAAAAGATACCATTCTATATCTGTAAGGCTGACTTAAAACAACTACACGAGACATCCACTGCCTTTGACACTTGCTCTGGACAGTTTGCTGGAAAAACAAATGAACAGGTACAGCACCTTTAATTTATTAAGGTAACGCCTGGTGTGAACAACCAAGAGATCTTCATCAGTCGCCTCCCGTGCCTGCACAATCAAGTCATCTGCAATTAGTTTTTCTTCTGCAACAGGAGAGAAATAACAATTGACATTGTACAGCACTGCTTAGCTTCCCATGTCCCCCCTCCAACCACGCTGCTCTGACCTCCGTGTGGTATCTTCCTCTGTCATGTTTATTGCTGGAACAACTTTAGGTTGCTGAGAGTTTGCAAGTTTTCCAAATACACCCCTCTGTCTCAGGTAAGCTGTTCAGGTAGTGTGTATTTGAGAAATACTGCGTACAGAAAGTTTTCAGAGTATGCTAAGATCATGGGAAGTTTTTCTCTGAACTGAAAGGACAGACAAGTAATGACAGAGGATGAACACACACTGGAATCACACAACTCACAGTTTAGGGCTTGATGCACTGGAGAAATCTTGGTACTTGTACTGTCAAATAGTCACCATTATTTTAACATGCTTTAAGAAATCCCACAGTTTATATTAGGATTTAATCCCTTAAATCACAGAAGAATAAAGTAATAAATCAAAATTCAAAACAAAGTAATGGTTTGGATGTTCATGGAAGCAAAAAAGCTTAATTAGGATATTTCTATCACCCCCTACCTCAAACTAACTTCAAGAAAAAACAATGAGCAGCTATTAATTCTTTCCATTAGAGACCAAAAGTTTATTTTAAAACCTAGTTTTATAAGAGCAAGTTATCCCAGGAATTCAGAATGAGTGCATACAATCACTACAAACAATAATTATAAGGAATCCTGCCAATCTTCCCAGGCAAATTTTGATATTTAATTGTTGCACAGCTGTAAGCCTGTATCTCTTCTTTAATTTTATATGTGAAGGAGAAAGAAAACAACTCAGAAATGTGAGAGATTTTGCTCTGAAGCATTATACAAGAACAGCACCTGCAACAATATTTGTTTTGGCAAGCTTCTGTTTCTCCTGATCGAGACTTGAGGAACAATTCATTCATGCACTGGTGTCAAACAGAGCCAAAATGCTGCCAGCTTCCTTCTCCAGGAGGAAGGTGCTTTGGAAAGATGTTCACTGCTGATATGCTCACTGATAAGGCATAGGAGAGGTCAGCTATTGCCAAGAATTGCTACAGAGCCAGAACAAACCAAGCGCTCTGGTGTATCCTGGGGCTTCTACCTCCTTTCAAAGCAAGGACAGTAAAACAATTGGGAAAACTAATTTTCTATGAAAGCCTGAAACACTTCAGAATAGGCATGTCACACAGAAAAGAGCTGGAGGAAAGGACTTTCCACAGAACAAACAGAAAGGCAAAATTTCTGATTCATTAAGAAAACTGTCATGGAACCCAAGACTAAATTATTTAAGGTTGTTAGATGAAAAAGCCAAAACTCAACTACTAAGTTGTTAGAGTTGGTTAAATCAGTTAGATCAGTTAAAAATAACTGATCTCAGTTAAAAGAATACAAGTCAGCCTGCAGTGGGAAGGGCAATCCTGAACTGCAAATGATCATGAGCTGAAGGAATCATTAGGACCACATAAAGAGAAGGGGCTTGGCTTTGGGACTACCAAAAGCCTTTGTCCTGGTAAAAGAAAAAGCTTCTTTTTTTTTTTTTTTTTTTTTTTTTTTTTTTCCCCTTGATGAGCAAGTTTGTGCTTTAAATGAAGAGATGCAAAGATTTCACAGGCCCTGATCCCACCCCTGGTTCTTATGCTTGCATCTCCTTAATGCATTTCTACCTATATCTCCAAATGGCTTTAACAGCAATAATCAGAATAATCAGAAGCACCACAAAAAGTTCTGCCTGTATCAGAGGGGCCTCAAAGCTCTTCTCAAACATCATCAGAGCAATAGGATGAGGCTGCTAAAGAATGGACTAAAATGCTACAGCTGCACTTCTTCCTCAGCCTGAGAAGCCCTGTGTGCAGTCCAGGTTGAGGTATTAAGTTTCACCCACAGCAAACGATCATTAACACTTCACTTTCACCAGCCACAGGAATGCCCCAGTTCCTGCCACACAAGGTGTAGTGTCACAGAAGCACAAAGGAAGATACACACTGCAATTCAGTTTCTTTAGGTTTTGTGCAAATGTTGGTTTAAGAGGCACATTCTGTTATTTTACCTTTCAAGAAATTGATGACTTTCCCCCATTTCCCTGCATCAAAGGGGTGCAGCTTCTCAAGTCCCATGAAGGTGATGTTGTAGTCTGGGGAGTACACGATGGGCCAGCATCCTGACGGGGGGTCCTTGTACAGCTCCGTCCTGTGAGGCCTTGGCAAGCAAACACACACCAGTCAGCACTTCAAAAACCATTTAACACTTTTATACTAAAGGCCCAAATTACAAATTAGTTCTCACTGATAATGAACTTCTAATTCTTAAAGATGGTATTTCCAATAGAAAATTGGGAACATTTGGTTCTGTCCCCTTGTCTTTCCAGGTGCACCAATCAGCACCTCTACCTTCAAAGGTGCACCCAGTTTGCAGGCAATGTAACCTGCAATACCTGCACGACTAGACTCCTATTTTAAATTCTGTATCAAAGCACAAACCATGATTCTTCTAGCAACAGAAGCTTGGAAAGATTCCTATGCTACTTGCCTAGAAAGCAACAAACTATTTTGAGACCATCTGTGCGAACTACTTAGCCTTAGGTTTTTATTTGCAGAGCACAGAACCAGAGGGCATGCTCTTAACTCCAGATGTCACACCTGTAACCCTTAAGTGATTGTTTCCTTTAATCCCCTCCAAATTATGGCATTTTTGCAACACCAGGATAAGCAGTTCAGCCAGCTTAGATCCTCCTTCTCAAGCCATTGATAACCCGGCAAAGCTGTGCTCTGTGTTTACAAACACAAACACACCCATCGTTTGAGGACACCTGTGTGAACACGTGGGTCAGCAGGCCAAGCCAAGGCTGACAGGGGATTCTGTGTTCACACTCAGCCTATTCCACCACCTGCGGGTTGCCATCTGTCCCCCAAACTCGACGTGACTGAGTCATGCCGTGACCTCTCCTGCTCCCCGAAATCCAGAGTTTGGAAAAGGCTTCGCAACATACTGTGCAAGACACAAGTCTTTTGTCAGGTGAACAATACAAACAGAAACACCCTTATTTCCAGTCTGAACATGCTAAAAA
Organism: Certhia americana; assembly: GCA_018697195.1. Classification (NCBI taxonomy): domain Eukaryota; kingdom Metazoa; phylum Chordata; class Aves; order Passeriformes; family Certhiidae; genus Certhia; species Certhia americana. The sequence continues at coordinate 4,270,385 of CM031868.1, read as the reverse complement.
ATACCCTTTCAGAACCCTGTTAGAGGCAAACCAAACCAAACACAAGGACAATGGAGGTTTTTCACCAGAACGCGCAGCCCGGTGCCTATCATCACCCACACTGCGAGCCAGGGCTCCCCAGTCCCTTCCCTTGGCCCTTCCCGAGGCACAAGGCGGGGTGTGGGGAAGGTGCTGTGACACCCCCGGCTCTGACAGCGGGGCCTGAAGCCTCGGCCCTGCGGGGGCTGCAAAACAGGATCGGTCCTCCGGAACCCGGGGCGCTGCCGGCGGGACACCCCGTTCCCAGCGGGACTCCTCCCGCCGGGGCGGAGCGGAGCTAGGCCGGGCCGGGCCCGCGGGGGGCTCGGAGCGCTGCCGCAGCCGCAGGCCGGCCGTACGGCTCCCCGGCCCCCAGGCCAGGCAGTGCAGGCCGGGCCGTCCTACCGCCCCCAGAGCCGCCCGCCGCTGTCCCCAGTCCCGCTCGCCATGCCCCGCTGCCGTCCCCCGTGCCCATACTCACATCCCCGCCTCCGCCGGGCCGCACAGGGAAGGGGCGGCCCCGGCTCCGCCCGGCGCGGGGCGGGCACACGGGAACACGGGCGGGGCCGGCAGCCAGCAGGGTGCTGTTAAACCCGGGCTGTGCACGGGAAGGATGGCATCTGTGCAATAGGCGATGTAATCCAGCCTCAGCCTTAGAAAGAGTTTGTAAAGGGAACGGGGAAGTCGTAGGAGAAGCCGCTGGTCTAATGTTGGGGGAGTTAGGGAAACGCAAGGGCCTCAAGTGCCTCAAGGGCATCAGCGGTGTCTAGACGAAAATACGATTCTCGTTGTGAAGTAGAATTAACAATTGATACCAGTAGGGCGTAGTAGGTCTGCAGCAAAATGAGGAAAGCAAAGGTGAAACAGTGATCCTGCCTGACAGCAGTGGAACTGTTGGTGATTTTGACAGGTCAGAATTCACCCCAGGGACAGCATCACTGAATTCGGGCACACAAGAAAAATAAGCTAGTTTTAAGTCAAAAGCCAATTTCTGAGCATAGTTAACTAATCCTGCTTGAATATATACAACAAGCATTTCTTACACAGTTGTACAGCTAAATCAATAATATCATGAAAAATGGTCCATCAATAGGAGCAATATCTGTGAACCTCGGGATAAATGCCCAGAAGCACTCTTCTATGGAGGAGTAATATCTCTGTGAGACTCCCTGATAAATGTCTTTTTCCTTAAAATATGCTGGCTGGATGTCTGGGCTTCACCTTGGTATTTATTTAGCAGTAGGAGACTGTTACTGAAAATATTCTATCATTTTGACATTATCATTTAATTTAACATGTTTTTTGTTCTGGCCCTTTGTGTGCGCACCTCAGTATTCCTCCAGCACATCTACCTTTTCTTCCTTGTTCCTGACTACTTAGTACTTGGGACTTAATTAGACTTTGAGTGTTTGGTTAATGAGCTACAAACATAGCTTGTTAATGTTTTAAACCTTCCACGGGGCTTAATTTCTACCATGTTTTTATTTCATTTTCATTTATATTAACTATTACTTACATTAAAGATCAACTACCAGACTAGTTTCCATGTTTCTTGGATGTCATAGATTGTCTTGGAACACTTCCAGCAATGGGGACACCACCACAGCCCTGGGCAGCCCAATGCTTGATGACTCTTTCAATGAAGAAATTCTTCTTAATATCCATCCTGGACTTTCCCCTGCACAACTTGAGGCCATTCCCTCTCCTCCTGTCCCTATTCCCTGGAAGCAGAGCCCGACCCCCCTGGATGCCCCCTCCTGTCAGGGAGCTGTGCAGAGCCAGAAGGTCCCCCCTGAGCCTCCTTTTCTCCAGGCTGAGCCCCTTTCCCTGCTCCTTCAGCTGCTCCTGGTACTCCAAACCCTTTCCCAGCTCCGTTCCCTTCTCTGGACACGCTCCAGCCCCTTGAGGTCCTTCTTGTCCTGAGGGCCCACTGCAGGAAGTTCTGTGATGCTGAAATCACTTAAACAAGATGAATGGTGAAACAGGATAAGGGATTTTCCCTATCAAGAAACAGTGAAATTATGGGCTAAAGTCAGTGGCAGCAAATTCATGCCACAAAGAAAGCTGGGACTGTGGATCCACTGACTGTGGATCCACTCTGTGTTACCTCCTAGAGAAGCAATGTGATGCCAAATTAAGAGTTGATGCAAACTCACAGCATTACTTCCTTGAAAATTCCCACTTAGTGCCTGGAGCTGGGATCCCACAGAAGTTGGGATAACCCCTGTGGATCTGATCAGGCCTGACATGTGCGGCTCTCCTCCTCTACTGCACGGAGGCAGCTGAGCTACTTCCAAAATCTCTCTCCTCTCTTGTCACGACAGCCTGTGGTCAGTAGAGGAAAAAAAGTGCATGAATCAGCTCTTTTTGGTTCGGCTGTGAGATGCTAAATACACATCATTGAAGAGCAAGGCACCTTCAAGACTGACATAAAAACCATGTCACTAATAGTTTGCCTTCAAGCCTCTTTGAGTAGAGGCTTTTGAAACAGGTAACATCAAGAAATCTGTCAATAAAATCAGGATTGAAATACTTGCAAAGAAACATATAGAATGAAATAAATGGGCCAGGAGACCAGCTCCTTTCAAACGGCCTTTGTTGAAGTCAGTTCTTTAGGGTGGGAGACCGAGGGGTTACGCACACTGCCGCCGCTGCTCCCATAGATGATGGAGAGAAGGAGGAATGTAGAAACTTTGCCTCAGGCCTCACGAGAGTCCTCAGGAAGACAATTGCTCACTTGCAGTCCAGAGGTGTCACTCTGGTTGACTCTCATTAGGTTATGGTGACCCCATTCTGAATCGAAAAATGCCGTGGGAGGATTGCTCAGCCTTTTCTCAGGTGCAATATGTTGTTGGTTTTTCGAGATGTCACGTAGGCTCCTTGTCTTAGAGGCATTTTGTGTCAAAGGGGCTCTTGTGCCCTTCATTTGCATATTCACGGTGGTTGTCCCCCCCCCCTCCTTAGTGGTGGGCACTATTTTGGGGAGCAGCAGTGCCATTTCCCAACGGGATAGGGAAAGTACAGTTGGGGGGGGGAATTGGCTTAGAATTGCCATTTGACACTGTTCATTGGCATTTGCAAATGCCATTTCTTCTTGAACTACTTCCCTCGCATTTACCTTTTTAACTTAAATTTCGATAGCTCTAGTTAACTGTTCTACAAATTTTAAGAAAGGCTCTGATGGTAGCTGTTTAATTTTACTATATGGCTCAAGAGGGCCATCAGATTGCAGGGTAAAGAAAGCCTTTTCAGCTGCACCTTTGACCTTCTCAAGGGCTTGTACAGGGATTACTGCAGCTTGAACTGGAGCTAAAGACCATTGGCCCTCACCGCAGAGATGCTCTATGGTAATTGGTACACCATTGGCATCTGTTGCTGTGTTTGGATCAACATGCAAGTCTGGGAGAGCTTTCACTATGACTTGAGCAAACCTGTTCTAACCACTACTTCTGTTCATGAGCCTTTCAGGTTGCAGCTGACAGAACCACTCCACCTGAAAGACACTGACTGGCATTTTGTCTCTGTCAACCCACAACAACAGGTTACTTGGCACAGTGTTTGCTGTAAGTACATCCTCATTGGGGACACGAAATACACACCACCAGAGATTGAAATTGCTCCAGGAATCACATCATCAGATCCTGGGCAATTTGTTCTCTGGCTGCACTGTTTCCACCCACCCTTGTTTCTGCCCATAGGACAAATTGTAGCACAAGCTATCCCAGTGCCAAGTCTGCCTGAAAGCACTGAGGAACAAGGGCCCTCAGTCACCCGGGTCCAATCTATTGGGGAAGGCAAACCCAAAATCTGGTGTAATGTCAGTAAGAGTGGAGAGTCAAAACACACTGAGATGTTCGTTGACATTGGTGCAGACTTGAGAACCAAGAGCAGTTTTCTTGCCAGAGGCTGCAGGCAGAGCCGGGAATGCATACTCTTGGGGGTTTTTTCCTCCAGTGTTGAAAGGCTATGGCTTGAATGGCCTCCTCACTAAGTTGTAAAATGAGCACAGACTCCATTGTCCACTGGTGCATTTAGTAGTATTAACGTCATTACTCTTATAGCTATGACCACTACCCAAGGTGAAACCCTGCAGGCAAGAGTTTAGAAAGCTGTTTTTACACCGAACCATCTTACTATTGCTTTCTCATGTACAATACCTGTTATTCTAACGCATTTTTTGTTGCTACAGTCACCGAGTGACGGGACCCGTGGCCCTGCTTCAGTCTGGGTTTGCAATTGGCAAGCACAAGCCTGGGAGGGCCCGTGGGGTCTTGTTACTTGAGGACGTGGATATGCTTGTGTTTCCACAGATGCCAGAGTTTGGTGAGTGCCTGCTTATTGTGTTCAGCCTGTGTTGGATAACACCTCTTGGAGCAACAGACCTGGCTGTGGCTCACCTGACTCCCTGGAATAGCAGGAATGTTTGAATGTTTGGGTGACCCTATTGCACTCACTAAATCAAACAAAGTGGCACTGGAAATCAAAGTAGTACATCTGGCTGAAATATTACACCCGCCAGTTCAATTTCTCAAAATCACACTGCTTGGTGTCAGCAGTTAGGTAGAGATCAAAGCAAGCCAGCATATGGCTTGGCAAAATCCAGAGCAATGCCTAAAGATCTGGCTTTGCTTTGTAGAGGCCGTGCATGGCCAGGAATCCCCAGTACAACAATAGAGGGGCCTTGCACCATTGGACAGTTTGGTATGGTAACGCCCGATACACCACCCATTGTAAACCACACTGCACACTACAGATTGCAGAGAGCACATTATCAGTAGATTCTTACAATGGCATACATTTAGAGAACTTAAGAGAACGCATAGTCGTTAGCTTATTTTTGTACTGGCCACTAACGTAGATAGCATTTACCATGCTACTTTATGAAACTGTGCAGCTATTGTTTTTTATTATCCCATGGCCATAGCCATGAGGAATCTCATGGTTAGTGATGTATAAACTTAAAAGATGAATCAGAATCAATTCACAACCGCATTCATGAATCAATGGAAACTATACAAGAGATTCTTGTACTGTGTTTTCTATCTTGTCCATAAAGGGCCCTGCAGAAGATGGTAAACATGGCATTTGTACTTGAAAAGCAAAAAGGGGGAATTATAGGAGAACAGGAATGGGGCTGCAGGCAGCCTTGGCCTTGATGAGTTACAGCTCTGTCCTTGAACAAGACAAGGATGCAACTTTGAGGGAGAAGAAGCATGGAATGTGGATATGTGTTGACATTTACAACAAGAAACAGAGAAATTTATAACCAATTACAAAAGAGTAGAAGGCGTGTGCACATAGTTTGTTAGCCAATTATAATGCAAAAAAGGTGTGTGTGTTATGTGTGTGATAAAAATAATTAAATGTTGTACTATGGGATAATAAACTGCTGATGCTTACCACCATCTTCAGCATCAGCCTTTTGTGAACCATCACTCTACAACTTTTCTGGATTGCATAAATGTTGAGATCTGTTCACTAGTCGGGGGGGGGGGGGGGGGCTTGGGTGGGGTGATGTGACAGAAAAAAAAGTTAATTATTCTTAAACAGAACATGGTTGGAATTACATGCAGTAGATAATGTTTCAGGGCACACTCTTGAATAATGAGGAGAAAACAAACGGTGTGTTTTCCAGCAGCCAATTTTCTGACAAGCTGTTACTGGTTTATTTGAATATTTGTATGACTGAACAGTGGCATTTGGTGAAAAAGAAAACAACTTAAATAGTGTTCTGGGTTTTTTTTCTTCTCCTGTTTATAAGGAGATAAAATCCAATATTTCCCTTTTCACAGTGCCAAATTAATCCAAATTAGAAGCCACCTTCACATAATCCTTCTGAACACTTGCAGTATGGTTTATTTGTTTAAATTGCTAAGACAGCCAAGCCTTTGGGGAGGCACCTTCTTTACAGTTTCAAGTTGGTTTCAGCTGAAGGCCAGAGGCACAACCTCAGTCATCAATAGATTATTTCTATTTCACTGTAAACGCTGCATTCATTTGGTGTGATGCCAGCTTCCTCCAGAGAGTTCCGCAAAACTTCCCTGCATACTTTGGATTTGAGAACTAGCAGATACCTGAAGTTACAGATCATTAGGAACAAACTCCCTAGCAAATACTTCACTCCAGAAATGGAGGATTGTGAGTTACCCTGGCTGGGTTTGAAAGCACCTGCAGGTACCATTTACAGATGCTGTTTCCTGGCAGTGCAATACGCTTTGGGTTTCACTGTCCTTGCTCTTTGCCTCTTTCTGTAGCACTTTGGCAGAGCTGGCTGCTGCCAGTGATGCAGGCAGGGATATGGGCTGTTTGGCCCTGGCAGCATACACACTAATTTGACCTCTCCAGAGGCAGGATTCAGGACAGCATTGCCAAAATGCCAACTCTTTACTGTTTAAAATACAAGCTGAGGCAGGCTGAGGTGAACTCCAGGCCATGCATCTGCTTCAGATACACTCATTATACAAATCTGGATTAATTTACAGCAAAAGATGCAATTTAACTATGAGCATTTGGAGGCCATGCAGTGTAGAAGGATAAGGACATGTATAAATGGGTTGAGGAGCAGAGCACCTGTAATTGGAAGGATGCATTTTTAAAAGAATTTAGAAAATTAATAAAATTTTTAGATCCTTACTGTTGGTCTTTGCGCTGAGGGAGTATCTTATGCTCTACTATATTGATTTTTAATTAAAATATGTCCTCTATAAGAAGATCTAAGATTAAAAAAACAGCATAGTTAAGGGACTGAGATACTGCTTCATATTTGAATTCTGAAGCAAATGCACTTTCTTACAAATATTGTTATTGCACACAGTCCTGCAGTATAACTCATCTGCTTTATTCACTGAATGAAGAAAATCAGGCATAAGATGGGAGGAAAAACCCTTTATGGAGTTTTTGGCATCATTTTTTTAGTGGAATAGAATTACAGTCCCTAGAGCCAAGCACAGGTGCAACATCAGATCTGAAAGAGAACTCCAGAAAAGTCAAACAGAATGTGTTCTGAGCTCACAAAAAAACTACTTCATCTTACTGTGAAGCTCTAGAATGGATAGTTTAGGATGGGGTTTTTTCCTTGTTCATTTCCTTGTTCGTTTCCTTGTTCAGTTGTTTTTTAATTTTGTGTTTAAATTTAAAAAATAGGACTATTCATTGTTTATACAGAAAAATCTTATTTGTCTTTTGGTTTTCACCAAGTACTTTCCGATTTAGAGAGGGTCACTTGATTGTAATTAAATTAAGTGATAGTTAATAATTCAGTACCTTGTTTCTTCACCCTATCCTAATAATCAGTTAGAGCCAAAATGCTGCAACTTTCAAATAATAACAAATCTTTAGTCAACAATTAGTAATAATTAAAGACTCAGAGCTATTATAGCAGCTAGAACAAAGAAGATTCTGCTTGTGAAATGAGAACTAATAAGGAAAAAAATAATTTCTCATCAACTTAAATATTTCTAAAACTGTAAGCTTTCATACTACTTTCATAAGTGTACTCCTGGGAATCTCTTTGTCATTTCATTTGATAAACACAGAGCTAAAATTTGCATTCTTGTAATTAATTTACACTATTACACCAATATATGGGGAGAATAATTCACAGAGAGAAACTACATGGTGCAGAGTTGCTTTAAGGCTTTTTTCCTCTTTCTATGAATTATATCAGATATGTAGTTACATAAATCAGAATGGCACTTTGGGGACTCTTACAGTCTGAGCTGCTTAAAAGATTTACAGATTTTAAGTAGAACTCACTCATTGTAAAATTAGCCAAAATTGGGCTATATGGAGAATCTTCTGGGCTTTTTTCTGTATTTCACACAACACTTCACAAACCCCTAACATGAGGGAAAAAAATTAACATTCTAAACTAAAAGTTTAGAGCAAAAACTAAAATGAGCAAAAAAATTATGAATTGCATGAAAATTTGTTGACAAACACTGTTCTGTGATTTTGGGTCTGGGTTACTACCAGACCTGTAAAGAACTGTTTGGCACTTCCACTGTAAGAAAAGTTCAAACTGCAGTTTTCTGCTGGAGCAGAGTTAGTCTGACAAAAATCTTTAGTCCTGGAGGATTCCTGTGCTTCCAGGGTAAGTGAGCCTGGCTCCAGGCGCAGCATGGGAAGTGCTCATGAACATCTAAAGGGATCCTCCTGTCTCTCCATCACATCCTTGGTAGTGCTATGCAGAGAACTCATCTGCGAGAGTGAGAACTTACTCTAAAGGACCCACAACCAATGAGAAAGGTAAATGGGGGAGAAAGGAGAACACAAATATGTTCCCAGGATCCCAAGAGTAAACACTTCTAAATAACATATAACCTGGTGTGGCCAAGCTGTCAGCTGGTGAGGAGAAATAAAATGGCAGATGGGTGTTGATGTGCTCAGGGAGATCACACAGGAGTAAAAGCAGACTGATGACATCTTGTGGGGGAACAGCTCTTCTCTGGGTGAGAACAGTCACCCTGATATCACTGCATGCACTGATCTCGGGAATGGAAAGCAAAGGGAATCAAACAATTTTCACAGGTTCTACACAAGCCAGCATGAGTTCTGACAATGGGCTTCCAGCTTCCTGCCTCAGCAACAAAATACACCTGGCAATGCATTTAGGAATTGTTAGAGACATGGCTCTCTCCTGTGACAGATCTCAGGAGAGCAGGAATGACCCTGTGTTATTGTAAAGTTCAAAGGAAAACAGGAATGAATGTCTTCCCACTGTATTTTGGGTCTTTTCTAGGCTATTTCTTTTTGTATTCCACCACCTTATTTAGCTTTTGAGTGCTACTGGGCATTGAGAAGAATCTGTAGTTGTACTGGCTGTTCTTTTTCCCTTAGCAGTTAATGAGAAGTTAGAACAGGGCCCTGGGTACAGGCAGTTCAGATTTGCCAATCTCCCATGCTCTCCCCTGCATTTGTCAATGTCTGAATTTCACCAACCATTATGCTGCCAATTTGCCTAGTTCTGTTCCCACGAAGTTCATCACAGCCTTCTCTTAGGAAGATAAATAATTTTGTCATCTGCAAATCCTGCTGACCTCATTTTTCTGTTCTACACCTCATTTCTGCTTTCTGGATAATGAATGAGTGTATTAAATGCTAACTACAGTCCAGATCCTTGGGACATACTAATATTAACTTCCTGCTGAACTGAAAGCTGACAGCCTAATGAATCTCTAAACTCTTTGCATGAGAACAGTATTGACAGGGCAAATCAGGATGACTTGTGATTTACTCCTAAGCTGCAGAAAAAAAAAAAAAAACAAAACAAAACCCCTCCCAAAACTTTACAGTGTAAGTACCCCTAATTTTCACTGAATTTAATTATGGATCTTGGGAAAAACAGGCTATGTGAGGAAAAACTAAATTTAATTAAATAAAGGGGGGAAACCACCTCTGTTTCTTTTGCTGTTTATGGAATCACTGAATTATAAAACAGTACCTTAAGCATTTTCCCCCATGAAACTGCTAAAAGTGCTTTGGCCAGAATATCCTTGGAACATCAAAATCTTGTTTAGGTATTTGATCCAGGGGGGACAAGGTAAGCATTTATTGCTAATCAGGCCTGAAGTCAAAGATGAACAAGATGAATCAAACTGATGACTACTGTAGCTATATAGCTATATATACGTGCTGGCAGGACATGCTGTCTTGTCAAAGTCATTTAGATTTTTCTGGATATCAGAAAAATTCCTGCATTTCTCTGACACTTTGGTATAGCATCTATAGTGGACATTTCTAAAAGCAAAAAATATATTTCAAGGAAACATCACCAAGCCACATAAAAAAGGCAGTTTCTTAGTGTTATGCCACTGTTACAAAAAACTAATATATTAAAACTTAGATGTATTATGAACTTCAGCAGAAAGTCTAGAGTTATTCCTGGAAGTACAATACTTCAGCATTTTAAAAGTGTGTAATTTATACAGCCGCTTTAAAAATCTAATTAGTGTCTTCCAAGTACAAAATATCTTGTTTGAACTTTGTCCCAAAGAAAAAGAAGAATACAAAGATGAATATTCACATGCTCTTGAAGTGAACCTCCTTCATGCATGAACATTTTGAGAGACCAAATTTTCTTAGCACAAACCTTCACAGAAAGTGTGCAGGTGTAATGCATTTAATTAAAAATTTATTAAACTAAACCTTTGTTACTAAACTAATAGGCTTTTTCATGGGAAACCATGAAGTTCTTTGATAAATCTGCCATGTTTTACTAAAGTTTTCAATAAGTTCTATCTAAGCAGATGCCTTTACTCAGGTTAGAAGAGTTTACAAAATGCCTGACCTTTAAAATCACCTTCCTGTGCCTCACTATCTGCAATGAATTTATCTCAGGGACATTGTAGGTAACCTTTTTATTTGTTAAAATCTGCAGTTACAAATTCACATCAAAACCAACTTTTTTGCTCCATAAATTCATCTAATTTTTCAATGTTGAGTATTCCATTCCCTGCAGTAACTTGACTGGTAGGTGGCTTGTCTGGAAAAGTGACCCTGAAAGGCTATTATGAGACAAAATAGAAATGAAGGCACCTGAGTGAAGTGTGCACATGATCTGTTATATTCTGTGGTGTATTGCAGCACCTCCTGCTTTTCCACTGACATTCTACTGCAGCAAGTGATGCCTTCTTTGAAGGACTCACTGTAACAGAATTTAAGTTTCTTCAAGGTTGGAAGGAGTTGAATTTTTAGTACTTATGTGTATAGTAGAATGAAAAAAAATATTTTGAAGGAAGAAATGCAATTTTACAGTTGAAATGCATGCTTTCTAGTGTCTCTGTAGATGGAGAAGTCTGAGATCCTTGTTGTTTAGGTACAGAACCCCCTAGATCACTGCCAGTGCTGAGATAAATGAGATCAGAAGAGTTCTACATGAAGAGAACGGGAAAAATAGAAAAGATGATGGGATTTTATACATTGTCCTTTGTTGGTGCTCAATACATAAAAATCATCAAACCAATTCAGAATAGTGTTAATGTTTAAAACAGACTCAGAATTATTGTACTTGACTGCCTACTTAAGATTTGTGAGGTGTACATAGCATAATTTGAAACCAAGTAACCTTGAAAAGACCAAGTTCACTTTTGTTAGTACTATTAACTAAGTCATTAAACATATTCACATTCCTGCTCCTAAATTGTATTCATAATTTTCAAGATTTAAGAATTCTGTGTTCTGCTAAATTTCCCTGTTGTATTTAAAGCAGAAACAAAAGTTGGGATTTTTGTTTGTTATTTGTGTCATCTTGTGAATTCTCCTCACTCCTGCATTCATTGAGCTATTTAGGTGAATAGCTCATTAATGTGATTTCTATCTGTGTACAAAGGCACAGGGCAGAAGCAGTTATGTAACAGCTTGAAAAGACACCTATAAATAACCTCCTTTAATAATCATAAATTTACATTAGAAAGGTAGATAAACTCTGAAGTGAAAACTGTTTATTTTTATCTGATGCTGCTATTTCATAATCTCAATGTTATCAGACTCATCTTGCATAAACTAGTGAGGTCTTGGGGTTTTATACCATCTGGGAAAATCTTGCATATCAAATGGATTTACCCGATAGGACAGGGATCTAAAGAGCTGCATTTCTCTGTGGAGACTCAGTTGTACCTGGCTCAGATTGGAAAAGTCCTGGCAGCATCTCTGGCACATAAAACTGTGCAAAGAAAGACAGGCTTGGCTTTTATTTTACCCATTTTCTAAACACAAGTGCTCTTGACTCAGTAACCTGAAGTAACTCAACCTCAATCAATTTTAAATATTCCTTCCTTGACACCAGTAACTGCCTGCCTTAAGTTTGGACATTTTCTGAATTTATGGCTTCCTTTGGCCTAACACCTTGGAAGGAAAATCCTAGCAGGATAACTAAAATGCTCAGTTTTATAGTTGCTGTCATCATTATCCCTGTAGAAAGCAGTAGTAAGGCTGAGAGGATGTTCTCATAAAACCTTCCATAGGTGTATGAAGATACAACAGTCTAATACAGTAAAGTGAACGTGATTACTGGTGGAGAAAGTGATAAAGAAATAACTGAAAAAGGACTGTTTCTTTATTCTGTAAGTCTCCAATACCCATTGTGAGGTAATGCAGTGCATTCCCTCCTCTTACAGTTCAATTTCTGTAGGCAGCAGGAGCAGCTGAGCAGAGACCTGACCCCAAGGAAGAATCTCTCCTCTTTTTTCTCCTGGGGAAACCACGGATGCCAGGCTGGACAGGCGAGAGCAAGCTGAGATAGTGGGAGTTGTCCCTGCCTGTGGCAGGGGGTGGGATGGGATAGGCTTGAAGATCCCTCCCAACCCAAACCATTCCGGGATTCTCTGTGTCTTTTACTGGTGCTGAAATACTGTTCCTCTGTTGTTGGTTTATAGGTAGCTTTTAATATATTGGATACTTTACATACTTCTTTGACTGAAGTTCCTTTGGTGGAGATATCTTGCAAGGCTCTGCAGCTATGGGGGTGGAACCAGGAAGCAAATTAAACAGAAAAAAAGCCAAGCAATGAAAGCCATTGAGCTGGTCAGTTGGGAAATACATGTACTTTGAGCTCAGTGATAGCTAAGACAGACAAGGGGAGAAGCACCCTAACAGGGGTTTCCCAGTGATTTTTGTGGGATACTGTTCTGCTCTGCAGTATAAATACAGACAGCATCAGTCAAAAAAAGAGGCCCATCACTGTTACTCTGCTCTCAGTTACTATTCCTAGACCACCTTCTTTGTCAAGGCTATTGACCTGCCCTTTTCATCTCCTCCTCAGCATGGTGAAGGCAACTCCCCATTCTCTGCCCAACCAGAGCTGCATCCCTACAGGAACAGGCATTTCATTAAATGTATTACTAGCCCTTGTCAGTCATTCTTCAGCCTTTAAATCAAATACTATCTTATTTGAGAGGTTTGGGAGTGTGGTAATGGAGAATGTTTTACATCATTCTACTGGGTGAGCCCTGATTCTTTCAGCTTAATGAAACTTTTCCTACAAGTAAATTGTACATAATGCATTCAGCTGCTGACGCTTCACAGACCTGGCCCAACACCATTAGCACACAAGTACAGAGATACCTGCAGGGGTTAGGATTGGAGCTGGTTTGAGTCAGCCTCACCCAATATACTTTAAAATAACCCTCTGCACCTCATTGCCTTAGCATTTTGCTGTAGTTTCATTTTCTAAGTTGCATTTACCCAGAGCTGGTTTTGTTGTTTGGTTTTGTTTGCTTGGGGTTTTTTTTGGCGGAGGGTGTCTTTTGTTTTGAAGATGAGTATTTAAAATATTTTAAATTATTCAGACATTTAAAAATATGAAATACCTGAAAATGAAGCCAGGTGTTTCTTGTCCACATGGTCCTTCATCACTGTGCCATTTAAATACTTCCTTTTCTTGAACAAGGATTTAAAAGCATTTCTCTGCCAACAGATCAACTCATAATATGTTGATACATTTTTTTTTCTAGCTTTATGAAAAATATATTTCCTCCAGAAATGGACAGATTTTAAAGATCTGATCAGAGTGCACGTCTGTTTGGTTCCTTGGCAGTGTTTTCAGATCTTCAGACCAACCGAGTTTGTAAAATCTTTCAGTAATTCTCTCCCTTTTAGTTTCATATTCCAGTAGAAACATTCTCAGCACCGTGTGTTTCGTTATTTATTGCATGAATTTTGATTGCCTCTAAAAACTCTTGAAATTCTCCCACAAAAGGCTTAGCTTCTTAGGGAACAACCATTTGTTTGCCTATCTCGCTCCTTAAGCAGCTCATTAAAGCACTCCCTCTTATCACTCTGTAATCGCATTCTTTGTCACCAAGACATTTCCATTTATTTTCTTTATCAGACTTACACAGGTATACATTGGATATTTGTGTAAAATTACCTGAGATTCCCGGGGTGTGTATCCTGTTGCAATTCTCCAGCACACCAGGTAACCCTGAGAGGGATTTACACTGTCCTGTGAGGAGGGATGTGCTGACTTCTATGGATCTCATCACAGCGGTGTGGAAAAGGAAAGCAGAGCAGTGCAGCAACGCTGCTAAGCCAGCCCCTGATGTTTTAGTGACTCCTACCCCCGGTGTCAGGTTCTCCTCACAGAGCACACACTGCACTTGCTGCCTCCCGGCTCACCCTCCTCTGGCCAAAAGAAATGCTAACACAGTGCTGCAATGCATGACTTCCAATTCAAATGAACACAAAATTCACTTTGTAATTTTACCATATAATGGAAACTGCAGATTTGCTCATCAGCGTCTCCAGCCTTACTCTGCTCTTAAAATTGCTCAGTATGCTCTGAAAGATGACTTGGATGTTTACTTGCAGTACTTCACTGTCATGTTTCATCAATAAGCTTTAAGGTCCTAACTGCACCTTGCTGGTCCTTATGAAAATAATTCAAGTCTAAGAAGTATTTATTACTGGAAGATTATTGTTCTCACATTGAATACTCATCACCACCACTGCTGATGAGAGAAAGGAAATGAGTTCTGAGATTGCACACCCTGCTTTTAAAGCTAGGAAGTTCTGGGGTACAGATATTTCCTCACCTCATTCACTACATAGGATGCAAAGTACTCACTATCTACCTCTTATTTACTCAGTTGTAATTGTACTAACTGTAAACTAACTAATTGCAAACATTGTACTGTTTAGTCACGAGTGATTTTATCACATTCCTCCCTAATATCCCAGTCTTTACTGAACACATCTTCCTAACATGCCTACAAAAAGGGTTCCAACTTCACTGAGAGAAAAAGTAAATGAAATAAACAACCCTCAGTATTTTGGGGAGCAATTTAGGGTGCAAGGGCTTGATTTGCCAACACTTTTAACATCACACATCTTTCTAGGCCCAGCTCCTACTGACTTAATTTGCAGCTGCAAAGTTCAGCTCTTCTCTAAATCAGACCACACAATTTCATGATGTGCAATCAGAAAATGAGTAATACCCACACAGAAGCTACAGGGAGAAGTGAACTGTCCAGCAGCATATATTCCTCTGGGATAGAAAGTGGAACAGCATTGCTTAGGTACTGATAAATAAAACACAAGCTGAATAAATAGTGCAAAAAGTGCTCCTAGGTAAAGAAAATATCCTGTGTATGTTTACTTGCTTGGAATAAATGAGAGCTTGTTAACTTCTGTAATACCACCAAAATTAGATCTGGGTAAACTCTTAGGTGGTATCCCTGGACAGCAGCTGATCTTCTGGGCAGGATTTAATGATCTTTACTCCAAGATGCTTGTGCCCTTCCTGAAATCCATTCTTCTAAGGCATATGTGTACCATGGACAGGCAGATCATCCACACATGGAGCCTTCTCTCATACAAGGAAAGGCTGGGACAACTGGGATTCTTCAGCCTGGAGAAGCTTTGGGGTGTTGTAATTGTGGCCTTCCAGTACCTTAAGGGGCTGATAAAAAAGATGTGGAGAGGCTATTTAAAAGGGCCTGGGGTGACAGGAAAAGGGAGAATGGCTTCAAACTGAAAGAGAGGTGTTTGAGTTTAGATGTTAAGAAGAAATTCCTCTCTGTGAAGGTAGGGAGACCCTGGCAGAGGTTCTCAGAGAAGCTGTGGCTGCCCCTGGATCCCTGGAAATGTCCAAGGCCAGGTTTGACGGGGCTTGGAGCAACCTGGCACAGTGGAAGGTGTCCCTGTCCAAGGCAGGGATGGGAGTCAGTAACTCAAGTTCCCTTCCAATCCAAACCAAACTGAGATGATAATGAATGAACTGTAGCTTAGCTTAGCTGTTAGCACCAGTGTACCTGGGAACACGAAGGGGGCCAGGAAGGTCAATGACACCTGGCTTGTTCCAGCACTGTTGTGGCAGCAGGACCAGGGCAGTGGCCGTCCGCCTGTGCTGGGCTCAGGTGAAGCCACGCTTTGAATTCTGTGCTCAGTTTTAGTACCCGCATGCCAAGACAGACATTGAGGTGCTGGAGCCTGTCCGGGGAAGAGTCTGGAGCATTCCTATGAGATGCCTAGGGCTACGGCCCGGAGAAAAGGAGGTTTTTCCACCAACCAGCGCCTCTCTGTTGGCACCGCCGTAGTTCCCCGGAGGGAGGGCGGTGCGGCCCTGGGGGGCGGAGGGCAAGGGGAGGCCCTGCCCCCCGGGCCGCCCTGCCCTGCCCTGCCCTGCCCTGCCCTGCCCGGCTCCGCAGCCCCGGCGCGCTGCTCCCGCCGCACTTTCGTTCCCGTACGGGCCGGCCTGCGCGCAGCATGGCTCCCCCCGCGCCCGGGGCGCTGCCTCTCCTCCTCCTCCTGCACCTCGCCGCCTCCTCCAAGCTCAACACCCCCAAGGTGCTGCTCCCTTTCACCCGCGGCACCCGCGTCAACTTCACGCTAGAGGCCAGCGAGGGTTGCTACCGATGGTGAGTGCAGGTGCCGCCGCTCTTTGTCCGTTTCTCCCCTCCCGCCGGCACCTGCGGCGGCTCCTCGGCCCGCGGCGGGGCCTGACGGCTCCCGAGGCAGCCGGGCCCTCTCTCACCGCTTTCACCTCGCTGCGGGGGGGTTTGGGCGGCCCAGCAGTGCGGGAGCAGATACGGAGATAATCCCTGAGGGGAAAGGCTGTTTATTTTGTGCAGTGGGGGTTAAACCCGCTGCAGAGGGACGGTGTCTGCAGGCCGGGCCCTGAGCAGGAGGTCCCTGCTTGTAAAGGAGGCTTCCCGCCATGGCTCCCTGCCCGACATGTGCCTCACACCCCGTGTGCACCCAGCTACGCACCCCACACATACCCACTGCTTCTCCTTGTATTCCCACACACACTCCACCTGCTTTTCCTTATCCCCACACACACACACACTTCACCTGCTTCTCCACGTACCGTGCCTTCTCTGTCTCCACACACCCCTCGTGTGCCCAGCCTGCTGCCCCGCAGTGCCTCCCCATACACACATCGCCACAGTCCCACGAGTGCGGAGACAGCACCCAGAACTCGTGGGGCTGGTGGGGAAATGCCCCTTCTCTTCTGTAGTCAGTAAAGAAGGTCCTGACAGCTTTGAGCTCAGCGTATGGATAAAGGAGTCGTAGCTAAGTCGGGAGGCTCTCACTCTGCTGTAATCGTAGGTAACAGCACCCTTCATTGTTCACCCTGGGGACAGTGAAGTCGAGTTTTAAAAGTGAAAGCTTTGCCGGTTTTCTCGGTGTTGAGCACGTGGGATGTTCTCCAGGAATTTCTGGCTGGGAGCCCCCTTCCTGCCTCCCACAGCGGGTAGGGCTGGATACTGTTGAGCACGGGGACGGAAGGCAATTCCCGTAGCATGTGCAAATTTAGAAAACTCACAGTAGTCTTCATGTTTTAAAATGTTGCCAACTCCTTATCCTTTCTGTGGCGCTCCAGAATGGTAACTTAATCAGCAATGAGCAGGAGGTACCCACTCGAATAAGAAGTGGCAGTCGAGGTCAAGGGATGTTTAGGATGATATTCCATATGTGCCAGATGGATGCATGTAGCAGTTTTCAGTTGTTGTTTTGGGCCTGGCAGTTACTGAAATATGTCTTAAAGTGCTATATTTTCATTCTGTCACTTTCTTTGCTTGGTTTTTGTACATTTGTCATCTCTGGGCTGGGTACGAATCTTTGGTCTGTGATGATTTACGTATTTGAGGGTACTTATGCAGAAGAGCAGTAATTAATTTTATCCAGAAGTCAACTAAACAAAAATTACTAGATGAGCTGGTTGTGGTCATGTAATTTAATTTTCAGTGGACTGCTTTAGTGAGAATCTCGCAAGTATGGGTTTTTCTCTTTTCTTACTCTAATTTTTGAAGGCTTCTGAGTCTTTAAAAGGATTTGGTTTGTGAGGTAAAGTACATCGCATAAAGCTAAAACCCCAAATTCATCAAAGCATGTAAAAGCTAGTAAAATCTGGAAGTGTAGACTCTCTTGCCTGTTTGCCAATGAGCTGTTAGGTGATGCTGGGCTGGCTGCAGCCATTCCTGCACATGCTGGGTGCTATCCAGCTGTCAGAAGCATGGAGATCTTTGCTAATCTCACTGAAGTCTACAAATGAAAAGATGTAAGACTGGTCTCTAGAGAAATTGGATCCACATTCATATCTCTAAATGGAGATGATTTTTGTGCACTTGAGAGCATGTTTTATTAGTGCTGTTTGCCCGTATGCAATGACTCATATCCCTCATGCAGACAGGCTTCAACATCCTTTTCCATCCTCTCCCTCTGCCCTTCAGAGATGAATTTTGGTTGAGAATTAAGGAAACTTCACCTAGTTCACCTTCTGGCAGGATTGTAAATGGGCATTTATTCACTTCTGCTTTGCAAGGCCAGGCAGGATGTGGGTTGTAGAACTCAATGTGTGCTCAGCAAACCTTCCGGAGGAAGCAGCAGCTCTGTGTGTGTGACTGAGTGGAGGCAGCAATTGCATTTGGGGCTCTCTCCCTCTGCATCCCTGTCCCCGCAGGCCTGGAACTGGAGGGGGTTAGAAAAAAATGTATCTGGAGATGCAGCATCACAGCCACTTGCTGACAGGTTTCCTGTGCTTCCTGTCTGAAGGAGCTGTTACTGGAGAGGGGCTGTTGCACTGGACAAGTTAGGAAGTACCAAATGCAATGGTTTGAGAAGGAGTGACTCTTGTTTGCATTTGAGAAATGGTGGGTGTGTTTGCCTGCATGAAAGCAGGGATTTGACTGGAAATGGTCAGGCTCAGGCCTGACACACTCCTCTCTGTGTCTGGAGAGGGGATGGGGGTTTGTAATGTGGGTTTTGAAGTGGCCTATGAGAGCTATTCTGGTTGTACAGCAGCATCTGATAGCAAATGACACCTTTTGAAGGCCTGCATTACTCATCTCAAACATTCAGAATTCAAAGACAAGTGTCCAATTTCCTGAAAGATCATTCTATAGTATGTTGTGACCTTATTTTTTCCCAGTTTCCCTTTCAGCCTTCAAGTTTACCTCTGAAAGTAGGATATTTTCCAAGTGATTGTAGTGGTGTCTGAGAATTCCACTGTATCAGAGGGAAAAGTTCAAGTTCTGTCATCATCCCAGCAGATTGGGAGCAGTGGTAAAGTTATAATTATGGCTCTAAAGTATTTTCTGATTTTCAAGATGTTTATGCCTTCTGGAGTTTGGGTTGCCTTTATGTTAAAATTACTTTTTGGGAAAAGCTTTGTTTTCAAAGCACACAGTGTTTCCATCTGTAAATATTGTACGTGGTGCTATCTTCAGGCATAAAACACAGTCTGTGCAGATAAATTTAGCATTTATATTGCATCTGTATTTGTCTTTTAATTACCTTAATCCAAAAATTACACCTGAAAGAATGAAAGCGTTCAGAAGCAGAATTTTCTCCTTGAAACCTGCTATACCGTGATAACATTTTTGAGGGGAGGAGGGGAACGTGCACACAAAAAAACCCATTTCTCCCCAAGGTAAACACCATGGCCGGGTATTTGTAGCAGAAATTAAGCTGCATTGTACAAATATGTTTACATACTATATTATTTTATAGGGTGTAGAATTGAGATACATAGTGAGAGCTGGTGGAAGAGGAGTTTATTTCCACCTTAATGGAAGGTTTGTGTGTGCTGCTGAAGCACTCACTGAGGAGGCTGTATGGAGGCAATTGCTGTGGGAGAGGAGCTGGTGGCTGAGTGGTGAAGGGGGAGATGAAGTGGCCGAGTGGTGTTGGAGCTGTGTGATGTACAGGTACTTCCAGAGAGCCCAAACCCACTGCACAGTGGTGGTGTCACACTATTTGGCTGGCAAAGCTCATCTTCCAGTTCCTTATCTTGTCATGTTTTTGTTGTAAATCGCTCTTGCTTCCCCACATATACATATACATATACATATACATGGTAGCCTGTGTGCTTTTAGCAATCTCTATCAGTAGTGTTCATTGGGATCTCTTGCTTTGCTCTAAGACCAATGGTCTCATTGCTGGTAATCTGAGAGTTGTGTTGTTTTGTGAATCACCTGTTTTACCACAGGTCTAAAAAAACCTGTCTGACTCTCACTGAAAAATGTTTTGTCTGAGATTCTGTTAACTTCCATATTATGAAGTGGCATCTCAAATAATGTTTGTTATCCCCCTCTGCTTCTCATCTACTCTGCATTTCCCTATTGTAAGGCATTGCAGTGGCAGCAGGATGTTCTCCCTCTCCCTGACTCACCTGGCTGTGCTTTCCGAGCCAGGAAAAGCTGGGAAAAGCTTCAAGCTCTTGGAAGTGCCAGCAGGAGCTCAGAATTGCTTTAAAGTGTCCTTGTTGGTAAAGTGAGAGGGGCTGTGCTGCTGTGGCTCAGGTGTGTGTGTATGTGTGTTACCTGAGAGCATTGGCTCAGAACCAGAGCAGGGGCTGTTAGTCTGTAGCAGAGATGTTCTGAAAAGCCCAGGAGGCCTAAGAAATAATGTTATTTCTCTTAGCTGATGTGTCAATATCAGTGCAAGTTTACTGTTGAGAAAAGCTTTTTCTCAGTCAGAGCATCACCTGCCTGCTAAGGCAGACAGAAGGATTAGGGACTTGTTGATTTTGGGCAACTTCTCATTGCTGAACACCCATGAAATAAATGTTTTAAGACTTTTGCTCATTTTTTAGTCCCAAGAGTGACTATATAACATCCCTTGCATATTGGTCGGTCCAATCTTCCCAAACCCAGTTTCCCTCTGACAACATACCTGCCCAAATGCCTGATAAAATTCTAAAAGATCAGATCAGCTGACAGTCATGGTGCAGCTCCACAGAGGTGGATGTTTGCTGACTCAGCTGAGTTTAGTTTGAAGAGCTGGCAGAACAGTATAAAACTGGAGCAATAAGAATCAACAGAGAATTGTCAGGGAGAGGAACAGGAATAGGTGCCTGATCTTTGAACCAACTAATAAATAAATGAAGCATAATCGAGTGAGGTATTGACATGTGGTGTTACAGAACAGTCGATGAAGAACACCGGCCTGGGTTTGGGTAGATGTGTGGATACTAATCTTGGCACATGGCTCTGTGTCTGGGGCTGTGGAGGGGGATGGAGCTCATGAATGAAACTGAAAATTGACAAGAGGCCTGGCAGCCTCTTTATCAGTGCCATTCATTCCTCAGGAAGTAGGATTTTACTCTGAGGGAAATACAAATTGGGGACTTTTGTGAGCTTTTTTCCCTTGCCTCCTCACTCTTCTTTCAAGTGCTTAGTCCCTGCCTTGCTGTTTCTTACAGGCACTGGCATGGGATTTGGAGCTAGTGCCAGAAATGCATCCCATTGCTGGCTTCTCAGAATCTAATTTTGCCCTCTGACAAGCCCAGCTCTCAATGTCACACACACTGACACGCTGCTGAAGAGCAGCTGTAGTTGGCAGAGGATATAAATTGCAGTTTTTGTCACTTAGAGCTGAAGTTTCTTTTTCTTGCCCGTCTAGGACCCAGTAGTGATCCCAGAGTAATGCCGCTGTAATCCCCAGCCTGGTTGATTAATGCCTTTGCCTCTCTGCTTGGCCCTGCATCCAGGTAGCTGTAAACAGAATGTGCTTTGGTGCTGTTGAATGATAGAGGGGTCATCAAATCGTTTGTATGCTCTGCTGGAAAAAGTACTGCTTGTGCAGATTGTTTTAAAATACAAATCCATAGGAAACCAAGCCTCAGAAAGGCCCACTTGAGTAGAATTCATATTTAAAAAGGACGTTCAGCTGATACTCTACCTCTTAAACTACTGCTAGAAGCCAAACAGTGTCTAATCTCAGTTT
Source organism: Certhia americana (assembly GCA_018697195.1). NCBI lineage: Eukaryota > Metazoa > Chordata > Aves > Passeriformes > Certhiidae > Certhia > Certhia americana. The sequence continues at coordinate 4,248,698 of CM031868.1, read as the reverse complement.
CTCTACTGTAGTGACTGGCTTTTAGCTGTAAAAGCTTGAAAGTTCCTTTAAAATTGTGCAGTGTGTGTAAGTTTACAGAGAAAATTTAATTTAATCTTTTTTCCTCCCTTTTTCTAGTCTGAAAAGTATGCTGTAATTAGATTGTTTTACAACACTGCTATTAGTGTAAACCACAGTGGTTTTGTATTACAATTCATAGCCAGATAGTAAAAGAACAAACACAAACCACAGTGAAACCCCTGTTGTGCTGTAAACATAATCAATTCCAGACTGCAAGAATGCAAACCCTCAAATTAATAACAAAAAATCTAATGGCAGAGAATATTAAGCAATGTAAAGAGCTAAATAAAAGTCAGTTTCCTACATATAATACTTATTTAAAAATACCTGCATGCAGACTAAGTCAAACGCACATGCCCAGCTTCAGAAGCCAACCAGCCAAGTACAGGAAAAGCCTTACCTGTTGTGAATGTTAATGTTGTTTAAAGAAACTTTCTGAATGTTGGAAAACTGTTTCATAGTTGCCTGAGAACAACAGGAAAATAACTAATTACTCTTTTAATCTCTAAAAAAATCTTTTAATATTTTAGAGTAAAGCTAAGTGTGCTACTAATACAGAAAATCATATTATTTTAGAAACAGTGTAAACCCTACCATAAAAAATACTCACATATTTGTGTACATGATTTAGGTACATAGAATAGATAGATATAAACAAACAATTTTCAGATTTAGACTTCTAATTGGTGTTTAAATTGCCCATTGCATACTGCTGTGGGCTGGTTTTTCCTTGAGCAGATAAAATACTTTGAAATTCTGGGTCAGCAGTTGGTACTGTTGTTTCAAAATCCTCTAAAACTACTCCTTACGTAAGCAAAATACTGTTGGGAGCTTAAGGTTTGAAACGGGATTTGCAGTTTTATTGCAGTGGGTACAGACAGAGGTCTGTGCTCACCAGGGCTGCAGCTGTTAACTCTGATGATTGAGTGCGGTGTGATGTGGTTTTTCAATAATACAACTTTAGTTAAGGAGAAATTTAGTTTTCCGCTAGGGTGGATTTGTTGGTTGTGCCAGTAAGAGGAGGTGAAACCTGTTTCTGGGGGTTCAGGCATAGGTTACATTGCTGTTCGTTTGCAACTCCCATTCCACTCCTTGCTGGGTTACAGCATTTTCCCCACACATCCCAGGCAGGAATTTTTGTCGATCCTCCAGAAAAAAGTCCAAACGAAGGTCCAGCTTCCCAATCTTTACCAGGAGGGATCCAGTGCCCGGTTTAGATTGCATTTACCAGTGTTTTCATCAGAGCTGCTGTCGTCATCTGGAGAAGCAATTCCTGAAGAGCTTTGTCGCCCATCACTGCTTGCTTTCATTGTTTTAATCCTTCAAAGGGCCCTTGTGAGTGGATCCCGGGCACACAGCGGGGGCTGTTTCGGGGCTGGGTTCCCCTCTCCCGGCCCGGCTCCGGGTTGTGAGCGCGGCTGGGGAGGAGCAGCTGGGACCGGCCAGGGGCACAGAGCTGACGGTCTGGAGTGACTAGCAGGGAGCTTTGGCTGCTGGAACATTTCACTGACTCTGCAGTTAGCCCTTGTATGTGTATTGCTGCGCTCTCAGATTTACTTTCAAGAGGCTTGGCTTTTAAAAGCTCTTCAACTTTGGTTGGTTTTTTTATCTTAACGTTTTTGGCACAGTGAAAGGCAGAGCTGGGCTCTACTTTCTAATTCCCTGGCCTGCCCCATGGGTTTAGGGGAAGGTTGTTTGATTCCGTGATGGAGAGAATGCTGAGCTTGCCTGCCCCGCCTCTGGCCTGGGCTTTCCCCATCCTCAGCCCACACTTGCCTCGGCTGGGCTTCTCGAGGAGCTGCTGCCATCCAGCTCTTCCCAAAGTCAGCTGCTGAGCGTGCAGCCCGTCCCAGGTGAATTGCTTGGGTGGCTTTGAAGGCAGAGCTGTGACCCGTGTGCTGACACCATCCCACCCGCACAGGTCATCCACGCGGCCGGAGGTGGCGAGCATCGAGCCGCTGGGGCAGGACGGCTGCCACTGCTCGCAGAGAGCGCTGGTCCAGGCACGCTCCTCACAGCCCACACGCCTCACCACCATCATCTCTGCCGAGGATACACGTGAGTCTGAGCAAACCGCTGCTTCTCAGAGGCGTCCTGCCAGCCTCTGGGAGCAAAGCAGAGATTTAGAAGTGCACAGACAAATTTCAGTTACTATGCACAGTCACTTTAGACTTCCCATGGGCGTGGCTTTTAACTTCTGTTTGCTGCAAATGAGTGTTAATGATTTTAATGATACACCCAGCCAAAAGGTAATTCTTAAACTCCCCCTGTCCCCAAATCCACAAATAGAGGGGATGACAAATATAAAATAGTTTCTAATAAAAATGACTAATGCAAATTCAGGTCTTTGCATTTGAAAAAGCTGGAAGTCAGGGTTTCTGCAGATCTATCCTGCAGTTCAGTGAGGAACTGCTTCACTTGCTCTCTGAGCTGCCGTTTGACCACAAGTTTCTTCATTGAGGTCACAACCAAGTTTCAATTCCTTCAGTGTCTTGTGTCACTGGCTAAATTTAAGGTGCATCTTGACTTACCATTTTTCTTGATGCTCACATCCTGTGTTGTGATTTCTTGTCCTCTTTCTGATGACTCTTCAAGTGACTGGACAAGTGCTTCGCTGTGATGCCATTGTTGATTTAATTCATGGCATTCAAGTTGTGTCCACAACAAGAGAGCTCTACCTTGAGGATTCACCACTGGAGCTCAAAATTCATGCTTTGGATTCAGAAGGTAAGAGATCTGCTTGTAGGAGATTAAATATATATTGGAAGTTCTAACTGTCTGATACATGCACTGGCTTTATTTGTCACACAGTTGATTGCTTGAAGCCAAGTGGAGAATTTTAAGGAGATTCTCTGGACGATACATTGTGAAGTTATCTGTTGTTTTTGCTTTTGAGCTGAGGTAGTCTAAAGAATTTTGCAAAAAGACATTTTTGTGACCAGTCAGGTATCCAGTGGGAGGTTTAGAGGTGATGTTTGAGACCAACCACCTATTGCTCAATCTGTTAATTACTACACAAACACTCACTTTTGGGAGGCACCATTTAGACTCAGAAGAGTCAGTGCATTTGGACTGAATGGATTATTATTTAATAGGAGCAGAAAACTTCTGCTTTTTGTAGTCTGTAGCATCAGAAAAAGAGCCATGATCTGGTAAGAATTCCATGCTTTCAACAATCAAGTTTTATGCACAGATAACACACCAAGCAAGGGATTTTTAGGACTGAAAGGATTGATGACTGATTATTTCCTTTTGCTGAAAGGAAATAATGTGTCAAGCAGTTATAAAAGGTTGAGTTATTTGTTCTGGCCCCATCCCACCTGTGTCTGTAAGCCGTGAATGCCAGGGAAAGTATAGTGGTTATGTTAATGATGAAAAGTAAATTTGCTGTTATCCTATATGTACTGCTGGATTCATGGCTTGGTATTTGTGCAAACTCAAGGGTGCGCCATGGTTCTTCTTGTAGGGATAAAATAGAGAGATTTCCCAGATAAATAAGTCATAGTATATGTCCCAGGAAGACTCTGTGCTTGTTCTCTGTTTTTGTTTTAATCTGATTGTTTGATTTGTAGGAAACACTTTCAGCACTTTGGCAGGGTTGGTGTTTGACTGGACTGTGGTGAAGGACCCAGAGGCCAATGGCTTCTCAGACTCCCACAATGCTCTACGGTAAAGTAATTTCTTTTGGTTTCAAAAGTCTGTTGATCTGATGTGTAAAAATACTTCCTCACATCTAGGCAGTTTACTGAACTGATTCCTCAAATTATAATGTTAAGGGGCAGTTGTTCTAGATTGGGTTTTTTTAAGCGTCTACCTGCTTGACGTCCTGGGTGCTTTGATCTCTGTTTAGTTGAACTGATAGTGTTAGTGAGCAGCTCTGGTAGCTCTGATGCAATAATTAGAAATAAACAGATGCGGTTCTTGATTTTGCATCCCATGCAAAAGGAAAAATTATCTGTAAGATTGTTATCTCAGGATTTCAGCAGTTTTATTTTAGCTTTTTAAGGAAAAAATGTCCCCTTCCATTTTAGAAAGGAGCTCACTGAACCGTAAGAGTTTCAGGTGTTAGTGGACTATTGGTTCTGGTGTTGTAATAGGATGATTCGTTGTGGGGAAACCAGTTCTCCTACAGAGCAGAAAGGTTAACAGCCAGCTTCCATCGTCAAACCAAATACACTGGAAGTGGAGTGGGGGGAGCAGGCAAGACTTTGCTACTGGGCAAACACACAAACTGATTTTGCAGCCTTAGAAAAGCATCATTAGCTGGGGAATGCCTGTTAAACCCATAATACACCTGAAGCTGCAGGTAAGAGTGGGACCCAGAATGAATGGCTTAGTGGGACTGGATATCCCAAGTCCTAGTACATATGGAGCTTTTTCTTTCAGTGTAAGTACTTGCTGGTGTGGTTTTAACCAAACTGATACTGATACATGCTCTGCTTGCTAGCATAACTGTGATAGCATAAAAATATTCAACAGGTGGTACAGCTTTGGAAAACAAATCATAAATTGTCATGAATATGTTACTGTCCATAACTGTTCTCCATATGGCACTACTGGTTTTACTGTGAAAGTGCACATGGAGCCAAGCAGATGACGTGCATACAGAAAGTGATACCCTGTAAAACATAAAATTTCCTATTACTTGCCCACTCGTGGCAAATTCCTTCCCTCTCTTTCGCCGCTTTTCACTGAAGTTTTTAAGTGTTACTACAAGTGGTCTTCTTGTAGATGATTTTCATAGTGATTTAATAAATACATCCTGGCTTCTTGAGAGAGGTCAGAATTATGTTCTGGGTTTGTTGCTCTGTTGCTTTTATAAATATAAGCTTTGGGTCTTGCACATCAGTACTTCTACAATATAGAGTGTTTTTGCAGTCTCACCTACTGAAAAACTGGAGGGGTCACTGTAGACAACATATGTAGTCTTCTGATAGCTCACAACCAAGCTTCAAACAAACTTATCTGTCACAGAAGTTAGCTGCAGCTACCTCAAAAAATGAGTAAAATTTGGATATCTGGTCCCAGGCAAACATCTTAAATTGGCTTAAAAATGGAGGTGGCTGGGAACAGATGCTGGTGGTGTTTCTCTGTGGCTTTACAAAGGTTGGCTAACAATTTTCTATTCACTTTTTGATTCACCTTTCAGTATACTCAAGTTTTTAGAATCTCCTTACATCCCACCTTCCTACATATTGGAAATGGAAAAAGTTGCCAAGCAAGGAGATACCATTCTGGTGTCTGGAATGAAAACAGGGAGTTCTAAATTAAAGGCAAGACTTCAGGAAAGCATCTATAAGGTAAGATTTCTGAATGTCAGGGGGGAAGATGGATTTCTGAATGTCTGTATGAGCATCTGTCTCAAGTTTTTCTCTATTTTCCAAAATGGTTTTCATACAGACATGATTTTTTTCTTCACTCTTGCACTGTGTGCACAGAGCAGATCTCTGTACCATTCACTGTCTCTTGCATTGCCCTGTTGTGACAAAATTCTGGATGAAAATAAAGAGCCAATTGCAGCAAGTAATGTTTTTCACTTTTAGATTCTAAGTTCCTGCTGCATGGTCGGTTTCAAATAAATGAGCTGCTTTTAATGGAGTTACCTTTCTTTCACCCTCTATCAACAGGATGTACACCCTGCAGAAGTAAGATTGCTTATTTTGGAAAACATCCTTTTAAATCCAATATATGACATTTACCTTCTGGTTGGAACATCAATTCAGTACAGAGTTCAGAAACTGAGGCAAGGGAAGATCACAGGTTTGTTCTGTTCTCGTTTATTTTTATATTTAATGCTTTGTGTAAATTTTTAACTGCTGAGAAATTTTTAATTATGTTTTAACTACTTCGTTAATGTTTAATATTGTTTTCCTAAGGCACACAGTGATACAGCTGTTTAGTTCTTTCAGTCAAAAAAATTGTAACTGTTAGAAATATACTCTTGCAGATTGGTAAGGATGTAAAGACAAGGGTAACTTGAAATGGGAGCTAATGCTGTCATTTTAGATGTTGACAGTCACTACGGAACTGACTTTCTTACTTAAATCAAATTTAGATTAATAACTTTTCTAACAGAAAATGTTTTATTGGCAAATGGATTTGCTCCACAAAGTGAAGCCTTTATGAATGTTGGTTAGCAGGCTTTATACCAATTTCAAAATGCAGTGCCTTGAGTTTTCCTACTCTCTCCTTTTTTCCTTTTTTCCCTTTTGTCTTTTTTTTTTTCTTTTGAAGGAAATCAGTTGAATGTTAGGACTAAATAGTGAGATGGTTTTAGTTGGGAATTGCGGTTTCACAGACATTAAATTTGCCAAGAAGCTTGTTTTTTGTGTGTGTGTTGATGGGATGACAGAAGTGCTATTTTTACAAGACACTAAAAATACTGATTTAATATGTGCACTAGGCATCAATAAAAAATAATCAGCAATAATTGGCAGGAGCTAAACACTACCACACCTGCTTGTATTCATATATGTTTCATATATTCTGTTTCACCTTCAGAAATAGCAATGCCATCAGACCAGTACGAGCTGCAACTCCAGAACAACATCCTCCATCCCAAGGGAGATGCCTCCCGGCCAGTTGCCAAGCTGGACCAGGCAACATCAATTGTGACTGCATTGCAGCAGGGCCAAACCAACCTCGTCCTGGTGCACAAGAGTATCCTTCCTCAGGAATGCTTCTCCAGCCACCACTCTGTGGCAGGAGACAAGCTTTCCACCCTTTGCAACACAGAAAGATCAAGTTACCCTCATTTGTACCAAGAGTCTGGAAATCAGAAGCAGTGGTGGAGCCATGGAAAGCAGCACTGCTGTGAATTCAGTCTCAGCAGAGCTGTCAGGTGCCTGGGAATGTTTTAACAAATTAGGTTGGCAAAAGATCACTTAAATCACGTCTGTTCCCCTCAGTCACTGTAGAAATGTGATGGGGCTTTATTTAATTTTTATATTTCAATCATATTCTCTAGTGAGATCTCTCCAAAGTGCTCGCTGTCTTGCAGTGAAGTGGGGATAATGTTTATTTGCAGTGTACAGTTAGCTTTAAAATACCCAAAGAGGCATGAGGAGTCCCAGGAAAATGCTGGTCTTGACTTGCCTTGTACTGCACCTGTGTGTTCCTTGACTGAGCCCTCAGGTATCCGCATGCAGGGCGTGTCCAGGCTGCCCAACAGCACTGTCTATGTGGTACCTCCTGCATATTTGGGTTGGTATTGCTACTGTAGTCCTCATTGTTTAATGCAATTTCTGGCCTTGTTTTTGTGATTTCCATGCTGTGTCTCCACGCTTCTGTTTAGTGTTCGTTTTCACAGAAAGGTAATTTTATTCATAAAAGTAGCTCAACGTGAAATACGTTTTATGTGTTTTCTTTTATCTCTGTAGTCAGCAGTTTAAAATAATGTTGATGTGCAGAGTGTGGGCACCAGAAGCAAAATGTTTTTCTCCATTAGATAAAGAGGTTGTTGGTTTGTGCTGTTCAATATTTCCTGTTTTGCAGGATTTACAGTTCATCCAGGTGACAGATGGGTCCTGGAAACGGGCAGACTTTATGAGATTACAATTGATGTGTATGATAAATCAAGCAATAAGGTGTATTTATCTGATGTAAGTTGAGATGTTTAGATACTTTTCAGCAACTGGCTCCTAAATCCTGACTTGCTTTGGAATTATTTGAATGGTTTCTTATTTACATTGAGACAGGACAGTGCAAAGCGTGTTGTTTCTTGCCTTTTCATTTTTTCCATTTGTTTTGTTGTTGTTACTTTTTAAAATAAAGCACTCCAGGTGATTCATGTGAAATTATTGGAATCTTGAGTGCTGTAGAAAAAAAATGGATATTGGACAACATTCTTCAGGTTGGACAGGGCTTGGAGCAACCTTAAATGATGCAGCACCATCCCTGCCATGTGCAGGGACACCTTCCACTGTCTCAGGCTGCTCCAGGCCCCATCCAGCCTGGTCTTGGACACTTCCAGGGATCCAGGAGCAGCCACAGCTTCTCTGGGTGCCCTGTGCTAGGGAAGAGCTTCTTCACCCTCACAGGGAAGAGCTTCTTCCTGAATTCTATATACTAGATACCAAATATACATAGTTCTTAAAAAACTACAAAGGAAACTAAATTTAAATAGTTCAATTGCAATAAGAAAAATTTTATTGAATTATCGGATTTTCAGAGTATTGGAGCTATGGGAATGTTATTTTATTTGCTCATAATTGCTTTTTGGGATACAGATCTGAGTTTGAGCTAGAGCTCAGAAGTGTGCTGTTGAAACTGTGTATTCACCTGTTCTTCTGTGTTGAAGAAGGAAAAAAATTTTAAAATACTGTAAAATATTAATTATTTAGTGGTGTAAATAAGGGTACTTTCATGTTGAATTACATGTTATTGATGATTTTAAAAAACCAACTTTCAGTAGAGTTAATGTTGTGTCTAAAGATAAAATTTTACTGGAAGACTGAAACTTTCATAAATTCTAATCAGTTTCAACAATGTGTCTCTGAACCGTGTTGTTAAATGTTGTTTTGCTCACTGACTTACCTAAATCAAATCTAGATTAGTAACTTTTCTAACAGAAAATGTTTTTTTGGCAAATTGATTTGCTTCATTGCTGTTGTTGTATGTTTCTGTCCTCTATTGATGTCAGTTACCTGTGGCAATTTCTATTTCATGTTTTGATTTTAGAACATCAGAATTACTACAGAGCTGTCCAAAGAATACTTTGAGGTGATAGAGTCCTCTCTGAATGGATCCTATCATTACGTGATGGCAGTAAAGGCGGGTCAGACCACAATTGATGCTGCACTGACATCAGTAGTTGATCAGGTGTGTCTTTGTGAAAACTCCTCTGCTTCACTGGTAGGCCTAAAAATTATTGACCTATGCAGTAGTGACTTCCTAGCAAAAGGAAACATAAGAATTACATGAGTCTGAGCTGTCTTTGAACAGATTAAGAACCAAATTCTGAAATTCTTTCTTCATGAAAACTGTCAATTCAGTAAACAGAGGATTTGCTTAAATAAAGACTCTGGGATTTTGCTCCTGAGCATGTGGCAAACTTCTGTTAAGGCAGTGGTGCACAGCACTGATTTCTTTTCTCGTGGCAGATCCTTGTGCTGGGCAAGGGGCCTCTCACAGGCTGAGGGAATTTTACACTTTATTGTGGTAGGATCATCACTGTCATACCCGGGTCTTGTTCTGCAGTCAGTTACATTGGGGAAGTTTGCTATCAATTGGTAAGTGATCTTAAACTCTGGAATGACAATCTTCCAAATGTATCAGCCTGCACATTTCTCCAAATTATTATTTATTAACTTTCTGCTGGTTGGGCAGGCTGCTGAATGTGTGGCTAACCAGGGCACTTGGTATGGAAGTGAGTTGCTTTTGCTTGAAAATTCAACACTTCAAGCCATTTGCTGTGAAATATTCTTAGTGATTCCTTGAGCAGGGTTTAGTATCTTCTTGAATATGATAAGCCATGGTCATTCCCTTTGTCAGAGATGTTCTCTTCAATGGAAAGCCATCCCCTGAGAGCTGTTTTTCCCTCAGAAATGCAGTAACAGTGTGTTGTGCCAGAGGGTTGTGGCACTGCAGCAACAGCAGAGCTGTGAAGGCCAGCGTTTGGGGAGGCTGAGCAATGGGTCTTTCAGGCTGAATTCTGTATACAGTGGGATGAGCAAAGAGAAAATGCAGGTGTTGAGCCTCCAGATTGGCTCTCCAAATGAGGTCTCAAAATAGGAGCGGTGAAAGAGGGTATTTCTTCTTGCTGTTTGCCTTTTAAATTAATGTGAGCATCATGGCAACACCACTCATTTTATACAGTGGCACACCTTGCTGCCAGGAGCTGTTTGCTTGCAAGGAACTCCTTTCATAAGTGATCCTAAATAGTTTTCCTTCCTCTCTGAGGTATTTTCAAAGACTTGTCTGTACATAAGAACTAAATGTTAGCTCTGGGAAACTCTGTGGTGCCATTTATAACACTGGGCTTTTGCACTTTGCAGGATGGAGGTGTTCATACCTTATCAGTTCCAGTGCGAAACCAGCAGGATGTGGAGATCTACGTTGCAATATTTCTTTTACCCAGCGTTATGATGTTTCCTTGGCAGCCAAAAGCAGGAGTCTACCAGTACACCATCCAGGTATGCCAAAGAAGTACCCAGCTGCAGGGAGCATTGCTCAGGCAGGCACACTGAGGCCTGACACCACTGAGGTAGGATTGAACTTTGGATACTTCAGGCACAGTGGCATCCAAAATACAAGTTGGAGGAACTTCATGCAACACTAGTTACAGGAATTAATACACAGGTTAAAATAAAGTAGCAAGAAACCAACAAACATAAAAAAGCCCCACTGATTTCTACCTTTTATCTTCCCTTGCCGTCTCTCTCATGCATGCACCACGCACCTATGCCTGGAGTGGTTTGGAATTCCAGGAAGCATCCTATATCTAAAGCTCCACAACAATCATTAGAGGCTGCCCTTTGCTGGCAGGGATTTGAAATATGAATGGGAGTGTGAAGTGACTGCAAAATGGGCATTACAAGATTAATTAGCAGCACTCTGCCAGCCTTGGATATCAGTATTCTTCACTGGCCACACGTGGTGCTCCTAATACAAAGTTCCAGAGAGGCAAAGGCTACAGCTCATTTACAAGAGGGAAGATTTCCATGTTTTCTAGGTGTGTTTTTGCTCCCAAGCTGTCAGTTATTCCTTATGCTTCATGAAGCAAATGGTTTGTGTTCCAGTACCCAGTATTTCCAGTCGAAGTAGGGAAAAGAAAGTTGTGCTTTCTCAGCCCAGGCTCTTATCCTGGGCCAGTGGTACTCAGACCTTGCACTCAGGTGTTGGATGCACAACTCCTACCTCTCCCTTTCAGCATAAAGCAGTGCTCAGTTTTGGATCTATCTTAAGTAAACCATATCTAAATAGGCAGCAGGACACTTGGTGCCAGGCTCTTCTCACAGATAACAAATGGCAGGATGAGAAGAAACAGCCTCACATTTAGATTGGATACTAGACAAAATTTCTTCACAGTAAGAGTTGTCAGGCATTGGCACAGGCTGCCCAGGGCAGTAGTGGAGTCACCATCCCTGGAAGTGCTTAAAAATCATGGGTGTGTGTGGTACCTGAGGACGTGGTTCAGTGGTGGACTTGTTGATCTTAGAGGTCTTTTCCAGCCTTACTGATTCAGTGACTCCATGGAGAGAGCGAATCAGTCTCATAGGGATTAATCAGCATCCCCAGTGTACATTTAAAGGCAACTCCATTGAGTTAAACCCTGCATCTCTACTTGTCTTTTCTGTGGGATTGGTTTACTTCATGCTATTCCTGACCACACCAGTAGAGTGTGGTAAAAATTTTTAATACAAATTTGCATTTTCATTACTTCATCATAATTCTGCTGGAGTTTTCCCAGTAAGGGAAAGGAAATGTGATTTTGTTTCCTACCTCTCTCACAGTTCTATACTTACCTCACCTTATCTTGCATATATAAATGAAGTATCTCACTAAAGAACATTCCTTTATGGTACTGCAATAATTGTGTTGCTATTCTTACTTTACTCTGTTTTTTTTCAATAAAAACATAGAAATTTTTTTCTCCCAAGAACTAAATTTTGCCCAAACTGAGACCTTTCTTCTGGTCTCTCCATCCCACAATACCAGTGGTTGTCAACACCAGACACACAGCTCAGCTGTTCCTGCCTCTCCATCAGAGCTTGCCTCCCACTCCATAGCTTTAGTCAGGCTATTTCAAATGGGTGAATAAAATTTTTCTGAAAACAAAGTGGATTTTTGGATCTAGCCAAATTCTATTTATAGCTCCCTCCATATGGTATCAGAATGTCTGGCAGGTTTTCCTTTGTCAGCTGTCTGGTTTCTTGGAGGTTGCTTTGTTCATATTTGTGCTAATGAGATGGTTTTTGTTGCCTTCCTTCAGTCCAAGCACAAGAGGTTCAGTGCCAGCTGTGTGAGGCTGAGCACGTGGAGGTTCCTGGGGAGGGCATCACTCACAGGTAGTGGAGCTCCCTGCCAGGCTGTGGGTAATGATCAGGCTGCAGAGGAAGCTGCTTTACCATTCCTTTCCTCAGTGCAGACTAACTGCAAGAGAGAGAAAATGTAGTGAAGTGTCTGGGGTTTATGGCAAGGACGTGAGGCTTCGTACAGTTATTAAGAATTGTGTATTTCTGTTTTATGTTTTCTGCTCATCTCCCTGTTTCAACTAAAATACCTTTACAAATATGCTGAACTCTTGCATTCTTTCAGCCTTTCTCACCACATCCTGTGTATCTCCTGTAACACACCACTGCCCATTTATTCGTTTGTCTGTGTCCTTCTGTAATCAGGTTGTGCATGTGCTCAGGGAAAGGAAGAAGGGAAATGACCCTCCTCTTCATTTCCCTTTATTCTCTTTTCCTGGTAAAAATTACTAGCTAAGCACCTGCATAATTTAGATCTGTTTAAAACTGTATACATTAAAAAATTGCTCCAATGTTCACCTGTGTTTTACTCTGATAGAACTTTTGGCATTTATTTTGGAGTATGAAAGAAGCTGAAATTAAAATGAATGAAAGGCAGCAATCTTCTCATTTCTCTCTCATCTTGCTTATTAAGTTCTGTGGTGTTGTTTTATTTGTGTGTCCTATTCTCACTGCTTTCCTGGTTTTCAGGCAAGAAATCCAAAGCTATGAAATGTGAGAATCATGTACTTGATTAAATGTTTGAAAGATTTTTCCCTCTGTATTCCAGGCTCAGGGTGGAAGTGGCAACTTCAGCTGGTCCTCTTCTAACCAGGCAGTAGCCACAGTGACTGTCAAAGGAGTAATGACCACTGGGAGTGATGCTGGGCTCAGCATTATTCAGGCATTTGATGTTCGGAATCCATTGCATTATGGAGAAATGAAGGCAAGAGATTTATTTTTCTGTGGCTGTTCTTGAATGTGGCTTTTGGAAGCAGCGAAGGAGCTGAGAATGCCATAGGCATTTCTTTTCCTGCCCTGTGGCAGGTTAAGTGATTAGTTTCAGTTTGTGCTTTAGGGACTCAAACACTATCCAGTGCATTAACTTTACTCCCATTTTTGCCCCTTCCCAATTTCCTTGGCAAATCTTTTTCCTTGTTGGAAGTTGTAAGTGCAAGAAGGAAGTGGCAGTTGACTCCTGGCCTGGCTATCTAAGCAGACAAGCGAAACTAAAGATTCACTCTGTGAGTGATAGGTGGGTATTCTCCCTTGATATCAAAGGGTGACAGTTGTTATCAGGATGTGCAAGGAAATTTCTGTCTGGAGAAGTAACTGAAGTGAGCACAGTGCTGCAGGCTGACTCCAGATACCTAAGGTGGCCAAGAAAAAACAATATTTTAGGAAAACTAGGAGAAAATGGCAATGAAAAACAGCTCCCAGGAGGGATTTTATGGTGTCTCTGCAGACCATCCCCTGTTCTTAAGTTGTGGTCAGTATGTGGTATGGAGTGAGGAGAATGCAGGAACAGTTCATTTGGGTGCCCCAAAGGGAGGGATGTGACATGAATTAAAAATCCATTCAGAATTATCTTGCAAACTTGCTCTGAAATAATTCTCCTAACAACCCAGGATGCTGCTTTTTAGCAGTGCAACAGTTACCAGCTGGAGACACAGGAATGAAGATTTTTTTCATCTAAAACTTCTTATCCTCAAACACAAATTAAAGCCTGAAGACAGAAAGAAACATTCTGTCCATTAAGCTTTCAGAGCAGTGTGTTGCACAATCTGAATAGGTTATTTTTGAATGCCTTTGTTCCTGTGTTAGGAGCTGCTTTGTTTGTGGAACAGGTCTTCAGAGTTCTGTTTACTGACTTCAGTGAACAAGTTTTTACTACTGGTAGTTTAAGGAGTAGCTAATCCACGCAGATTACATCTTTAACTCTGTACCATGTGTTTTGTTATCCTGAAGCCAGTTGCAGAAGATTAAATAGGTAAGATACTGCAAATAAAAGCTTTGATCACAGTGATTGTTAGGAAATCTCTGGTCAGACTGAGGTGGACTCTCTAAAGGATGCTAAACCTCTCCCAGCTGCTGCTGGTACCTCCTGGAGATAGTGCGCAACTTAGTCCACACTTCAAAGTCTGTAAAGCAGAAGAGAGAATTACAGGAGCAGCAGTAAAAGGAAGGCTCCCCAAGCTGCTGTGTGCTTGGGATGGCATGGGAGCAGAGCAGTGGCACACACACACACACACACACGCACACACACACGTGTCCTTGTTCCTTCCCTCCGGCAGGTGTATGTGAGTGAGCCCAGTGTCATGGAGTTCACTCCCTGCCAGGTGGAAGCGCACGTGGGGCAGGTGCTGGAGCTGCCCCTGAGGATCAGTGGCCGGACCAGTGTGGACAGAGGCGAGCTGGTCCCGCTGAGCGACTGCTCACACCTGGAGCTGGTGGTGGAGCTGGAGAACTCTGGCGTCTTCTGCCCACTTGAAGGTGCTTTACCTCCCTCCCTGATTTGGAAGTTAAATTAGTGACGGGTGTTACCAAGTCATACCTCTCCCTTAAATCACTGATGGCTCTGTACAGTATTCCCACAGAAGTGCCAAACTTCAGAGGGGAGGAGATCCGAATAGTTTTATGTGTACTTTTTTATGCAGAATGGTTTGGGTTGGAGAGACCTTAAAAACTCATCCAGTCTGATCCCCTGCCACGGGCAGGGACACCTCCCGCTGTCCCATGCTGCTCCAAGCCCTGTCCAGCCTTGGCCTTGGACACTGCCAGGGATCTAGGGGCAGCCACAGCTTCTCTGGGCACCCTGTGCCAGAGCCCTACCACCCTCCCAGCCAAGAATTCTTTCCCAGTATCCCATCTAAACCTTCCCTCTTTCAGTTTGAAGCCATTCCCCCCTTGTCCTGTCCCTACATGTCCTTGTAAAATGTTCTCTCCATCTTTCTGGTAGGCTCCCTTCAAAACAGCTGTGTTGAATTTGATGAACATGCCTGGGCATTTCTTTCCAAATAATCTCTTGAATATTTTTAATTTATCTGGCAGGGAGACTTAAGCCAACTGCTGATTTTTGCAGTGGAGTGAGAGTGAAGGCTGAATTTCAGGGACACACCAGACTGGTGGTTGCGTACACCCACGGACACATCCGCCTCAGTGCCAGCATCACCATCGCCGCTTACATCCCACTGAGAGTGAGTCTGATTCCTCTGCTGGAGGAATCCATTACTGAAACACCTTTACATGACAGGGAGCAGCTTATGTAAGGTATAGGTTTGAAAAACCAAGGTGGGTGGGTTTACATTCCACCGCAGCCTGGTTCAGTGAAGAAAATAAGAAAGAAGCTGAGTCCAGGGTCAGTAGATAGAAATACAAAAGAGGCTGCTTTGTTACCTCCTCTGCAGAAGCCTAGCACTGACTGCAGGCTGAAGTCTGAATATTTGACCATAGCTTTCCCCCAGTATGGAAAAAATGTTAGTGCAAATCCTACAAATTGGTGGTTCTAATGATGTAACATAATGTTGTGAAACACAAACTGTAAATGGTATTTGTGTACTAAATGTCAGGTATTAATTGTTGTTGTAGTGAACAGCCCAGGCTGTCCCAGGGAAGCACATCAGTGCAGAATTTGTTAGAGAGTTTTGAAGTAAAACTTGTGTAGGAGAATAATTACATACACAGAACTGTTCTGGCAGAGTGTACTGTCAAGTGAAAGTACAATTTGACATGATTTCCTTCATTTTAAATAATTCTTTTAAAGTGTACCAGAATACTATCTCACTGTGCTTAGAAGAATATATTAAGGGTCTCCCTTTTGCTGTAATTCTTCATGAGAGAGATATGATTAGAATGCAGCTAAAACTTTTCTTTGGATCTATGGCTTCCTTTGAATCTAATCCAGCTGGACAGATTCCTTGTGGATTTTGTTGCAGCTCGGTTTTTCACTAAGTGTGCTGACAAGCATGGGAGTAATCACAGCCTTATCCAAGTAACCAGTACAGCTGTTCCATTCAGAAGGAAGTTTATTTTGCAAAGCACAACCAAACTGTGTAAATAAATGATTAATTTTTAATTAGTTAATTAATTGATTACAGGCTATCGATCCACCATCTGTTGCTTTAGTGACTTTGGGTTCCTCTAAGGATGTGTTGTTTGAAGGAGGACCGAGGCCATGGGTCCAAGAACCTTCCAAGTTCTTCAGGAATGTTGCTGCTGAGGATGCAGAAAGCATTGCCCTGTCTTTACTTGAACCTCCTACACCCCGAAACAACAACCAGCACTGGGTTAGGGTGCTGTGCAGGAGCCTAGGAGAGCAGGTAAGTGCCAGAAGGGCTAGGTGTTGCCCTCCATCAGGCACTGAGAACTGGTTCCAAACAGATTTATGGTGCCATATGCCTGTTACGTAGCAAGATGTTTTTATAATGAACCAGTAAAGAACTTGGGTAAGTACATTGTTTATGGATTGTGATGCAGGTTTTAGAGTGAACATTTCACTGCAGGTTTTAGAGTGATCGTTTCACAACATTATGTTAAAAAGTGGTTTATTAGGGGTGTATTGTAGTATAAACCCAAGTTGTGGAAGCCTTATGTTGCGGGATGCATTGCACATCTTGATCAGTGCAGGTTCAGTTTGCTTGAACAGAATCAGAGCAGAAGGTTACTGAGCAGGCTGACACCTCTGTCTGACCTGCTCCTCTTAACTGTGTTACCTTCCAGTTTAATTCTTTTTATTCTAACAAATGGTAGCCACAGGAATTGACTGTACTCCTCTCTGTGCAGCCTTGGTGAGCATGGCCATGCTCATTCTCCACCTGGTTTTCTCTCCAGCATACAGAAGTGATTTCTCCTGCTTTATTCACTTTCTCCAGCCCGTGAAGCTTTTAGCTTTGATATAATGTTTTCCTCCTGCAATTCTGCAAAGCCTAAGCATTTTGATTGGGCTGCCGTGTTCCACTGATTTCCTCAGTGCACACTTTGGAATGTGGAGCAATTTCTGTAACTGCAGATTCAAAAGGAACAGGCCTTGATGTTGATGTGCAGGTCTGTGCAAGGCTGGCTGGCTCCCCAGAACATCACACCTGGATGGCTCTGCCTAGCACTAATGCATGAGGGGATGAGGAGGTGAACAGATCTCCTTTGGTCTTCTCTGATATTATATCCACTTCATTTTGCTGAAGGCTACTTCATTTTGCTGAAGGCTAGAAAAGGAATGTAAAATAAAAGATATGTTTTTTAGACACACTGAAGTGGCTATAAATGTTGCCTTTGGGCTGTTCTGTTCTCACTCTGCAAAGAACACCTGCTGTTTTCTTTTTCAGTTACAAGAGATTTGTTGTTTGAATCAATTTTGATAGTAATGAACATGAACACCTATGAAGAGTTCCCAGAATAGTACTTTCGTAGTGATAAAAAACTGTTCTTGAAATATGCTCCCCCTCTTACATCTTCCTGTGTCTTAATAGTGCTATAAATCCCCAAGAATTGTGTTTTTGCTTTTCATTCTCATATCACAATGTAACTGAGACCTGTGGAAATACAGCATGCCAGAACTCAACTCTTTCCTCGTTTGCTGTTTTCAGATTATTACCTTAACAGTTGGAAACAGCCCCACAGTTACCAACCCTTTCCCAGTGGTTGAACCTGCTGTGGTGAAGTTTGTTTGTGCTGTCCCTTCCCGGCTGACTTTGATTCCTGTTTATGGCAGCCCTCAGCTTGATCTCTCCTGCCCTTTGCTTCAGCAGAACAAGCAAGTGGTAAGGCTGGGAAGTGACAGGAGAAGAAGAAGGTGTTCTTACAGCTGAAAAATCAGTGTTTGGAGCTCCACGTGTGAAATAAAGCATCTGAGCTGCTGCAAGAGGAGCAGTAACTGGATCTGTGGCCACACTGATGCCCTTGGGAGCTCCTGCACAGAGCAGGCTGGGGGCGGGTCCTGCAGTAAATGGGCAATGGATATGTGTAGATTATCAGGCATAAAGGACTTTGTTATTCTGTTTTTTTTCCTAATGAATGTTGTCACATGTTGGCTGCTGAGTAAACCCCATTTTGTCATGTTAATATTCCCAGGCAAAGGTAAAAGTCATCCTCCTTCACTAAAACTGCAGTTGATGAATCATTTTTAAGAGCTTCTATGTAATAGCAAGAAGAGGAGATTTTTGTGTGTTATTAGCCACCTCAGAGCTCACCTGCTTTTCTGGCTCCATTATGTGTCAGCCTGCCTTGGTGAACTGCTGCTGCTAATGCACTTCACCAGAGCAACACCAGAATTTTGAGCTTTAACAAACAGCAGCATTTGTCATAATTTGTTTGAGTTCTAAAAACAATTTCGTTGAGCTCTGGGTCAATTTTGTTGTTTCTGGTATGGGTTGGGGGGGCCTTTTGGTGGGTTTTTGGTTTTTTTTTTTTGTTTGTTTGTTTTAAGGTTAATTCACTGGCTAAAAAAACCACAAACCCATGCTCCAGGAAAGCCTCCTTGGAGTTCAGAGATTCACAAATTGCTCTGAGTTGGAAGGGACCCACAAGGATCATGGAGTCCAACTCTAAATGGCCCATACAGGGCTTGAACCTACCTGGTGTAAGCCAGCACCATGCTCTGAACAACTGAGTCTGAAGGGCTGTTGGAGTGCATCTTAATGCCTTGCACTGATGCCTCATTTTAATGAACATTCCTTATGTATTGATGTTCTAACAAACCTCATGGAACTCAGCATACATTTTCTTTAATGATTAAAAAATCCCGTTGTATCTGTTCAGTCAAAGTATTCCTTCTTTTCAGGTTCCTGTTTCCAGTTACCGTAATCCAATACTGGATTTGGCTGCCTATGACCAGCAAGGCAGGAAATTTGACAACTTCAGCTCTCTTAGTGTTGTGTGGGAATCCACAAAAAAGGCCATTGCTCGTATTGAGCCAGAGCTGCCAATGGAGCTGACTCTGAAGGAAGAGGGGAATGGTCAGAGGAAAATGCATGGTATGCTGTTTTAAATGAGCATTTAATTGTTTGAAGGTTAGGATTAAATCTGTTTGGTAATAATCTCAGTTTGATTTAAAAAATTAGTATAATCTGCAGTCATACTTCAGTTTAACATCTATGTACGTTTTTTTAGTGTGTGTTACTAATGGGAGGAGAAAAAGGGATCCAAGTCCAATGTCTAGAACTTGTCTTGAGAGAGAAAGTTCTTGTCTGATGGGAATGATCCTACAAGAGCTAAGCAGTGTATTTTTCATCTCTGTTGCATTCTAGGCTTACAAACTGTGGTAGTTGACCTTGAGTTTGGAACTGCTGCCATCTCTGCCACTGCCACTGGATTCCAGCAGCCCCACCTGAAGGCAGCCAGAGCCAAAATACCGGTATCAGCACTTGGGTGAGGGGGTAGCTGTTTCAATGTCGTTAATGCCCAGTCTTCCTGGGATGGATTTATTTCTGCCACACACAGCACTGTACATATGAGGTGGCTCCATGGTGGAGTCTGGTTCATACAGCAGTGGTTTTCTGCTGGTTCATGGCTTTTGCTGCAATCCATATCAAATCTGTCCAAGTCCTTGGGAATTTTTTAACCATCTGGGCAAGAGCATTACAGAGAAGTGTTTCAGTTGGTTTTGTTTCAGTTTAGGGATTTTTAATGAATTGGTGAATCTCTGCTGCTTGTCCTTCACTAAAGCAGCCATGTGCTTCGTGCAGCTGTCACTGGGGAAGGCAAATGGATTATTGTCCCTGTAAAGCTGGGTGGGAAAGTTATGCATGAGCAAAGCAAAAACTGTCTGATTCCTCATGCGGACCATATGTTATAGTCTGGGCTCTGACTAATGCTTTCTGTTTTTTTTTCCTGAGAGACTCCTCCGTTGTATAATGCTAGCCATAAGCCCAGGCTCTCATTTTACAAGTCATTAGCCACTCTCTGAAATAGTTAGTTTGGAGATACTCAACCTAGAGAAGAAAAACAGCAAAAGGTAGTGATGGTGAACCAAGAGGACACATGTATCAGATGGCAGCTTTCTGTTTATGTCACTTTTTTAAACCAAATATAAGGGCAAAAATAAGCCTGTAGAATAATCTGATATGTGCAATACTTGACTCTTAAAATATTCTGCTTCCTAACTGAAATTTCTGTTTAATCTTGTTAAGCAAGATTTAAGTGGGTTTGGACTATATGCAGTACCTTGAAAACAGAGTTGAGGCAAAGAGTAAAATATGCAGTGAGAGGCTACAGGATTTAACTCAAAGCAGGTACCAGATGGGCACCAGTAATGTGAAAGAGTCTGTGGGCCAGGTTCCTCTCAGCATGGCCCAGGTGGGGCAAATTCTTTGAGAGGTAATCTGTTTTGCCACTTGATTCTTGACTTTTTTCTGAGGTTTCCACTCTTCTGTTGGGAAGCATGGTGTAGATGTGTTTCTCCTGAAGAATTTGACTACAGCTTAGTGAGAATTACTGCAAAGACACAGTACTTTGCTACAGTTACTTGAGATATTTTTAAAAACTGTTGTAATATGGACATTCGATGTTCTGCAGTCATTTTGTAATTCACTGTGCTTGGCTTTATTAGACCAGTATTCTTTCTTACTTTTACAAATAATTAGAAAAGCAAATGCTCTGAACTTTGCCTTGAATTCAGAGGATGCTGGAGTTCTTTTAAGTTCTAATCTCTGTGTTTAAATTTGGGAGGGCTCTTTGGTAGCTGTAGATGCCAGTTCTGCTGCACTTTGTAGGCTCATGTGCTGTTTTTTGAATGAAGTGACTTGGCTGCTGTTTTCAAGTACATCAGCAATGGGCTACTCTGTTCTGCTTTCAGACGTGCCCATTGTCCTTTCTTGCAGCCAAAAACACAAACAAAAATTAGTAGATGGGATATTAAGATGTCTTGATTATTGTTCCATGTTTAAGTGGAACACCCTATTATGTCATTAGGGAAAGATGACATCCTTTCTACATCAAGGAAATAATTCTACTAATGAGGTGAAATGGGTATACAAAGTAGTGACTTCCTCTAGAAACCTTTTTCCTTTTCTGAGCTAATGTTGTTATGAGTGAATGATTAAACCTGCATCTGGTCCAGTGTTCATGTACTTACATTTAAGGAAGAATTTCTTGTGGCCTGCTAAGAAGAATCATGAAAAGATGAGTTAGAGGTAGAAAGCTTAGTGTGTTTGCCTTATCATTCTGTATAAACTTAGGCCATGGCTCAGAGTTAAAACCCTGTCTGTGCTTGTCAGACATCATTCACTGGTCCTGCAAGGCCTGAGCCTTGTCTTGCAGCTTGGTCAGGGGTTCAGGGGTGCAGAGCAGACCAGCCCTGAGGATGCCCTTCCCCTGTGCAGGAGGACTGACTGAGCTATCAGGATCCTGTGGGCATCTCATACCCTCAGCCTGTGCTCTGAACTTTGGTTTCCTGCTTTAAATATCCTCCCTGCACACACGGGACACTGGCAGTGTTCTGCCACTTTGCTGTAACTGCTAACATTGTTCCTTGCAGCATGAAGCTGTGCTCCCAGGGCCTGCCACCATTGAACTGATGCTTGTGGAAGATGTGAAAGTGAGCCCTACTAGGGTCTCCATCTACAACCACCCTGACATCCAGGTGAGGAGTTACTCAGCTGCTTTCCAACTGCAGGGAGGAAAACTTCACACATGACAGAAGATGTGTGAGGAGACAGCTTTACTAGAAAGATACAGTCTTAATTCTGGATGCTTTCCTGGTTTTGCAGGCGGAACTTCTCATCCAACAAGGTTCTGGGTATTTTTTCATTAATACCAGCGTGCCAAATGTTGTAAGACTGACACATGAGGAGACTAAAGGCATTGCTTTGGTGAGTGCAGTATTTTGTGGTTTTACACCTTTTTGGCAACCAGGTTTATCGTTCTACAGCTTCAGCACTCCCAGACATTTTCCAGCAGATGTGGATAGAGAGGCAGTAGCTGCATTTTGGCTGTGTTTGCCTATCATAGTCATGCTTCAGGCAGGGGATCTTTGTAGTGGTACTTTCAGGTAGAGTCTCAGGAAATTGTTTTGTTACAGCTGTGATGCACTTTCGTTCTCTGTATAACATAAAAGCCAGTTCCAAGTACTTCAGCCATTACAGGTTTGCAGTAGAATGTTCCTGATTTCTCAAACGCATCATGAAGAATAATGTGACAGAATTATTCAGAAACTACATGTAAAATTAATTGCTTTCCAAAGTAATATTGGAGAATTTGCCATGGGCCAGTACTTCTGAAAGCCTCAAAATCTATCCTATAATGCTGTTTCAGGGTATTTTTTAATCACAGTATTACATCCTGATTTTGTGAATGAATATCTATTCAAGAGTTTATTCTGATCTCCATGTGAGGTTTCTAATGCACTTTTCCAGTCGGAGATGCCACCAAAGTGCAGGTGTGTTTGACTTCATCAGGCCCAGGATACCAAATGTATTCTGCAGTGAACAACAATAAAACTGTGTGTTTGCATTGCTGCTTTCATTAGGCAAGAACTGGAAACAAAGCAAGTTGGTCTAAAGAGTGTTTTTTATAAATGTATAATTTACAGATTTGTCTTTGAAGAAGTAATGCTAATGAAGTTATGAAATAATGATAACTAAGGTGGAAATTAGAATATCAAAAGAATTTTTGAAACATTTTGATTGTCTCTAAGTGTTGCACGTGTGAGGTTGGAATATTTTTTCCAACTAGGCACAGAGATGAGAAAGTAGAAGAGATGATGGGTTTTTTTGTACACAGTGCACTATTCAAACTCTAAATAGTTTTTTAGTCAGGTCTCCCTGATGGGTTTAACTGATGTACATGAGAAGTTCAGTGCTCTCGTCTGGAATTCAGGGGTGGAGCAGTGACAGCAAGATAGGCTTTGAGAAGTGTAGGAAGAGACTTAACTGCCTGTCAGATTAAAGGAGAGAAAACTCCACTTTTAACATATTTTTAAAAATGCAACACACACACACACACCCCCATCTGGCAGGTTTGTTAGCCCTGTGTGCTGTGTTTGGGTTAAATCCCAATACCACCCCTGGGTTTTTCCATGGAAACAGCAGAATGGCCTGGGAAACCAGCAGGCTCTGTCAAGCTGCTGCCATGGCAGGTACCAGTGCTGCCAGGGTGACAGAGAATGAGTTGGCAGTAAACTCTTCTGAGAAACTACATTCAGGTTATCTGGAGCAGTGATTCCCAGACTTTTCAGTGGGGCTGCAAAGGAGAAATTCTGTACCTCTCCCTCTAGTTTGACACAGTAGCTTCTCTGGGCATGAGTGATAGCAGGGCAGGAGTGAAGAGTGGTCACTAGTGCAATATTCATAGATACTGGGAGCCACTGGACACCTGATGGGCAAGGGGAACAGTGGCTGCGACAGAGTTTTAGAAGTTTAGAAGTTTTAGCCCTGTTTGCCCTTTTCCCTGTTTCCTTTCTCTGGTCTGCCAGCCCAGCTGAGCTCCATTCCAGCTCTCTCCCCTGGCCACATCCCCTGCCCTGTTGCCCAGCCCCTGTGTCAGCCACCCTCTCTGGGAACTGCTGCTGTTCTGGAAGCTGACCTTTGCTCCAGCTTCACATCCTTTTCTATTCTGAGGCAAAAGTAGGAGTGATGCCCTCAAAGAACAAAATGTCAGCTCTCCCCACTGCTCTGCTGCTGACTCCTGTGGTGCTGCCAGGCAGTGCTGAGAGTTCACTGAACTCCTTTGCACTGGGGCCCTGACCATCTCCCCTTGTTCAGAGTTCAGAGCACAGAACAGGACACCCAGCTTCACTGCTGTTCCTGACAAAGGGAGGAGAACAGCTGGGATTATCCTGAGGTCTGTGGTGAGGTGAGGGAGTTGCAGGAGAACTGCAGAGCTGATGAGAGCAAGGTGTGGGTGAATGGCCTTGGGAGAGGAGACTTTGGGATGGATGCTTAATTCTGAGGACTTGTGTTTGTGACCAGAGGTCTCTTTGTTCATTGTTTCATTCCCTTTTTCTGTAAAGAAGTGTAACATTCTCTTTCTTTAAAATTAATGGAATAATAGTTATATTAAAGAAATACCTGATCTGTCAATCATCCTCTTACTTGCCAGGATCTACCACCAGGTTTTGGCTGCTCAGATGAAAAGCAGTAACAGTAGGGTACAAATGTCATAGGAAACAATACCAGTGCTTTATAGGCATAGTCTTTGTCCTTGATTTCTTTTTCCTTGTCATTTTGGTTTTTACTCTAGTAAGAAAAGTTTTGTTGCTCTAAATGATTTCTGGTTTTTCTCCTGATGGCAGGGGAGAGTAAGATGATGCCAGAGTGTTCCAGATGAAGAGCTGCTAATTCACTTAATGCCTGGGGGCTGTTTGCACTAGCTCAGTAGCATGATACTTTTTACATGCGTTTTACAGCTTGATTTTTATTTTGGTGGAAGAGTTCTGTCTAAGCTTGGAGATTTCTGCATCCAACTGCTTCTGCCCTGAAAGCAAAACAGATTTTATCCTGTGAACAACAGACAAAAGAAGTGCTATAATGCAGTTTTCTTTTGGCATTGCAGGTACAGCCTCTGCTCCCAGGATCAGTGACTGTAATGATTCATGACCTGTGTTTGGCTTTCCCTGCCCCAGCTGAAGCTGAAATTCATGTATCTGATATCCAGGAACTGTATGTGCGAGTTGTTGACAAGGTCAGTGCCCTGGAAGCAGCATTAGGAGCTGATCCAGCCTGCCCTGTCTCCCTGTGCTGGTCCTGAAAACAGAGATGAAACATGGACAAGATGCTACAACAGAGAAACAACTACGACCCCCCCTGTGTTTCTGTTTCTCCCACACAAATTTATCCCTTTAGGTTATAAGTGTCTTAGAGTATCAGGTATCTGTTCATGTTCATGTGTGGCAGCAGTCTCAACTTTTGCATTTACACAGCAATGTTAATCCATAATTTATATGAACATGCTCATTTACATTTCCTCCTGTTTAAAGTGCATGTGAGCAATTCTTCTAGGACTAGGTTTTGCCCCAAGGTCATTTTCCATATGTCAGGTTTTAAAACTGAACAGAAAAAAGTTCAGCTCATTCCACTTGCCAGCTTGGGTGCTCCTTAAACAAAAGAAGTGTTGATATTTCTGGATGTTTTAGTTATGCCCTTGCCAGCTGAAGGACCTGACTTCATTCATTTCATCTGACACTAACTCTAGCTGGCAGGGATTAGTCTTTAAAATCAGTGCTAATCTAACCTTGAGGCTCTATCTCCACTACCCTTCTACAACTGTAATACAAAATAAAATGAAAATATTTCTGCTAATGAGTAAGAGTGGTTTGAATGCTGAATGACTGGATGTGTCTGTTTCAGGTGGAGATAGGAAAAACAGTTAAGGCTTATGTCAGAGTTCTGGATGACTCAAAGAAACCTTTTCTGGCAAAATACTTCCCTGTCATGGATCTCAGTCTCAGAGCAGCATCTCAGCTTGTCTCACTTGTGTAAGTTAATGGGTTTTTGATACTAATCTGCAAATAAGAATTAGCAAAAAATGAATAAAGGTATTAGGTTGGAGGCATAGTAATGTACAATGGCTGAGATTTAATTTATTTTTGTGAAGTCTCAATTACCTGTTAAAAGGTAAAAAATGATTATTTGTGCGGGAAATTACCTGAACTAACAGCCTGAATGTTACTGGTTGATGAATGAGACTGCATTCCTCCAGTGTGATGTCTGACAAAGCTTTGTTCATCTTGGAAGCAGTGACTTGGCAAACAGTGTCAGGTGAAGAGTGCTGTGTGAAGGCACATCTGATGTTATCAAACTCATTCTGTCTGTCACTTGTTTCGTTTTCATGTCAGGTATTTAATGTTACAATGAAGTACAAGTTGCAAAGAACCATCATGTGTAAAAATGTGATAATTCCCTTAACTTTGCTTCAGATGTAGTCACTTAGCCTTGTGGTAAAACTGCTGGGCACTAAATGAGTCCTTTGCTTTGTTATTTGTAGTTTACTCAGAGAATGTCTGTCTTCAATGGATTTCTTTGCAGCCCCCTGAGGGAGGCTCTGGATGACAACACTGCTGCTTTCCTGGTGCGTGGAATGACCATTGGGCAGACGAGCCTGGTGGCAACTGTGGCTGACAGAAGAGGACAGAGAATCAACTCTGCTCCACAGCAGATTGAAGTAAGTAATTTCAGATAAGATATATGCATAAATAAAGTCTGCTCTACATTGGACAGGAATATATAAATTATGGTTACAGTATAGTAATCAATTTGCCAGAAAATTCATTCTGCTTGGAAGCTGACCTAATGCCAGTCAGATTTGTGTTGTTTAAGTGCAGATGATGAGTTAAATTTCAGCATGCTCAACTAACTGATTAAGCAACTAAAGACTCAGTTTTGCACTTGAACTCTTTTGTGGCATTATTTACCTGATTGAAGGATCCTGAACACAGGTATTCATATTTCTGTTTTTAGGTCTTTCCCCCATTTAGACTACTGCCAAGGAAAGTGACTCTAATTATTGGGGCCATGATTCAGGTGAGGCATCTTCTTACATATTTTCTTTATTTTGTAATTTCTGTTGTAAAATGAATCTTCATAACTGGATTTTCAGCAGTAGATGCTCAACATGACATTCATCTGCATTCACACTGAATGGGCTGACAGGATTGTTGGAGAGGGACTTTAGGCAAGGGCCTGGAGTGACAGGACATGGGGAGTGGCTTCAAACCCCACACAGGGCAGGGGTGGGTGGGATATTGGAAAGGAATACTTCCCTGTGAGTGTCGGGAGGTCCTGGCCTAGGTTTCCTAGAGAAGATGTGGCTGTCCCTTGATCTCTGGAAGTGTCCAAGGCCAGGCTGGACAGAGCTTGGAGCAGCCTGGGATAGTGGAAGGTGTCCCTGCCCATGGAAGAAGATGAGCTTTGAGGTCCCTTCCAACCCTGCCCACTGTGTGTTTCTGTGATGAACACACCTCTGAACAAGAACAGTGTAATTCTTGAGCCGGCTTCTGTTTTGCTCTATTGCTGGACCAAAGGATTTGTATTTGCTTTTGTCAATGGAATATCATCTTTTCTGATGTTAAATACCAGCACATGAGTAAATCTGTCAGCTGCATGAAATTAGGCCTAGTGGGCTTGTTGTACAAACTGAAACACGGAGCAGAGCTCTACACCAGGGTGATGAGGAGAAAGGGAGGTGAAGTTTTTTGAAACTTTCTGGAGTGGAGGTAACATCACCCTGTGACATTCTGTGAGGCACAGGGTCCACTGCTGTGCTTAGCTCATGCATTTCCTAGGCTGAAATCCTGCAAGGACCAGGGGGAGTAGTCCTTAAGCTGCCCTGGGAAGGTGCAGGTGCACTGAAGTCACTGTAGTGCTGAGCAGGGAGGGTGTGCCCTGTAATGGTGACCAGAAGAACTTACCTGAAGGGTTCATGAATTGTTCTGTGTGCTTTCTGACAGATCACTGCTGAAGGAGGCCCCCAACCTCTGTCCAGCATCATTTTCTCCATTGACAACAAGCACATTGCATCAGTGAACAGCTCGGGGCTGGTCAGAGGGATGGCCATTGGCAGTGGGATGGTGACAGGAGTGCTACAGGCTGTTGATGCAGAGACAGAGAAGCTTGTGGTGGTGTCCCAGGTAATGTTTATGGTTGTGTTTGGGGTTGCCAGGGGCTCTCAGACTCAGGACTTTGGCTCTGAGAGGAGGCACAGAGATTTTTTGCAAGAACGGTGTTACCTTGTGCACTTCTCTAGTTTCCTGAAGATGAAAACTTAGGAGTTCCTTACTCCCTGGCCTGTGAACTTAGACAGGTGGTACTTAGAACAGGTACGTAAATCTTGCTGTGCCTTTACCCAGAGTGTAAGGCACAGATAAGGCCTTATGACCAGTCTGGTGTCTTCAGGATTGGTTAATGCATCTAGAAAAGCCCATCTAAAGAAGCCTTTCCAGCACAGCAGAAGGTTGTCCTTGTCTGCATTCCTCTTAGGTCAGAAGGGTCCAAAAGGCAGTTGTTGCTCAGAAAAAAACCACATTGTCCCCTAAGCTGCAGTGCTTTATATTTCACTGTCATCCCTTGTTGTGGTCTGAACCCATCTGTGAGGTGCAAGCAGTGAATCCCAGATATTCCATCAGAATCCCTGTCCTTAGATTTTTCTTCAGCTGAGTATCAGGGAGGTGAGCAGGCCTGCAAGGGAGCACAAGTCCCCGGGACTTGCATGAGACTCAGAGCAACAGAACTTGGGCCAGGTCTTATGACTTCCTCCTTTGAGCTCAGGGCAGCACAGCTGCTGTGAACCACAAAGCTCTGCTGCTTGAAAGGTGTCAGCACAGGAAAAGAGGACACAAAGTAATTTTTTTTTTTAAATAAAATACCAAGATATTTCTGCTTTTTAATGTATGGGCAACAGTCTACCCTAATGGTGTGACAGGAGGCAAAGTGAACTTGAAAGGTAAATCTGCTGCCCAGCAAGACCCAGGCTTGACCTTTCCTCCCTGGTATACAGCAGGAGTAAAATCTATCAGGATTGTCTGGATATATGAAGAGGAGATATCAGAGTCACACATCATCCTTTTATTCTCAGTTGCCCCATTTGGTGCTCTACAGTCCTCATTTCATTCTTACTCCTCTCCATGTCTTCCTTTCCCTCCTGAGTTTCTTCATCCCTCTTCTGCTGCGGCCCCATGTGGTCTTGTCTGCTGCTGTCTCTCACCTCTCAGCTCCATCATTCACATCATCAGTAATCTTGAGCTGATATGTTTTTTTCAATTTAGGGGACAATTTTAAATGCCTATGAATCAAAAGGTTATCCTTTTTTAGTTTTTTGCAGTCCTACTGAATTTGTCTGTATGTTCTCTGACAAGTCATGCAAATCACACAGCAACAGTGATTAGATAATGGCAAAATAGTGGCTAGAGAGCCTGAAAGTAAAATCTGGTTTCTGTTGGACAAGTGCTTTCAGTTTCTTCCCTTCCTTCTTCCCAGGACAAAGTGGAAGTTGAGGTAGTACAGCTGACAGGTGTGAGAATTCGGGCACCCATTATACGAATGAAAGCTGGTACTCAGGTGAGTTTTTTGGGATTGGCTTCTATTGCTTTCACATGTTGTAGCTGCAGGTTGTGCCCATTCCTGTCACATCATCTGGTGACAGCACTGCAGCTCTGGGTACAACCGTTTTCTTCCTGAGAGACCCCATCTCTTGATCAGTGAATTTTATGTTTAATTCTCTTTGCTGTGGGCAAGTGTTTAGTTTGCATGCTGGCATTACCTAAGCAGACTGGTTTCTCTCTTTCCAGATGCCAGTTTATGTCATGGGCATCACCAGCACTCAGACCCCTTTCTCCTTTGGCAATGCTGTGCCAGGGTTAACGTTCCACTGGTCTGTCACCAAGAGGGACACTCTGGATGTCAGGACAAGGCACAGTGAGGTAAAGGGTGTGTGTGTAGTGCATGTGTGTGCAGCTTGGGAAAAGGAAACAGCCACATCAGGGCAACCCAGGGAATATTGCTGCCTCCACTGCCCCAAAATCCAGGATCAATTGTCAGCACCGGGTGTGGTATTTCCTCTGTGCCTTGGCTTTCCATGAGTCAAACTTTTATTCTTTTCTCCTGTCCAAGGCTGCTTTTCAGCTTCCTGCAAACTACAACTTTGCAGTGGATGTTTATGGCAGAGTAAAGGGAAGGACAGGCCTGAAAGTTGTAGTGAAGGTCCTTGATGCTGCTGCCAACCAGTTCTACAACATGGCAAGAGAATTGTCTGATGAAATCCAAATTCAGGTAGGATGATTTTTCTAAACAGTTCGTGTTTAAGTATCTCCTTCAGAATTGGATTGAAGTCTGTATTTGAAGTCAGGAATTTGAAATGCAGGAGTAGCTCCAGCTTTGGTTTATCTTTGAGGCCTTACTCTTGTTTGTATAATGTTCCTGACTGGGGCTCATTCAGTTCATTGGCTCATGGGGGCAGGGGGAGTCCAAAGTAACTCAGGTGAATATGGGGTTCCCAACACCTTTTCCTGAGAGAAATCTTCAGTTTTCATGCTGCTTCCTAGTTTAGCCATAGCCCTGGAAATAAATACTCTTCAGAATAACTTGTAGAAGATACTGGCTCTCCCATTCTCAGATATTCGTGTTGTTGAATATATTGAATGTTGCTCTAAGTTGTCTTGTTTTACCATACATACTATACAAGAGAAGAAAGAAAGCTACAGTTCTGTTTGGTTTAGTGTGTTTGTTTGGAAGATTAAATAAAGTAAATTACTGTCTGCACACAACAGTAGGCGAAAATGCCTCTTACTTTCCAGGTGTTTGAAAAACTTCAGCTAGTCACTCCAGAGGCAGAAGCAGAGCAGATCTTAATGTCACCAAATTCCTTTATTAAACTTCGAACCAACAGGTCAGTGCTCAGTTTCCATTCTGTGGTTTGTGTCACCTCTTTACCCAGACTGTAGGGCAGTTGTGTTTCAGGGAGCTGTTTCAATCCCTCAGTATCTCTGTACATTCATTTAATATACAACTTATCTGCTGGTTCATGGTATCTTACCTGTCCTCTTGGGCTTTGTCAAATTGTGTATTAGATTGTAGCTGGAAAATTCATTCAATATTGGGAACTTTCATATCCTTTTTTTAAAAGCTGCTGATCTAGTTGAAGTAGTATCCTGCTGCCTGCTTCCTGTAGAGGTTTTGCTGGGTGATTAAAGCTTTGTGGAATACAGTTCTGTGTATTTCTCAAACAGAGGTTATGGCTGGATTTTCAGATTAAAATGTCATTTCCAAATGAGAAATTCTTTTTACATAATCTGTTTTCAAATACTGACATTTTAAACTTATATGAGGCTTGAAATGTAGTTTTTCCAGCATAATAATGGGCAGATACAGACAGTCGGACACACACTAAGGGCAAAGCTTTAGAGACATTTACATTTTATGGGGAGGGAACCCTTAGAATCAAAGACTGGTTTGTGTTGGAAGAGACCCTAAATACAGTTTTACACATTGAAGGGGTCCCCTACTTTTTGTTTTTCTTCAGGGACCGAGTAGCCTCCCTGAGTTACCGTGTCCTGGATGGACCAGACAAAGTCCCTGTTGTGAAAATTGATGACAGAGGATTCCTTGTCTCTGGGTCTGTGATGGGATCATCAACGATTGAAGTGATTTCACAAGAGTTGTTTGGCATCAACCAGACCATCATAGCTGCTGTCAAGGTACTGTTGGCTCTCTTCCTTTGCAGTTTCCTCAAGTGCAACTTCACTACTGCAACAGGGATTGTTGGCTGCACTTCTTGAACTTCACTTCTGAAAAATTAGCAGTGTAGGAATTAATAGTTCTGAGCTTTCAGCCTTGGGTCACCAGAGAATCTATGCACATCGTCTCTCTTCAAAAAATCCTTGAACACAGAACTTCCTGCATCTGGCAACATGAGCCTTGAGATACCCACTGTTCTCTTTCCTCTTATCCCTTTTTACTGTCAGCATCTTCCCTCTGTCCCAGCTAAAGGAGAAAGATGTACAGTTGAGTGCTCTAAGTTATTTCTAAGTTTAACTCCTGTAATCAGTGTGAAGTGGCTTGGTGGATTTTTTTAATTTGAATTTTAGTATTTCCCATGATGTTCAATTTTGCCTGTAGGATAGAGTGTGGGTCTGTCCTTCTGGGTGTGGAATGAAGCAAGCAAAGGAGGCCCAGTGTCACTAAAGCCACCTCTGCTGCATGGTGGTGGCAGTGAATTCTCCAGCTCTGTTACTGATGACCTTGTTTCTTCCCTTTGGCAAGAAGGGAAGTGGAAGATACCTGATGAGTTTGGGGGTGGCTCAAATGCCATTTAGTCAGTACCGAGTGGGACTGAAGTCAGATCCTCCCTGTGTGAGTTTGTCCTGTACACAGGATGGTGATATGAAGCTCTCTGTAGTAGGACCCATCTCAGTTCAGCAACTTGTACAGCTCGTTTGATTTCCTGTACTTATTACAACTGTAGCGCCTTTATGGAAATAATATTTTTAACCTCGTAAGGTAACACCATTCATTTTATGGCTGTAGAACTGAGAGAGTTTGAGAGGTTTTGCTGAAGGTCATGTCAGAAAACTTGTGACTGAGCTGGGGATGAGCTTGAATTTCTTGTGTCATTCTAAGGCAAAACTCTTCTCCTTCGCTCTCCTTCTTTCATAAGGTCTTGTGTTGTCTGTTTACAAGTGTACACAATTAAGAACCAAACTGCTGCAGCAGCATCACTTAACACTTGGACCTTGAACTTGGCTCAGAGAAGGGTTCTTACATAAGCGAGGGAGGGTGGAGGAAGAAGGAGTGACAGTGAGCTTAGCATGGGACCGAGCTCAGCACTTGCCTGGACCTGCTGCACTCAGTATTTTATTTCTTCTTGGATTAAAAAAAAACCCCAAACTTCAAAACCTGAGGTGCTTTAACAGTAAAAGGCTGTTTTCATCAATATTAAATATAGAAGTTGTCCCTTGTGAGACAGTTGCTGAGATTTTAAAGTAAAGCAAGCTTAATAATCTGTCAAGGAAATGGTGTTTTTGTTGACTTGTAACCACAGCTTGTTGGGCAGAGATCTGTATGCTCAGAGATTTTAACTGATGAAACCAGCTTGTGGAGCAGACAGTGGGATACACTGATATTATAGTGACTTTTTTCCATTTTTTTTAAACTCACCAAAGATGTGTTTTGCTTGAGGCCAAATTTGTCCTTTCCTTTTTAAGTTCTGGCATGTACATTTTCAGATTGCAGAGTTTTACGTTTTAGCTGAGCCTCTTAGGCCAGGAAAATAAAGGGATTTTTCTACAAGATAAGCTTGAGGCCTTCTTTTAAAATAGTTTTCTCAATATATTTGAGGGTTTCTGCCTCTTCTGTCCATCTATTATTTATTTTCTAACAGCTGTAACAAAAAGAGCAGATACAGTTACGTTTGTTGGGTAATTTTGCTTGTTAACCTAGGTAAGTTAATCAAGAGTAATAATACGCTGTATAAAAGCCAAAAGAGTAGGTTGTCGAGTCTGTGTCTTCAGAGAACCTTTCTTCACTGGAGTGTTACTGCAGAAATGTGAGGGTGTGCACATATGGTTAATGGAGCAGACTCTCCTAAGGAGTTTGGAGCAGTTCCCAACTTCTGTCTTGGCTGAGGAGAAGCACTGAGGGAATAAAGCTCAGCCTGCTGACCCCTCAGGGTTTGTCAGCTGCCAGCTCTGCCTGGAACAGCTTGGCTTTGTCACCTGGTGCAGAGTAGCTGAGCAACAGTGACCATTCCATCCCCTTGCTCACACACATACTGTGAGTTATTCTTCTTATACCTGGGCAATGAATTACACCTTTTATCTCGGGAGTTACTAGGAGAGAGGTCTAGGGGCCACTTGTTCTCATGCATATCCAAGGAATCTTAACAGTTTGAATTGATAGGATAGTAATGCGTTCTCTGAAGTTTGTGTGATATGTTTCTATATGAATATTGCTTGTTTCAGTTCCCACGGAAAAAAAAAAGGCTAAGAAATGTCAGCTGTGAGGATACAAAGCAGTCAGAGCTGAGTACAAAGAGTACAGAGCCAGGCTTTTCTCAGCCATGATAGTGCAAGGGAAACACACAGGAAACGCTGTCTGAACATAGGACAGCACTTTTTACTGGGGTGGCTGTTGAACACAGATTGCAGGATGCAGTGGAGTCTCCATCTGAGGAGATGCCCAAGAGCTGCCTGCACGTGGTCCTGGCCAGCTGGCCCTGGGTAACCCAGCTTCAGTGTGAGACTGGACTAGACAGTGTCAGAGGCCCCTTTCAACCTGTGAAATGGAGATACTGATAATAACAACTTCACGTGTTGGTCCTGGCATATGGCTAAACGCAAATGGCTCATAAAGGCAGCTCTGGATTTTTACATAACAGTAACTCTTTTAGTTTATTTTCATAGGAGCGTCATAAAAAGCAATTTAACTTTCTTTCTCACTGCTGACGTTTTTCCAGGTCTGCCCCATCTCCTACCTCAGGATCTCCATGAGGCCTGTGCTGCTCACCCAGAACAAAGAGGCACTGCTGGCCCTGCCCCTGGGTGTGACGCTGACGTTTACAGTCCATTTTCATGATAACTCTGGAGATACTTTCCATTCACACAATGCTGTGCTCAACTTTGCCACCAACAGGTGGGTGTCTGTCACAGGTGGTAATTACAGAGAGCAAAAAAAGGCCAGACACACGTAGAACAAAGATTGTTCCAAAGATACAAAGTGAAGATCAGCTTGGGCTGGGATTAGCAAACCAGGGGTTTTGTCTCTGTGGCCTTCAGAGGCAGTGGCAGGAAGAAGAGTACCAGTTAGAAATCGATATTCCTTAGTCGTGGAAAGCTGCCCAGATAAGCATGATCCCAACAGGGCCTGAAGGAGCTGTGCTCTGCTCTGAATGACTCTGAATCATCCTTCTGCAAACAGCACTGGCTCAGAGAAACAACTGATCCATCAGCATCTGCCTCTCCCAGTGCTGTATTCCACCGACTCACTGAGGGCTTATGTAAGGTGGGGAAACATTCTAGATCAGGGGCTGTCTCATCAGACAGGCTTGTGCAACCTTCCCGCAGCAGGGACAAGCCTATTGGTTTCTGCCTTACAGAGTAAATGTTATGAAGCAGCCTCCTGTAGTCTTCAGTAATGCTGTTACTGAAACATGGCTTGTTTTCTGCAGAGCACCTTGCTGAATTTGGGTGAATACTAGAACTGGCAGTCCAATGACATTGTTATGTCTGGGAAGTTGCATATTGGGTATTCAAGTTTCTTGTCTTCCTAACTCCCTTGAGAAAAGGGAAAAAAGAGAGATGATGTCATTCTAAAGCTCTACAATTCTCACAATTAAGAAGTAGTTTTCATGCATAATTACGATCTTGGTATTTCCTCAGGATAGTGGTGAACTGAGAACTGAAATTTGCCTCCGTGACGCCTAAATAATTTTTATAATTTCCGTGCTTTGCTGGATTTTATCAGATGACTGTTGCTGGAAACAAGCAGTCAGCCATCTGAAGAGTTTGATACCTCTCCTATTGGAGAGATAATGCCATTACCAAGCCCGCCCTCATGCAGCAGCACTTCTGTTTGTGTGTAGAGATGACTTTGTGCAGATCGCCAAGGGAGCTGCAAATAACACCTTTGTGGTCCGGACTGTGAACGTGGGTCTGACCCTGCTCAGGGTGGGGGATGCAGAGCACAGTGGCACTGCAGACTACATCCCACTGCCTGTCCAACATGCCATCTTCCCAGAGCTCCCAGATGTGGTGGTGGGGGATGTCCTGTGCCTGAGGACCTCGCTGACAGCCCAGGAAGGTGAGTGGCCTCCAGCTGTGTGGGTTAGCAGCAATTCCATGGGGCACCAGCGTGGCTCTGGTTCACTCTCAGCAAAACTAAATGCTTAATTTATCATGTTTTTTCAGAATCAAATGTTACTGTTCTTGTTAATGATAAAAATAGATTTGATCAACTCCTCTAATTTTAATTTCACCATGCAATATGTCTCTTGTATTGAGTTCCTGAGCGTCACACTTCAGACATTTCTATTCCGTTAGCTGGAAGGGGTTGTTTCTGTGGGACTCCTGCAGAGTCAGGACTGCCCTCAATCACTGTTTGATTGTTGGTATTCATGGGCTTGTCAGAGTAACTGTGGGCAGTGGCACACACAGACTCCAGAGTAGTTTCTGGGCACTGGGAGGTGTGTGCCCTGCCTGGCAGTGGCACATACAGACTCCATAGTGCCCAAGAAATGCTGCAGTTGGCAGCAGGGTGTTGAGCAGTGCCCCTGTGGTGTTTTCCAGGCCTGCCAGGCATGTGGAGCTCCTCCTCAAGTGCTCTTCTTGTGGACTCCAAGACTGGCGTGGCCCTGGCGAGGGACTCTGGGGTGGTCACTGTCTACTATGAGATCCCTGGGTTACTGAAAACCTACAGAGAGGTGAGACACCGTTCTGTTCCTGCTGAGGTTGGTTTGTTTGGGGTGGAGCCTCATCAAACTGTATTCTATGGGACCTTTTTTTTGTTATACTTAGAAATGTTCTTTTAGGAATGCAGATGGTTGGGAAGTATTTGGTATGTGTCCAAAAACATCATGTTTTTTTTAAATATCTGTGGAGAAAGATGTAGCATAACAATTTTGATTTTTCTTGTATTGTACATTTTGATTCCTTTGTTGGCTAAGTTGTTTCTAGGTGCTAACCAATATTTGAGTATGGCTGCTGTTATGAATGAAGCTTCACTGCGGGGTAAGATGCCAGCAAGAAACTTGCTCAAGTGTTGTGCCATGCCTCACTGATCAGAAGTACTCCATTAAATCAGTGCAGTCATACTGTTGACACAATTCACTGCATCAGCCAGCATAAGCACTAGACATTCTTTTTCAATTAAATTTAGACATAGAGCTTTATGCATATCAACTTCTGGGGGTTGGGTAGGAAGACAAAACTTTTTTGCTAGCTTAAATTGCTTGGAAAGCTAGTTTCTAATATTAGAGAGATGTGGGATTTCAAAGAAGAACAGCACCTCGTGGAGTCTTTCACAACCAGTCCAGTCTGGTTTTGCCTTGATTTTTATTTGTTGAAACAGTTTTTGGTAACAGTGTGCTTCATCCTTTTTTCAGATCTTGATTAATGCACCTCAGAGGACCACAGCAATGTATGTCAGTGGCATGCAGACAAGCTTGCAGGGAGTGGCAGCCTCAAAAGTTACAGTTTCAATTGGGGAAACAAACAAAAATCTGAAAGGTATGATTAGAAAATACTTATACTGATGGTTATTGTGTGTTTGTGGATTCATGACGCTCTGGTTTGTGTTGTGGGGCTTTTGTTTGTTGTTTAGGGCAACAAGATCCCCAGGAACCTCAAATGCTTTTCTAGAGTATCAGGAGCTCTAGGAGCCATGGGACAGAATTTGGAAGGTGTTCTGGGGCACCTTAATATTTCACAATTAGTAAAATCAGTAGAATTCAATAGAAATAATTTTTTATCATATAAACAACAGTTAATGGGCAGTCAGCTAATTGCTTACATCTTTAATTGCAATTGCCTTCTTGGAGTTGTTACATGTTCTTACTTAGTTACTGTCCTTAAATCTTTTACAGAACTTATCACCAGCTAGAATCAATAAAAAGATTAAGCAGCATAATGCATCCTCTATTTTATAAGTTGTGTTTTGTGTGATTATAGATCCTTTTAGCTTCTAGCTTAACAATTAGCACTTGTTCCACTAGTATTTTATTTTTCCATATGTAAATTATTAGCCTACCGAAAAATCATCTTGCCAGATACTAAAATCTGACTCAAGGCTTCCCAGATCATGTAAGTTATTCAAGAGACATTTGAACAGAAAATTGTCTCCAGCTGATTCTTTCCTGTAAATAAATTATTCCTGTCAAAAAAAACCCACAACATATAAAATTTTCATTGCTGTCTCTCTGGGATTGGACCTGAGCCAGAACAGCTGTCTGTGACTTCCAACTATTTTAAGATATTAATAACCTTCTAAAACTATTTCAGAAGGTGGTAGAATAACCCAATATTACAAGCCATGATTTTGCTTTTAATTAATTCAACTTAATTAGTTACAATTTTATTTTGTAATTAATTAGAGATTTTTTTTTTCATTCCCCCTAGGGGAGTGTTCACCTGATCAGACTGAAGCCATTGCTGTGTTACAACCACAGTCTATTATCAGTTGCCATCTCGATTTCAGCAGTGATGTCTTTGAGTTCCCAGCACAGGATATTTTTGTGGCAGAACCTGGATTTGATGCAGTTTCAGGTAAGATGTGACAAGATGCCATGCTGCAGACAAACACAAGCTCTTTGGTCCAGCAGATTCTGCAGAATCCCAGCATTATGGGTTGTGTTGGAGGGACCCATCCAGTGCTACCCCTGTCATGGCAGGGATGCTTTCCACTGTCCCAGGGTGCTCCAAGCCCTGCCAACCTGGCTTGAGACACTTCCAGGGATCCAGGGGCAGCCACAGCTTCTCTGAGAACCTGTGCCAGGGCCTCACAACCCTCACAAGGAAGGAATTCTTCTTAACATCCCATATAAACCTCCTTCCTTTCCTTCTGAAGTCTCTGGGCTTTGCTGTGTAGGACCTCAGGCCTCAGTGAGTTGTTCACATGGATATTTCTAATTTCAGTGGGTTTTCTGCCTGTGACAAAATCTTGTGTTGGTTTTCAGAGAAAGCCAGAAATCAGTGCTAGCTCATTTCATGTTTTTCAGAGTTTTAGTGCACTAAGTCAAAGAAGCAAAGGAGCACTCAGGTGACAAGTATTCCAAAAGTGGAATGTACCCACAAAACCTCACGAACTGGGTCTTAGAAGGGAGGGAAATTGC
Source organism: Certhia americana (assembly GCA_018697195.1). NCBI lineage: Eukaryota > Metazoa > Chordata > Aves > Passeriformes > Certhiidae > Certhia > Certhia americana. The sequence continues at coordinate 4,210,446 of CM031868.1, read as the reverse complement.
CAGACACTGTGGAGGTGGAAATAAAATATCAAGTCTACAAAATGTGTTAATGCTTTGAAAATATAACATGATTTAGAACAGAACCAAACCACCGTGGACTGTACATAAAGAACACTAATTATCTGTTAGATTCATCCCTGCACCCATTGTGTAAACCCCTATTGTACCCTGCATATGCCTTTGTTACATAGCTAGGGGAAGAAAATAAGGGGAGAACATTCACCTGGCAAGTTTTCCTAGTTACTGATGCTTTTAATCTTCCATTCTCTGGGAAGTTTTTACTACCTTTACTGATAATAACAGATTAATTGGTCCCATATGAGATGAGAAACATGGTAGATATATAACTTTAAAAGGAACTTTTATAAATAAACTACATTTTCACAGACTTTGACGATGATGATGGTAGCCAGCAAAAATTTTAACACTAGTTGAAAAGAATATGAAATAGAATGTTCAGTCTTGTTTTCAGTAAAGTCTTTCAGTTTTAGCATAAATGTTATGTTCAAAGTAGAACTGAATCTCAGTGGGATATTAAAATAAAATGTGACTGGAAGTTACCAGCATAGTGTTTTTTTTCATGATATCTGTTTGGGACAAAGAATAATTCTGTAGTTGTAGTGCTGGGATTGTGATGTTTGACTCAACAGACACGCTGTCCCAATCCATCTGTGCATGATGCTGGTTGAGCTTTACCACCTTTTTCACCTTTTCTTTGAAGATGTCGCAGCAATCTCGCCATTTGTGGAGAAAACCCCTTAAAGGTGAGCAGTTAACAGCCCAAGCTGTCTTGTTCCTGCAGGACACTACACGTGCTCCATCAGGATGCACAGCCTCACTGACAAGCAGCTGAAGCACCTGAGCAGGAGCAAAGCCACGCTGCGGGTGACAGCCACAGTGCGGGGCAGCACCGTCACCAGGGAGCAGCTGGGCACAGAGGTGCCCTTCACCCGCTGGTTCTATGCTGACCAGGCTGAGATGCTGCTCAGCAGCCAGGACATGAGCTCTGTCCTGAAAATCTTTGGTGCCAGTGAAATCCTGGATAGCCTGGAGGTGAGCGTGTTCCCAGGAAGTATCTTAGCACAGCTGAAAGCATTTTGAACTGCCACACGTAGATTCCTAATGCAAGGCACTCCCTGCCATTTTTTACTGTGTCAAGATTGGTTCCTGAGATGATTTGGAAGTGCTGGTCTTGGAATGTGTTGTTCTTCAGTTCTCACTTTCCACAGGATCCCAGAATGGTTGGGGTTGGCAGGGACACCTAAAGTTCATCCTGTTCCAGTGCATTGCCATGTGATGCCACTCACTCGCTGGGCTGTTCAGCCTGGTGCTGGGATTTTGGGTAGTACGGGTGGGTCAGGCTGACCTGGGCCTGCATCCTGGCATGTGTGTACCAGCTCGTGGGTCAGGAAGCAGAAACCTGCCTGACCCCTGTGGCAGGGGGAGTCTTGTGTGACATGTGACTGACTGCCCATAGCTCTCACAGCCCAGGAAGGGTCCATGGATTTTGGCTATGTGGGGTTAGCCCAGACCTGTGGAAAGGGCAGGTGAGAGGGGGTGCCCTTGGCAAATGGAAAGGGGAAATGCTGCAGGTGTCACTGTAAAGGTACACCTGACTCCTCTGGAGGGGGGAATTGCTCTGTGTTTCTGTGGAATCAATCACCCATTGCTGGAAGGTGGAGATGTGCTGTGCTGTCCCCAGCAGTGTGTTTCAGGTTAGATGTTCCCTGTGCAGGTGAAATGTGAGTCCCCAGCTGTGAAGGTGCTGGAGAAGGAGAAATCCTATGGGCTGCCCAGCTATGTGGTGTACACTGTGAGCCTGGCTGATCCCAGAGTTCCCATCCAGGGCTCCCTGTCCACCACTCTAACTGTCTCCAGTCCCATGACAGACCAGTCCATCAGCATCCCAGTCACAGTGATCTACCTGACTGACAGAACCACTGCACCCATGAGATGTAAGTTTAGCTCTGCACTCCGTATGCCAGAAGAAAGCTTTAGCTTCTCTCATGTTTATGAGGTTAACTTGTAAAGCAGATTGGAGAAGATGCTCTTTTTAACTCAATATTGCCTCCCCTTAATCATTTCTGCAGATGAAGCCAGCCTCTTCCAGCAGTTTGTTGAGTCTTACCAGGTGATGATCTTCACGCTTTTTGCACTCCTAGCAGGGACAGCTGTTATGATAATAGGTAAGAGAAGGAAAGGTTGCACAAGTATTTTTTTTCCATAGCTTCTTACAAGGTGTTAGCTGTAAGATAAAAAGGAATTATTGCCTTATGAAATTATTTTGGTTTGTTTTTCACCTGTCTTGCAGCCTACCATGCATTTTTCTCACCAAACGGACAGCACAGTCAGCCAGTGTTCCAGCCAAGAACAAATCTTCAGCACACCCCTAACAGTAAGCAGCTGTCATCCAGATAGAAGTGAATTAATTGATTAGTCTGGCCATTGCACTCGAATTGAATGTAGGAGGGTCTGTAATCAGGAGTGGCAATGAAAAACAATTCACATTGTTACAGATGAGTCTATGTTCTGGTGAGCTGCAGGCCTGGTTGTAAACAAATGCCTGAAGCTCCAGATAAAGTAAGGCAAATTCAAGTGAACGTCACTTGCTGATGGGAAATGTATTGTGCTCCCCTCAGACTTCAAAAGTCCTGAACAGGAAGACCCACAAACTTTTGATACCTGTAGGATACCTTTTCAAGAGGCACTAAGCTAAAGGGATGATTTCACTTGGAGTGAATCATCTGATTCACTGCCAGTGTTCAGCAGATGATCAAGAGCAGTTACTTGTTTGGTCCCTCTCCCACCCTTCCTGAGCCTGATTGTTGTTTTCTCCTTGCCGTGTTTCAGTTTCCACTGTGTCACCTGCACATTCCTTCAGCTCTCAGGCCTCCAGCAGGCAGACAAGCCCCTCAGCAACGCTCTGGAGCACGGGTTACGCCTCTCGGTAGAGGCAGCACGACTTTTCCTCATGCTGGCAGAGAAAAATAAACATGCAACTCAGTGCCTTAGCAAGCTCAGCAACTTTAGCAGTCGGGATGTAATTCAGGTTTGCTCTTGATATAACTAGGTTCTTAATTTATTTATTTTTTTTTAATAATTAGGGCTCTTTGAATTTATTTTTTATGTCAGTGCTTCAGTTCTCAAAAGCTTGTTTTATCTGTTTTTTGCTGCCTGCACAAAAAGCAGTGTTTATGCTAACCTGGCTTTCTTGCACTCTTCAAGCAACTAGAAGCTATATCTAAGTTAGAGTGATAACAATTTTTTTCTACTTTTTGTAAAAATTAGATCTCTCTTTAATGAACTTTTTTTTTAAAAAAAGGGAAATTAGAAAAACAGATGAAATATGAGCCAAAAATTTGAAGGATTGTATATTTTGAAGAACTAGTTTTTATTTTGTTTTCCAAAAACTCAGGAATGTATTGCACTGATAAGTGTTCTTATGCTTAGCCTTATGCTGGGATTCATCAGCACAATATGCTGGTTTAGTATGAGGAATGCTGGAACAACTGTGAATAATTTGGAAGCTTTTTTAACAACAACAATTATGAAAAGGAAAAAAAAAAGAAACCCAGAACTTGATGTGGCTTCCTTTGGGTACAACTGCAGTATTCCTTGGTACTGTAAGCACTTTTTTGAACTTGGAATGTGAAAGCATGTGCCTTCTAAGTGGACTTTTATTTGTAAGCAGGGTTTGCAGCTATCAGATAAGGCTTTTGTTTACATATAACAAGCATCCCAGTTTTAACTGTGAATAATATTCTGTCTGAACTCTCCTAAGAACCATAAGGAAAGTGAAATAACAAAACACTTTGTGCAAAATACTTTGTGTACAGAACTATGCAGGCAGACAGATGAATGGAATGCAGACCCAGTGCATGGCGTAGAGTTTTGGTTTCACACAGTGTTAAAAGCAGAAGGATTGTTACATGTAATTGTATTGAGTCTTGTTTAATTTACTGGCTAGATTTGGAGAAATTGTGCCTTAAGTGCTAGTACTACTTAAAAAGGTCAGTTTGGATGTAGATAATCATTTGAATCTGTATTAAAACATTTTAAGACTGCTTTATTTTCAATTTTCTTGTGGTTTGGCTGTTCAGAATCTAGCACTGGACTATATTATTTGTATATGTATTATTTAATAAAGCTTTTAAAGATTCCTTTATTTTGCTCTTGATGAATCTTCTGTGGTTTGGCAGTTCAGAATTTAGCACTGGGCTGTTGCTTGAACTTTACTTCCTATAGCTCCTCAGTGTTTGCAGTCATGATTTTCCAATCTTAATTTTCCCTTTTGTTGACAGCATAATGTTTTAAAATATTTTGACAATTTTTCAACTAGTATTTGTTGTCAGGGATTTCTCCTAGTTTTCACAAAGCATCTTCAATTCCTGCTGAAGTCAGTGATGACTGTAGAAGCAGCCCTTAATTTTCTAGGTTTGTTCAAACTTCCCATTTTGTTCATTTGGGGTTTAAAGGAAAGATGTGATCTTTCTTCCACTTCCATTCAGCAAGAAACCAAAGGGCTATGAGTATCTCAGTGCTGCTGTGATAAGCTTTTCAGAAATGCTTAAAGGAGAGATTTTGCTCTCCTGTTGCTTCTCTTTCCCATTCAGCAGTCTGTCAGTGAATGTTCTGAAAAACAAAGTGCTCCAAGTGGTGGGAGTACTTTGGCAAATGCTCACTATTTATTTCATTTCTTTAGGCAAGTAGTTGCAATCTCCTGGCAAGAAAAAAAGCAGCCTGAAGTAGGGAGCTGGTATGACTCAGGAGCCAACCTTCAGCAAGCAACAACCAGGCTTTTGCCTTGAGGAGCTCATCTGACCTGTGGGGTCATTGCTGGGGCCGGGCAGGGGAGTTTGGGGACATAAATTTTTATGAGAAGGTTGCTGGCAATGTAAAGATTTATTATTTTTTTATTGAAATACAGTGAGATTTGGGGGTTTACATTTAATGCTGAATTTTCCCCCTGTTCACTTACTGCTTGTTCCTGAATGCTCCCAAGAGGGAGAAGGGCTGTCAGGAATGTGTCTGTCCCAAGTGTCTGTTCCAAGGTCCAGGTCTCAGCTGAGTTGAAATGTCTGAGTTTTTCAGGTAACCAAGAAGTGCCAGCTCAGGCCCAAGCCCTGGTTCCCTGCCCATCCAGCAGGAGATTCCACGTGTGCCAGCAACAGCAGGGTCATCACCTCGTGCTGGTACAGGGATGAGAGGTTTTTGTTTACAAAAATAAAACAAGCAAACCCAAGCAGTGAGTAGTGAAATCACTGAGCCAATGCCCTTGATGCCATATGTTTTAGCTTTTATATTTTTCACATTCTGTGCTTTTTCATGTGTAGTTCTGGGCTCCATATTAAGTGATAGTAAGCTCTCTTCACAGAGTAGGTAGACAAAACAATTCCTTTTCTGGCTTGGGACCAAGAACAACAAATACAAATTTCAAGCCCAAGATCATAAACAAGGTGAACTGAAGAGAGAAAAACAAGGAGGACGGAACTTCATAACCTGAAGCTATAATTGGGCAATTAACTCCAATATACTAATGGACCAAAATTTACTTTTAAGTGTTGGACCTCATGAACCGGTTGTCCAGTTTGTGACCATCTGGGATTCAACCTGGGTGTAGCCTGGCCGGGCTCTTGTGCTTCCCAGGGTGTATCCATTGAGGCCTTTTAATAGATCCCTACTTTATCCTTTTGTTATGTCAGTGTCTGTTCCAGATGAGCCTCTGGGGCTTCACCCTGGGCTGTCCTCACAGCTGGGGGGATGCTGTCTCTGAGCCCCCCTCCCAAGAGATCCCTGGCAGATCCAGTGTTCCTGGAAGTGCCCATATTGGACATTGTGGGATCTGCTCAGGGCAGAGGCTCCCCCTTCAGAGCTGCAGTCCTTGAGCAGAGAATGCCCCCACAAGAAGTTTTTCCCTCAGGAACTGGAGCGAGCCCTGCCATGAGGCACTGGCTCCTGAGGGCATGGACAGTCCCTCTGCTGGGACAGGACACAGAGCCTGTCTGCTGTGTCAGGCTGCCTTCTGCATCCAGAAAATCCCTGCCTGCCAGCAACTGATCAACAGCTGTGTCCCAAGGAGTTACTCAATTAGATTAGCAAGGCTAGGTTAATACTGGTCTTCTAGACGATCTGCTCCCCAATAGAAGAGCCCAAACACAGCCTAATCTTTATTTCTCCATCTACCACCTATAAAAAGTGAGGCAAATGATGAATTAAACATTGTACACACCTTTTCAGAGAAGAGCTCTTTCTGATGAGCAGCCAGCATTACAGTGTGGTGCTTCAGGGGAAGGTTTTCCTGGCAGCACGTTAGCTGCCTTTTGTACTCTGTGTGAAGGATTAAAGTTTTACAGGTGTCAATGTAGCCTCTGGGCTAACCCCTGCATTTGCTTGCACATAAAGGCATTCTTATCTCCCCTATTTGGTTGTTAATGTTGGCGTTCATGAAGACATGTCAGTCATTCATGAACATGCTCTGAGAATTTCTTAGTACAGGGCTCCCCAAGAAGCTTGGGGAGTTTCCCCACCCCAGTTTCCCCAGGTGGAGACACAGCTGGGGTCCCTTGCTTGCACTTGTGTTAGGCTGTGTCTCCTTGTGTCCCGGGGATGGCAGCTCCTCCTCGATGTAGGAGCTCTCCTTGGAGCAGCCCTGGAAATGGATAGTGTTTGGTTAACAGGCAAGGGATGTGCTCTCCAGTGAATTCCTCTGTTTTAAAATGTTTTTTTCCTGGTAAGGTAGAGGCAACTAGAGGCAACTATATGTGGAACTAAAGTTTATGTATTTAGCTTTATGATTCTGTGTTAGTCTGTGTAGTATTGGTGATTTGATTAAAACCATTCTTTTTAGCTGTTTCCTCCTTGTATCAGTTTCGAGTTTAAAGTTATAGCTGGCCTTAAACTCCAGTCTGTCTTCTCCACAGCACAGCCCCTGTGCTCTCGTAGGATATGCATCAATTTCTAAGCTGGAAGTAAAGACATTTAGCAAGTGATGACTATCTGACATAAGGTCTTTGGATGACATTAAATACTTCATTTTTTATCTATCAGCAAAATCCAAAACTGCTTTATTTTCAGTTTGAATAAAGCTGGGTTTGCTTTTCATCTGTTAACTTCAATGAGACAACTTCTCTGTGTAAATCAGGCATGCAGTTTCCCAGGACCTTCTCTTGAAGCTTGAAAAATTAAAATAAGAATGGGAAACTAATTTTTCTCCTTGGTTCATCTTTATCACCATTGCATTGAGCTGGAGATGTACCAACAGTAAGCTGCTTTCCATATCTTCCCTCATACCTCTTGTCCCTTCCAATTTTTATCCCAGGTGCTGTGTTTACCTCTGCAGGTGGCCTGCTCCAGAGCTTTGTGTATTAATGAGCTATTTACTGCACTTTCTACCATCATCACCCCTCAGCACAGCCTCGTGTTGCTCTGCTCTGTGTGCTGCCTCCCTCTCAGTGCTTTGCCATAATCCCTAAACAGATTGGGAGCTGCAGTTGCTGTTTTGCACGGAGCAGACGTTGTGTGTGTGTTTGTAATTCACCCAGTCATTCATTTTTCCCTTCTCACTTTTTACTTGCCATGTTGTGTTTTAAAGGGCTGTTCCCATTCTGCTCAGTTCAAAGCTTTATCTCAAACCTTACTTCTGCATTTAGTGTAAATAAATTTATTTCAAGCTGTTGAGCTTATGGATATGCCACGGTCTCTTTTGTGACCTTTTGTTTATTCTTAAAATTTCATTTCCATGCAAGCCAATCCTCACCTAGGGACATCCTTTCATGCTTTGGATGAGAAAAAACCACAAAACCTCACTGGAGAGTCAGAGCAGAAATCCCTGCAGTGGAGAACTTGAGGCTGCCTGTGCCAAGGGCAGCCCTAGTAAACAATTTTAGGCCAGCATGTGCTAATGGCTTAGTGACCATCTTCAAATCAAACAAAAGCAGTATTGTCTAGATAAAATCTAGTGACTGAAATTCAGTCTACTGCCCAACAAGCTTGGAAGTTCTGGAAATAATTGTTCTATTTCACATGAATTCATCTGTGAGAGAGACAAGAGGTGGGAGGTGCTTTTGTGGCATATGCTTTACTTAGAAAATAAAGTTCTGAGACTCTCTTAAGTAGCAGGAAGCCACCATTAGTACCAAAATAGTGAAAACTGTCATATTTTATTCAAAAGGAAGGGGAAAAAATAATTTTTCAAAGTAATGGTTTATAATTTGACAGCATGAGTCACTTGTGTTATTACGAGTGAGTCATAAATAGAAGAGGCACCAAAAGAGTTACTTTTCAAAACATATAAAGATAACAAAGAAACTATGTCTCCCAAAATGTTGCTGAGAAGGCACCAGGCCACTGAACAGGCTAAGTTTATTTGAAATACTAACTCACTGAAAGGTGCTTTTTATTGCCTTTTCTTTTGATTTTTTGGTTGCTTTTTTGTTTTTTTTTTTTTTGGGGGGGGGGGGGTTTATTTTTGCAAAAATAAAGGAAAAGTCTACTTTCAATTATCTTTTACTAAAAAAGCCAATTAGCCTGTTGTTAGTAGAAGCTGGTTCAAACCTCTCCTTAGAAGAGAAAGCATTAATATTAAGGATCCTGGAGTTTCACTGTTATGATCCAGTCTTTACCAGCTCCTGAACTCTCCTGCCACACAGTTTGGTCAAGTCACCAAACACAGCCAATAAAGCTGATTTGGCCTCAGTACTTTGTCATTGCTCCTGTGCATGTTTACCTTTTCAAACTTCCTTTCCTCATGCCTCACTGGTCATCTTTGGATCTGAAGCTGTGGCCATGTTCTGGTGGATATTTGGAGCTTTGTTCATTTGCTAGATTAATAGTCCATTTCATGCTGGGTTAAGACTAGCCGATAGAAATAAATAGCCTTTGATTCTAGCACAGTTAAGGATCTCTTGTGAAGAAGAAAGAACTCTGCTGTCCTGAGCATCTGACCCCAGCTGGTGCATTCTCTGTGCCAGCTGGTTCTTGCATGGGAGGAAAATTAATAAAATTGCCAAACAAAGAATTATTTTCAGCAAGTACGCAAACATTGAAGGCTAAACATCCTCCTTGCTATGCCAGAAAAGGATTCCAAATAAACAGCTGAACTGAAGGATTATTTTGATAGTGTTGTAGAAATATTGGTGTACTGGAGATGTTTAAAGGTCAGCTGGAGTGTTTCGTGGGGGTTTTGTTGGTGTTACTGGGTTTTTTTTGGTGCCTGACTCCTTAGTTCTGGGTGTGCTGCTTTCATAAGGCATCACTGACGGGCTAGGGCTTTAAGAGTCTGTGTTACATAGATTATCATCACCATTGCTGCAGTTCCCATATTCCTCCCCTACTACAAAAAATGTGACCTTTGTGTGATTTTTTTTTTTTTTTTTTTTCATCTCTGGTATGAAGTTCCACCTTCAGCAGGAAGAGATCGATGAATTGAGATAATTGAAGAAGTAGATAGTAGTTGCTACCGCTCTCATATTATTACATTGAATTATTAACAATTTGCTCAGAGCTAATTGGGGGTGTTGGGAGAGCAGAATTTAGTTTAGGCATAAAACATGATACAGCAATTTCATTTTAGTTCCAGTTTTACGAAATGCGTTTCTAAAAGCAGACAAGTACAGATCACACTTCTGTCTGATTTTTAGATTTAGGGTTACAGTGACAGTGCAAAATGCCGGAATTATGAGTAAGTTAAGAAACAGCACTGAGTTGTAAGGTCACAGAACCCTGTTAGTGCTTGCTCCATGATCAGACTCAGCAAATCACAGCTTCATATTCTCAGCAGTGATGGCATAAATCGCTCCCTCTGCTTCATGATATTCTCTCCTTTAATCCTGACTCTTTCTGTTGCTGTTTAGGAAAGGTCTGACGTGCTTTGTGTCCTTGTCCCAGGTGACTGACCCAGCCTGCAGAGTACAGAGAGCTGGATGCAAGTATAAATACACCTTCAATGCACTGACTTATCAAGTAGTGGGATCGACATAAGAGAAACTATTGTTCCATGAAACACAGTAAAAGTTGGGTGGATATAGATCAGGTGTTTTCAAAACAGTATTTCCCAAGATGAATCCTGTTCCAGCAGTAAATCACAGAAGCTAGGTGGTGTAGGAAGCACTGGACAGTGAAGTTTCACTCCTTAATGGAGGACGGCAGGGAAAGGCAGTGTGTTTGTGCATTTGGAAATTACCCTAAGCCACAGTTTTGAGTTTAACTGTTGAATATTTGATATCGGTGAACTTTAGATAAAAATTATATTCACAGTATCGCAGAATATCCTGAGCTGGAAGAGACCCACAGGGATCACCTAGTCCAGCGCCTGTCCCTGCCCAGACACCCCAAAAATCCCACCCTGGGCATCCCTGTCAACACTGTCCAAAGGCTTCTGGAGCTCTGGCAGCCTCAGTGCCGGGACCATTCCCTGGGAAGCCTAGGCAGTGCCCAGCACCCTCTGGGGAAGAAGGGGAGGACCTTTCCCTCATCTCCAGTCTGACCCTCCCCCAGCACAGCTCCAGCCACTCGCTGGGTACTGTCCAGGGTCAGAGAGCAGAGATCAGTGCCTGCCCCAATCTGCTATTTTAGGAAGCCCTTAGAGTAAGCTATTTTCCTTCCAGATCAAGCAGGATTTTTTTTTTTTTTAATTTTTTTTTTTTTTTTTGTCTGTTATACCTGTCTCTGGCCTCCTGCCTGAGCTCAGTATCTTTGTTTACACAAATACATATCCTCTGGGCATTGCTCCTCACACACCTGCCAGCAGCACTCCTCTCTCTGCCTTAGCAGATGAGCTGATCTAATGATAGAGGAGCCTGTAAATCAGGGCTTTCTAGCAAACAGCACTCATTTAGGTAATAACACTCTTACAGCCCAACAATGATGGCTTCATGTCCTTCAGACGTATTTAAATACCTCTGCAACCTTATTCAACTACTACACCTTGTCATTCAGACCCCAATAAAGGAGTTAAACATTTTGCCAAAGGAAGCTTTCTCTGTGCTTTGGTTGATTTGCCCAGAAGCTGTAAGTGCAGCTATTTTGATAGAGCTGGACTGTGTACTGGGATGAACACATATTTTCATGAAATCTGTCAAATGCCATTTCAAAAGTCATTGAATGTGCTCTACAACAAAGCAGGCAGAATTACAGAGCAAAATACCTTTTGTGAATGCTATTGTAAATGTGTCACAGTCATTCTGGCTTTTGCATGTGGGCTTATCTTCAAATAGTATCCTGCTATTATGATTAGTGATTGCTATCGTGAATAAAATCTCTTTGGTTTCAGCAACAAAACAAACCATTTTATATATAGAACCTATCGTTGAATAGGACCTTAAGTATTTATTTTCCCATTCTTCTTGCCAAATAATCTTCAAGGTGAAGCCTTTCTTCTAGTGAAGCAGTGTCAGCATTAACCAGGTCTTGAGGCAGTCATGGTTTTAGAAAGGGCAGTCAGCAGCAGAAAGCAAGCTTTGTTACTTTCTAAATGAAACATCCTTGGAAACATCCTTGGAACCCTGTGAGCTTGGAATTAGGCAAGTGTGTTTTACTGGGATGAGCTTTGTGGTGATCCCAGTGTCCACCATCACCCCCTGTTCCAGGTAATTGCCAACCCCATAGGAAGTGTCTTGACTCTGTGTCACCTGCTGTGTTTCCACAGAACTTTAAATCTTGCCACTTTTACAATTATTAGTGTCAACTTGGACATTTTGAATTGATAGAGCATTCACAAAAATGTTTCTTCATATGACTTAGCAAACCATTATATGGTTTATATATATACAAGCTATGATATAATATGATATGATATGATATATGCTGTATGGCAGGGATTTGGATTAGATTAGATTGACCTTTAAAGGTCCTTTCTAACCCAAACTCTTCTCTGGTTCATATTCTGTAAAATATGAATAATATAGTTGTACAGCTCACATTTTACCAAATTAAATTCTGCAAGAGAAAACAAAGCTTTTTGCCTCTAATGCTCACTAGATGAAGATTTTTAGGCTTATGGAGGATTGGAGTAGTTCCAGTTAAGACTAACAAGCCAAAATTTAGAAATAGTTGGAGCTAAGTTTTGATGAAAGAGTCTCCTAAAGTGAGTTCCTAAAGAATTCTCATTTAGGTGAAAGTACATAAGAAGGCAAAAATCTTTGAAAGTAAAATAAATTCACTGTTTCTGAGATGAAGCCCCAGAAACACAGCACTGAAAGTGTTGGGAAATGCATGCAAATGTGATACAGAGGAGTAGAAGACAACTTTGACTACATCAGTAGGTTTGCATAACACAGTGAGACTGCCAAAGGAAATGATGTCTTCATTTCCCAGTTTTATGGAAGCCTGGATGTGTGGAATAAAGCCCTTGGAGAAGACAGCAAGGAGGGAGAGGAAGGTTTCCTGGGAGTAATCTAACCCGAAAATTGGAAGTTGTCTTAAATTCTGCATCATCTTTCAGGTTAAATGGTGAATTTTTGTGTGAATCAGTTTGTTTTGCTGCTGGAATCTGACCATAAAGTTCTTAGACACCAGGTCTCGAGTACTGTGTGTTCAGTTGTGCTTCAGGAGTTCTCTTATCATTATAAATGTTTCTCATTCCATCTGCTTGAACAGATAGGGCTGTACTAAGTCTGTTATTAATTTTTTAGGTTGTTTCATTCCAGATAAATAAAATATTTAAAGTGAATATTTTCCCCAGCACCTGCAGCTGCTCAGAACCTCAGCACATTATGCAGCTGAATTCCAGCAATAAAGACTACTAACTGAAAATATTTTCAATGCCAATGAGCTTTAGGAATGTTGTGTCTGAGAACAGGTGATTGCTCAGTCACTGTTCTTTGAATACTTCAGATCCACAGATATATTGGTGTACTTATACCACTTTTGAGTGACTACATGATCTGTTTATATGAATTTATCATCTTTATTAGCCTGTTGTTCAGGCTTCTAACTGAACAGACTTCCCCTTGGTTTCGTGTCTGCACTCTCAGATAAGCTCTTTTTTGCTCAGTCACTATTGCTGTCCACCACCAGGCTGGACATGGTTTGGAGCAACCCAGGCTGGGGGAAGATGTCCCTGCCCAAGGAACAGCACGAGCTTTGAGGTCTCTTCCAACCCAAAACATTCTGGGATTCCGAGCTTCCACAATTCCACTAGCTAATTTTAAACTTTAGCAGCACGAACTCAAGTGTTACTCTCCCAAGCTAACAAAGCCCATGTAGAAAGCTGTACTTGCTTTCCAGGGATGGATTTATGGGAAGCTGCATCTCTAGAGCAGCTTTTGACTTGTGAATCCAGGAGGAGGAGAGCGCCCTCTCTCAGAGCCTGTAACCCGGAGTTTGCAACTCTACAACTGCTCATATACAAATTCCCCTATATAATGTTTTAGTCTGGTTTTGGGGTGGGTTTTTTTAATCAGCTCATCTGGATTAGTGTGACTGTGTAAATCTGTGGGTACATTTATTGACTAAGTGTCATTATATGGATTTACATGTGCAAGAAGACAAGTTTGCTGCTGGCATTGTGGTGCCTTGATTGCCTGCAGCTGTGGAATTTGCATGTGCTTTGAATACTGGTCACTGGTAAAAATGCTGAAGCATTTATTCCAAGTTCATAAATAGTTCCTAATTTTTAATTTAATGGAAATTTAAACATGAAACCATGAGAATTCACTTCACAAGTGTCCAAAGAGAGCTAAGACCATTGTCTCGGGCATTAGAGCAGGTTTTGTTTGCTCCTGATAGCCTTTCACTTGCCTTACCAAGCTTGTAACACAGTTTATATTTCACTACTGCATTCGATTAATTTTGCAGAAATGTATCCCCAGGAAGAACAATTAGATTTAACTCATGATCCCTCCTGGAACTGATTCTCTCTCCCTCCTTTTTCACCATGCTTTACGTCACGTGCCTCACAACTGTTTTGTACTATTATTTTTCCTCTCCATATTTTCATATTCTGTAAGTTACACTTTATGAAATATCAAAACCTATAAAACTTACCAGCTGAGGACCTACTTGTTTGAATTTTTGTGTGGAGCAGAAAGTAGAGGAAAGAAGGGAAGGAGAGGTTGTTTTGAAGCCCACAGCCATATTTCAGTGCTTGATATAGAACAAAAGAGTATTTTGAACTCTATTGTTGAGAATCCATGTGTGATATAAATCAGAATTATTATCCTTATCTCATCACTGGGAAGGTTGCAGCACACGGAGATGATTTGCCCAAGGCCCCTGTCAGAGCAGAGGCAGGGCTGAAAATAGAACCTGCATTTGAGCAGAGTTCAGTGCCAGGGCTGTGACACCATCACACCGGGGAGGAGGAGGAGGAGGAGTGTGAATGGAAAATGCTGGCAGAGGTGGGAGTCACACAGGGATACACTGGGACACAGCTCTGAGCAGCTCCCTGGGGTACCCTGCTGGCTTTCCATGGAAAATAATTCACCTGCAATGTCAAAAGGCCAGAGCCATTGAGGAAACTCGTTACCAGTCAGTGGTCAATAAACCACTTTCAAACTTAAAACAAAAAAAAAAAAAAAACAAAACACCAAAATCAAACTCCAAAAAGACCAAACAAAAACCCGAACAAAACCCCACCAAAAAACCAAACCCAAGACAAAACCAAACCAAACAAAAAGAAAACAAACAAACAAACAAAACAGGAAAAAAAATACCCAAAATACACAAAGCCCCCCCAAACAAAAAGCAAAAAAGTCCCCCCAAAACCCACCACTAATACTAATACTAATACTAATACTAATACTAATACTAATACTAATACTAATACTAATACTTCTGCTTTTCTAGCCCATCTGAATGTTAGAGCACATTTCCAGGAGCCAGGTGAAATTCCCCTTTCCAAATGATGAGTTGTGCAGGAGAAGAGCAATGAAAGAACTCAGGAAGAGGAGAAAGCTGCTGGGTTCTGGCAGTGCCTGCCCTGCTGAGGCCCTGGCAGACCAGGTTTTATTCGCTGCAGCTCAGCCAGGCACAGTGAGAAGGGCAGGGCCAGAGCTCCAGTGGTGCTGCTCCTGAAGCTGAACTTTGGGACTTCCGTGTGGAAGTTGGTGTTTGATCTATTCTGATTTGTACTACACGTACAAGTGTGTCACAATTATACTGTTCACAGTCCAGCTCATTACCCATGGAAGTGGGAATCTGATTCCGCTGGGTACACTGCAGCAGTAGCATTATGTATTTCAAGTGAAAATATATTTCTCCATCTGATGTTTAATAGCTTTGCACAATGATATTTAAGTACTGAGCCATTTAAGCATCAAAACTTATTATCTGGGATAAACTGGCCTATGTGTTTACTTTTTGATGGCTTCTTCCCCATTTATTTAGAGTTAGAAACCAAAATTGTTGTGCCTGATTTGTCCAAGAACTTAAATATATATCTAAAATTATGCCTAGTTAATTAGTTCCATTTAAAGTTTTTGTGCTTGAATGCATAAGCCTTTCAGCATGCTGCTGTTATGTACTAGATCAGGGCTTTGGAAAGAGAACGAGATCCATAAAAAAATTATTTAATTGCCTAAAATTTTAGTCTGTAATTCAAAAGCCTCCTGCTGTGTTTAAAGCCCAAACAACAAATCTTTTTTTCTAATAATTAGTTGAGGTGTACATGTTCCTGAAGGATATTGAGATGTTTAATCCAGCAGAAAATTGCTGTCTGGTGGACTACAGGGTAAAAGCAGGACAAAATTTTATTATTACTTTTTAAAATGTAGGCAATTATAATTAGACAGGAATAAAGCAATATAGTTAAATAATGAGAGGAGCAGAGCTACACAAACTTTAGTGTGTAACTAGTACTGAAGTCATCATTGAAACCAATTGTTTCAATGAATTTTTTATCAGTAAAGCGATTTATGGGAATGGCAATTTTTATTATTTAAGCAGTGGAAAGAGGCATTGCTTGGTTATGGGGTGGTGGGCAGGCTCTTCAGGTTGACGTTGTCCTGCGCAGAGGTCTGCAGGGAATTCCTGGGCAGTGGAGGTGGGATGGAAGAAGATGAGCCTTCCTCAGAGTTGGTGTGGCTGGACAGTGCCCAGGCAGAAAGGAACCTGAGGGTACTGGACAGACAGTCGGCTGACCATGAGCCAGCTGCGTGCCCTGGTGGCCAAGAAGGCCAATGGCATCCTGGCTTGTATCAGGAATAGTGTGGCCAGCAGGACCAGGGAGGTCATTCTTCCCCTGTACTGGGCACTGGTGAGGTCACACCATGAGTGCTGCATCCTCTTCCTGGCCCCTCAGTTTAGGAAGGACATTTTGATGCTTGAGCATGTCCAGAGGAGGCAACAAGGCAGGTGAGGGGCTGGGAACACAAGTCCTGTGAGGAATAACTGAGGGAGCTGGGGTTGTTCAGCCTGGAAAAAAGACTCAGAGGTGACCTTATTGTTCTCTACAACTTCCTGAGAGGTGGTTGTAGACACGTGGGAGTTGCTCTCTCCAGGCAGCAACTAACAGAATGAGAGGCCATGGTCTCAAGCTGCATCAAGGGAGAATTAGGTTGTATATTAGGAAAAAGTTCTTCATGGAAAGAGTGATAAAGTACTGGAATGGTCTGCCTGGGGAGGTGGTGGAGTCACCATTCCTGGATGTATTTAAAAAAACAGACTGGATATGGCACTCAGTGCTGTGGTCTAGTTGAGGTGTGAGGGAATGGGTTGGACTCAATGACCTTGAAGGTCTCTTCCAACCCAGTGATTCTGTGAATTCTGTGAGCCCCAGGGCCCCTGCAGCCCAAAGCAGAGGAGGTTCCATGCCCTGAGTTGTGTGAGAGCTCCCTGCCAAGGGCTGTTCCTGCAGGATGGAATGCCAAAGGGAGCCCTGCAGTGCTGGTCCCTGCCAGGTGCAGTCTCTGTTCACATCCAGGCCTGTGAGTATCTATGCACAGGCACAGAGGCAGCAGGAGGTGCCTTCCAGATGGAGATCACTGCAGGCCATGGCATGGCCCAGAAAATCACAACAAGCACCACTTACATAACAGCTCTCTGGGCTGACATCATTTCACTGCTGCAGTCAGCTACGCAGGGCAAGGGGGTGGAGTTCGTGTTTTGTCTGGGCACTTTTTTTTCCCCATTTGGATGAGAGGACAACACTAGAGCAGTTAAAACAAAAAAACAACCCCAAAAAAAACCCTAAAAATCTCAACAGTAAAAAAACCAACCAACCAACCAACCAACCCCCCCCCCAAAAAAAAAAAAAAAACAAAAAAAACAAAACCCCACAGAACCACAGAAAAGTCCTGGAATGATAACAATGTGCAGATTTCAGCAGCCTTGTCTGTGGAGTAGTGTCTGCCCAGAGGATAGAGAAGGAATTTAAAAGGGTTCCCAGTGTGTGGTGCACTAGGGTTGATGTTAGCAATAAATTTAATGAGGATGTAATTGGCATGTTTTCCCCAATTTTATTTTAAGAAGGAGATACAGGTAAACTCTTTACTGCTGTTTGGGGTTTAGTGCCCAGCATCACTGTATTTTCAGCCTGTATCACACGCTAAGTGCACAGGCTGATGCTGGAGGTGCCCAGCTCTCCCAACAGAACCAGGGTTACAATGGTGAGGAGGAGGAGGAGGAGGAAGTTAGGCTCTGATTTCACTGCTGAGAACAACAGTGTTTCCTATCAGATAACAAGCCCATATTAGCTGTCCTTTGGTAAAATTCTTGTGGAGGTTAATCTGACTGGGAATCCAGAATTCTTTCCAGAACAGAGCAAATATGTCTGCGTTATTCAGGGTTGGTTGTTGATGCCTACATGAACCACCTGCCAAAAGGGAAGTGAGAGCTGATGTCCCTCTCAGGGAGAGCAGTGTCACCTGTGCTGCTCTCATGGGTGTGATGCTGGGGTGATTTTGTACTGAACCTTAGGAATTCCTCAGCTTGGATGCCAGCTCAGGTACCTGGACCTCTGTGGGACATGTGGTTCTGACCCTATGTGACACAAAATCCCATCCTTGGAATTCCTGCAATTCTTGCTGATAAATCCCCAGCAGAAATGTGGGGGATGGTGCAGACACAGTGTGACCCCGCAGACTTCTTATCATCTTTACATATAAATCTGTGTCACACAGAGCAATCTGCAGGCAGCAGAAGACATGGTGCAAACACGAGTAAAACTGAGTTCTAAAGCCTGACTTTGCCCTGCAGATACTGCCAGCAGTTCTATCCTGGGTTGTTATTGTTAGATTGTGAGTTGTTATCTCTGCTAACCTTGGAAATAATTCCAGCATTGGGGAGAACTGCTGAAAAGGACCCTGACAAAAAATATTTGCTTCCCACATGAATGTTGTAAATACACACACACAGATAAAGTAACCTTAAATCAAGGGTAAAAGTCTGGCTCATTGTAAGTCAGTGATAAAACCTCCAGGACGGAATCTCACAAAATAAATTTTAGAGCACTGCATAGTAATGATAATATGAGGAGAAAATAAATTTTTAAAAATACATTAAATTCTGGAACAGTTAATGAAAAGTGTTTCAAACTAAATGCTGTGACCTTGAAACACAAAATAGTTAAATAACCCATTTCCAGAAATACTCTTAGAGGTCAGTCTCAGGCTGCAGGGATATAGGCCGTGTCCTCTAGTCTAGAAGGCATGGCATAACTGTATATTGAATTTGGCAAACTGTGGAGGTGCAAAATGCCATCCCAGCAACCAAAGAGCTGAATTCATGTGGATGTTGCTACCCAGCTGAAATTGCTGGAATTGCTACCCAGTCTCTGGTGCAGAGGAAGCTGATGAGCCGGTCCTGTTCCCCTTATGGAGAGGAGGCAGCTGGGATCCTCCTTGGAAAGAGGGAAGGGCTGGTGTTACCCAGATTTATTCACAGGCAGCACCTCAATGTCTGGAGAGAACATTTGTTCAGGAGGCACAGCCTTGTGTGATGTGGAGGAAGATCTCCTTTGGTGCCCCCCACAGCTGGGCTTAGCAAGACAAGACATGAATGACTGGTTTGCAAACACAATCACTTGCAGGGGGTTGAATTCTAGTTTAACTCTGTTTTTTTGTTTTTTTCTTTTTGCTCTGCTGCCAAATGTACAAGCCCTTGTGGGGTGAGAACTTGCTTTAGCTTTCTGGTAGGTGATATGGTGATATGCACTGAGGATTTTCTCCTGTGTGCCACTCAAGCCCACAGTGATGGTTCCACTGTCAGGAATGTTCATTATTGCTATGGTGTGCCCTGTGCCAGTAAAACCTGGTGCTGTGTTAATCAGCCCTAAACATTACAGGGGAAATATCCCCTGCCTCTTCCTGATCACTGCTCAGAAATGCTCTGTAAGCATGCAAGAAATAAATAATCTTAATTACAAGGTTTTAAAAAGCTAGTAGGATGAATTGGTATTTGCTGTTCTTTGAACTTTAGAATTATTCTGCTAATAAGTGCATTGAATCTTTTTTAAGGTTGGAGAATGTTCAGACTGTGCAGATGCATCTGGAGTGCCAATACCCAGCCCACAGAGTGCCAGCACCCTCAGTGAGACTTTGTGTGCTCTGCTGAATGCTTTCAGACCTGGGGACAAGCACTGCAAAACAGCCAGGTGGTGTTTATTGCATGAGGGTTCTATATGAAAGCTTTTCATTACAGGGGAAGAAGGACTTGTGTCCTCTTCAGGATGTTAAAGCCAAAGGATGTGTCAGCACTCTCTGATCTCCACAGTGCTGTTACATCAAGTTCTTCTTTTAATGGCCTTTTCTCTACTTATTCAGGGTTAATGTAACATAACCTTGTCGCAGTTTCAGTTTGAAACTGGACAGAAACATCAGTTATGTTAAGTGGTTTAGGTTTGTCAATTTGTGATTTGCCAGCTAACGCACCAATTAAAGGGGAAGGTTTATTCTTTGCTGTGAGATAGGATTAGGAGAAAAGCAAAGCATGTTTAAACTTGAAAGGGTATAAAGAAAAATTAATTAACAGAATTAAAAGGAACATAAGAAAATCAGAACAAAACTTTCAGGATACCGTTTTTCTCTCTCCCCACTCTTCTTTCTTTTCTACTGACAATGCAGAGACAAAACTTGGGACTTTTAGTCAGTTTACTATCTCTGAAATAGTTTTCTTCAGTTCACTTAGGGAGAAGAGTTTTTCTAGCCATACTATGGAGTCTTTCTTACAAGAAAACAATTTTCTCGTGGCTTTAATGTCACAGCAAATCCACCTCCCGAGTCATAGAAAAAAATCTGTTTGCAGGGTGAAAGTTCTTCCCATGTTGTGCAGTTTTCTTACAGATGCTTTCATAGGCCATTTATTGGGGTTCTATTTTAAGGATGAGCTATTCTAGCATAAATCAAAAGTTCTCTTTGTCCATCTCTGGGACTAGAAGTTTTCTACTACAATCTCTAGGGCAAGGTTTCTCATTTCTTCATGTTCAAGTTTCTCACTAGATCTACAGCAACATCCATCTGCTTCAACTACTGGTGCTTCGGCTCACAGCTGTGCTAGAATGCTACATCCCCTCAATGAATCTCTATGAGTTACAAGTGAAAAAACCCAAAGTCTGATATACCAAATATATCTTCACTATAGCATTACAGGATTTCAAGTCAAGCTCAAAGCATCTCTTCAATCCCCTCCATCTAGAATTAACTTTTTTTTACTGACTTCAAACTCCCATGTTATTGTTTCTATGTGTTCACCTTTTTCTCCCTTTTCTAATTCAGGAGAGAAATAGTGTTCATAGACTTCTCAAGCTTTACCATTAATTGGAACAGTTTTGCAAAGTCTTACTACACCGAAAAGCTGATCTGGTCCAAGCTCTGTTTCGGGAACATCGCTTGCCGTGCTTTCCTGCTGGCCACGTGGTCCAAACCGGCACGAGCCAGCCCGACTCTGCTGGGGTGATGAACACAGGGAAAAAACTGTCACCAACATCCTTCTGTCTGTAGTAAAGCTGGCTTAAAGCAGCTAAACACACACAGTTCATTGCCAGCCATGCCAAGGTGTCTGTGCAAGATCGTCCTGGCCCCTCTGATCCCGGCCACGTGGTTGCTCCCAGTCTGCAATGGTGGCAGAACGGCTGCTCCTGGCCCTTGGGCCACTCTCTCTTAAGCTGCTCTGGTGCTAACACAGTCTCTGTCTGGCACAGTCCGGCAGGACTGCTAAGAAAGAGCTGGCAAAGAGCCCTGACTGTCCATTGGGATAAGGCCCAGTAGGCTCCTGGGTGAAGGGCCTGGCAGCTCCTCAGTGAGGGGTTCTGCAGCTCCTCAGTGAGGGGTTCTACAGCTCCTCAGTGAGGGGTTCTGCAGCTCCTCAGTGAGGGGTTCTACAGCTCCTCAGGGAGGGGTTCTACAGCTCCTCAGGGAGGGGTTCTACAGCTCCTCAGTGAGGGGTTCAGCAGCTCCTCAGTGAGGGGTTCTACAGCTCCTCAGTGAGGGGTTCAGCAGCTCCTCACTGAGGGTTCAGCAGCTCCTCACTGAGGGGTTCAGCAGCTCCTCAGTGAGGGTTCAGCAGCTCCTCAGGGAGGGTTCAGCAGCTCCTCAGGGAGGGGTTCAGCAGCTCCTCAGTGAGGGTTTTGGCAGACCGCTCACCATGCCTCTGGAGACAGAAAAAACCTTCTCAGCTGGGCTGCGGGAACCAGCCCGGCCCCTGGCCTGCCTCCTCCTCCATGGCCAGAAACCCCAGAGAGCTATTCCCGGGGTTTTTTTTGTCTTACAATGTGTAAGAAAGGCAAATCCACTCTTTTCATTGGTCTGCTCAGGCATCAATATTACAAAATTGTCCAACTAGAGCCAAACCAGGACACTTCATTAGTTTTCCTGTTTTATTTGCATTTCTCTTCTTTTTTATCAATGAAAATTTCTGCCAGGAGTTCCATAATCATAATTTTGGTTAATTCAAGTCTGGACTATATCTGGAGCTGAAAGTACTGGGTTCATGGTTGGAGTTGATGATCTTAGAGAGCTCTTCCAACCTTAATGGTTCCATGATTCTAGAAAGATTAGGACTGCAGAGACCATGAACGATCATTTAGTTCTGCTTGGCATGCAGGGGAGGATAAGGTGAAACTAGACTGCTCTTGACAGACGCTTTATTTAATCTTACTCTTAAAAGGTGTGGACAAGTTGTGTCTTGGGTTACCTATTTGCTGGAGCACGCCCAGACAGCAGCATGTGTGATGGGTGTCCCGGATTTCCTGGAACATTGAAGTATCCCTGGCTCTGCTTAGCTCATGGTTATACAGGTGGGGAAGAGACGGGGGCTTTCTGGTTTTGGAGGGGATGGGGTTGACCTAGAACTCACTGATGCCTTGAGAGGCTACCTGGAGCAGAGGCTGGACAGTGTTAAAGGAATAAAGCAGGGATTTATTAAAAGGCCTTCAAGGGACACACCTTGGGCAGTACAAGAGCCTGGCCATGGCTCCACCCAAGACAGATCCTGGGTCAGGAGTTCTCACCCTTTTATCAGTTTTGGTCCATTTCCACATTGGGGTTAATTGTCCAGTTCCAGCTCCAGGTTCTGCAGACCCACCCTCCCAGATTGCTCTCCTCAGTGCTCTGCTGTTTGCATTTTTGGCCCTGAAGCTGCAGTGGTGTCCATGGTTCTAGGGCTGGGAAAGGATTGTTATGTGTGCCTGAGCTGTGAGGAGAGCTTGCTGACACTTTACATGAAGTTCAGAGTTATATTCACTAATGCAGTTGTCCTAGGTTGGCTCTAATAGGACAATTTGTTATTATTGACACCTGATTGGGCCAATGAAAAGAGTGGATATGCCTTTTGTAAATACACATCTTTAAACCAAGAAAAAGCTGGGCTTTCATCAAAGAGCTTACCGTGTCTTGTCCCAATAAACAGCTGGGACTCTTTGCCAGCGAGGACAAGCCTGTTTCTTAGCAGAGCTTGCTAGATTATGCTAAACAAAAACTGTTAGCACCAAGTGCAGCTTAAAGAAATTATCCCTGAGGCCAGGAGCAGCCATGCATCCGCTGCCATTACAGACAGGGAGCAGCCATGTGGTGAAATCGGAGGGGCCGGGGCGATCTCACACGGACACTTCAGCACAGCTGGGAATGAACTTTGTGTGCCCAGCTGCTTTAAGCCAGCTTTACTGCAGACGGGAGACTAGGAGTGTCGACGACAGTTTGGGTTTTCTCTTGGGTTCTTTTTCTCAACTTTAACAAAGTCGAGCTGGCTCATGGTACTAGCGGGAACCACGTGGCCGGCAGGGAAAGCACAGCAAGCTGTGTTCTTGAGACAAAGCTTGGACTAAATGAGGTTTTTTTTCTTTCGGCATTGCAAGACTTTGTTTCAGTTAGTGGTGAAGCTTAAAAAACAAATGCCTTTGCAAATACTGGCTCTCTCCTGGATTAAGAAAAGGAAAAAAGGTGAATACATAGAGATAGTAACATGAGATTTTGAGGTCAGTAAAAAAAGAGTTAATTTTAGACAGAAGGGATTGAAGAGATGTTTTACGCTTGACTATAGATAGATCTAACTGTTTTTTTTTTAATTCCTTGTAACACATAGAGATGCATTGTGGGGGGTGTAGCATTCTAGCTCAGTTGTAAGTTTTAGAGCACCAGTGGCTGAAGCAAATGCATGTTGTGAATTTCATGAGAAACTTAAGTACCTTGGAGATAGTAGTAAAAAACTTCTAGTCCCAGAAATAGACAAAGCAGACTTTGCTTAGTGGTAAAATAGCTCATGCTTAAAATAACACCCCAATAAATTGAAATAACCTATGAAAGCAGCTGTAAGAATAGCTGTAAGACATAGGAAGAACTTTTACATTGCAAACAGAATTTTCCTGTTCTGGGCGGCTGTTCGCAGTAATATTGAAGCCACAGGAAAACCTCTGTTTTTCTTGTAAAGAAGTGTCAATAGTATAAAAAGAAAATCTCTTCTCCCTAAGCGAACTAAAAAAACTATTTTAAAGTGGTAAACTGACTAAAAGCTACAAGTTTTCATCTCTATGTTATTAGTAAGAAAATTATTAAGAAAGCAAGAGAAAAAAAAGTGTTCTAAAAGGTTTTCTTTTTTGGGGGGTGGTAGTGTTGTCTGTTTGTTTGTTTGTTTGTTTTCGTATAAAATTTCCTTCTGTACTATGTTCCTTTTAACTCTGTTAATAAAGTTTCATTTTGTTTTAAGTTTAAGCCTGCTTTGCTCTTAATTAGAAAATTTCAAATTGGCAAACCAAAACTTAGACAGCAGTACAGAGTCTGGAAAATATGAAAGCCAAAACTTAAGGCATCACCATCTTGTATTTTCTTCTATGATATAAAACTGTTGTGTAGAACAATCAATATTGTAATTACTAAAGTGCTTGGAAAACTTGAATTTCATGTTCTTTGTTCTTCCAGCATAACCCAAGCCCTTTCCTCTGGTTAAGATTCCAAGCAGTGAAAGCTTTCTGCCACAGCCAAACCCGAGATGTAGCACTCCAAATGACGCCCTACCTCCACAAAGTAAACATGGAATAATTGCTTCCTATTTCATGAGTACAGATCTCCTCTTAACACAGTCTGCCATCAGATGCTTTACTCTGAGCTGCCAGAAACTCCAGATCTATTTTTCCCACAGTGTTCTGTGAACACTTACTCATAATTTGGTATTTCCCGTTTGCAATTTTATTTTTTGTGGCGAGTTTTATTTTAGTAACATTAAAACATCCATATGCATAAAGTAAAATGTAGTTTTCTCATTAGTGTCTCAGTGAAAAGGGTGAGAAAGAAAAGTGATGAGGCTAGTTGGCTAGAAATCAAGGTGTTCCTCAGACAAAACATATTTATTCTGGGAATCAGAGAGGGAATTCCTCCATGGTGTGGCACTGCCAATCCATGAGCGTTGTCCCTCTGCTCCTGTCCTATCACTGTGCCCACACAGCTCAGGCAGAGCCTGAAAAGAGCTGGGGTTTTGTTCAGCTGAGCACTCTCACTCATAGAATCCCAGATTGGTTTGGGTTGGAAGGGACCTCAAAGCCCATTCAATGCCAGCCCTGCCATGGCCAGGGACACCTCCCACTGTCCCAGGGTGCTCCAAGCCCGGTCCATCCTGGTCTGGGACAGAAAACTCCCTTCACATTTTCATTTCATGGCAGTTAACAGTGACATTTCTGTGACAGCAATATCTGGACCTGTCACATAAAAACCCAGTGCTGTGGCAAGGTCCTGGATGTCTCCTTCCTTCCGGTACAATGTGCATAAACACTGCTCATGCACTGAAACATTTCCTATAAATTATTAACCTTTCATGGCTCTTACCTTTCTGCTCTTAGAGGATAGTGTTTCTGAGCTTTGGAACCAAGCGCCTGGAATTTGTTTTTACAGTTGAGATTTGGGAAATGAAAGAGCCACACTCCTCTGCCCACTGTGCAGGACTGAACAGAACAGAATAAACAGGTTTTCTGAGATAAAAATAGGTTTTGTGTTCTGATCTGCACCCTGATACTGATTATATCATTATATATAATAATCTCTTTTTCACATGCATATAATAATAATTGTTATATATTTATAACATATAATTCTACATGGGTCAGCACACAACATCAGCCTCTTGGCCTTAGTTAGCTGTAGTCCTGTCCAAAGCTGCTGGAATTCTAATTATTTTTTCACTGAAATCAGTGGAATTGTTTTCATTGATTCTGATTGAACTGTTTCAAATGAAAGCATCATCCTGTCCATGCTCATTTGCAGATGTTTATCCAGACATTTCCTTAACGCAGTTTTCTGGGGTCTTATATTTCCTATGTTTTGATTTTGGGTGTAAATGTTGTATGCTTTGGTTTTGATTAATTTTTTGGTCTGTCAGAATTGTAGAAGTTTCTTCCTAACCTCACTTTCCTAATGATAAACACTGGAAGGAGATCAAACCAGCCCTGTATCTTTAGAAATGTATGGCCTGCCTTGATAGCAGCCTATCAGAGAATGTCAAGAACATAAAAAATTACTGCACTGCTCTTCTGCACGTCAAGCAGCTTACTGGGAAGTAAAGAGCCAAGAGGAATTTAAATATAGTCCCTCACTGCAGCAGCTGAGACACAGATTGTTGGGAGGGAGGGAGGGGAATGCATCCTGACTGTGAGAATCCTCCCTAATGAAAATTGCTGATTTACATGCAGTGAGCAGACAGCTGCCAGGGTGTAAGGCTCTAAATCTGCCCAGCTGTTAATCACTCCCCAGCTGGCAGTTGCCTGTGGATTCACTGGAGCTGGCAAAATGCAGTGGATTCCTGGGCTGCAAACACTGCTGGCATTTCCCAGCACAGCCACCACTGCTGCTGCTGCTGCTGCTGCTTGGGCTGAAAGCTCAGCACCCACATCAGGCTGTCTGGCACTCTGCTGGGAGAAATCAGACCAGCAGAGCCTGGGAGCATCTGACAGTGCTGCAGCAACACCAGTGAAAACTCATTTCTGGACTGTGGTCTTGTACTGGGGTTTTTTACATAAACATGGCTGCATCTAAACTGGGTCATCAGGGGCTGCAGTCCAGGGACCAGTGGTGCTCTCCTGCCATACCCATTTTAATGTAGCCCTACAGCATGGAAAAGAGACCCGTCCCAAAAGCAGGACCTCAAGCCATAGGTCAGTTTTTTCAAATGATGGATTCATACCAAAAATATCCCATCCCAAATGCATCAGTGAGTGCAGGGTCATGACAGTGACATCCAGGTGACAGGCAGGATTCTTTCAGATGAAATAGAATAACAAAGAAATGTATTAAATCATTCTGCCTTCAGATGGGAGTTTTGGTAGAAGTTTTAATAAAATTAGTTTACCATGAGGCACTCAAGCTCTTCTTTAGGCATTGAGTCTCACAGAGCAAATTGAAGAAAAGATTCCTGTTAAAAAGGAGAAAGTCCAGAGGAGGCTGAATGCCAGGGAAGCAGAGCATCCAGGCTTTGTGACCTTCTCTGTAGCCCTGCTAACATCAGAAGGGCCAGGGACACTTGGAGATGATGGTACAAGCTATAAATATTTCACCTACTTCCCTGAGTCTTCTAAAACTGTAATTCCTGCCTTGGGCTGCTCATCTGCTTCAGAAAATAGGAGTTAATAGTAAACACCATCCACTTGCCAAAAAGCATCTTAACTGTGGGAGGAACAAATGAGACTTAGATTTTAGCAGCTATTGTCCCTGGGTTTTTGTGTCTGCCACTGTGACACTTGATTTGCAGTTTGGGAACTTTGCTGTGGTGACAAAAGTCTGCCTGTAATGAGGAGGAGTGGGAGTTTTTCATCAGTTATTCTCTGCTGAGAGTTAGCAGCTGGTCATGCTGCTCCCTTGCTGTGCAGAGCCAAGGCAGAGCTGACATGGTGCCAGTTCCTGGCTTTGCTTTGTGGTGCCTTTTTTCCCTGCAGGTACTGTGCTGAGCTCATTTTAAGCCATCCTTCGTATTATATTAAAAATAAGCTGGAGTTGTGGAGATTCTGCCAAACATCACCTCCTGAGTGCCAGTTTTCAGTATAGTTGTGTTTTAAGTAGAAAAGATCTGAAGCCAACTCAGAACCAAACTGGGGAATTGTTCCCAAATCCTCAATCCCATGAGCATTCCATGTGGAACCTGCTCTTCTCCCTTCCATGGGATCCTCGGTGGGGCTGAGGTATTTGTTTGTCCTGAATGAGAACAAACATACATTCATGCAGGACATGCCTGTGCCCTCTGACAAAATGAATTTGTATTTAAAATGTGCCACCTTTATGCTGCTTGGCTTGCCTCAAATAGATGAGGCAGCACCTTCCAATTATTGTGGGCCAAGTAGAAAAGTCTCAGTTTTAGAGAGTTTGTGCATGGATTTTTGATTTTGTCTCTCTGAAGATAACAGTCCTCTGCTTTCAAAGAGCTGCGTGGGTGACACCAGATCAGAAGACTGAGAGGGACCCTCAGCCCTTGGTGTCCCTGTCTGCAGGGAGGGCTCGAGCAGGGCCAAGCAGTGGAGGCAGAATTTGGAGTGAATGTTACTGTCAAATAGCAAAAAAAAAACAGTTGTCAGGGCAAGATAAAGTTTGAGGATATATTCTTGGAATTGTGCATTTAAATTGAGCCTTAATTCTCCTTTTTTTGGTCTAAACCAGAGGCTTTTTGGTCTTGGACCAGAATTAATTCCAGAAGCTATGATCCCCTTGGACTTTCCTGGGGATGGGAAAGAGAGGAAACTTAACAAGAACCAGGGAGAGGCACCTGGATGTGCAGGAGCTGTGGAATTGCAGTCAGGCATGTGGAGCCCAAGGAAGGGAAAAATGTATAAAGAGAAAACAGGCAGAAACTCTGTTGTCCTATGTTTTCACTCATTATGGGAAAAGAAAAATGGCAGGATGGAAATGAGAAACCACAAAAATTTTCTTTTAATATGAGTAAAGGAATCTGAGTTCAGGATGTATAAGGATAAATTCATTTAGTGTCAGTGATTATGTAGGAAATGGAGTATCACTTAAGTATTTTAAAGTCCAGGACGTTGTTAAAGAAAGGAAAAGGAAAGTTCTCTCCTCTCTTTGGAGTTTTTGTTTTATGAGGTGGAAGGACAATAATGTAAATAGAGATTTGATTGGAGACAGACTCTTTAATCAGGTGCTTTATGTTAAACTGAATCACATTTAAGAACTTCAGGTATATAAAGGAATATAAAAGTTAAATTAAATATTAATATAGCAGGCTTTTGCTACCAGTGGCTTTGCACCATAAAAAGTGCAAAGGTTAATGGCACTAGAAACAAAGGGCTTCACATCCTGTTTAAACCAAAACCTCTCCAGTCTGTTTCCTGTTCTCCATGGGGCACCAGCACTTGGGATCTGCCAAGGTTTACGGCCTTCATTCTTTATTACCCTTTGTGATAAAAATATTCCACTATTCCTGTGGTTACTAAGCTCCTGATGAAGGCTCTGGGGCTGTTTGGTCCCCAGGGAATGGAGAATTCAGGTTTTGGCCTTTAAGCTGCAGAGAATGCAGCTGGTGTTTGTACCAGAGCAGTGGTGGGATGTGCTGCAGGATCACTTGGCTGACGATGTAACCCATTATCAGAGGCTTTGAAAAGAGGTGGATTCAACATTTTACATCTCAGAACATGGGGCCTTGCTCTGCTCTTCCCAGTCCCAGTGGGAGTGGAGGATTTTCTTTTGATGACAAACCAGTATAAACCAGTAACCAGTATAAATAACTAGTAACCAATTAACCTGTATCTAACCAGTATAAATAACAGCAGGTTCTGCACCACACTCTCCTCAATCCATTGCTGTACATTGATTCATCCACTTCTTCCACCGTTGCTTATTTTCAAGTCCTAATGCAGTTGTTCACTCTATTATATTGGAATTAAAGTCCGAAATATCTGAAGCAAACTATAGTGGACTCCTAATGCAAGTGGTCAGGAACCATGAACAAAGAAATAATACAATTGGTAATGGTAAACTGAGCACTCTGGGTGATTTGTTTTAAAAAATCAGGTTCTGCTCGACTGCCAAAGAAGGGATATTAACCTACATGGTACAAGAAGCATGTAGTTGGCTATATGAATTTCTTTGGCAATTCTACATGAAAAACATAAGTCACTGGTGGTAAAAATATATTCTCAGCCAACTCCTTTTTTGTTTTCTGCTATAATTCATTAAATAATGCCATAAATTAGTGTGAAAAATCTGACTGCATCTGATTTATGTTTAAAGAACGAGAAGTTTCCAAATCCTATGCAGAAGGTGTGGAAACTAAGGGTACTTGTGTGAAGTAATAGTTAGCTTCTGTCAAGCACTCTCTGTCAAAAGATTTACAATTTACCAGAAGAAATGGAGTCAGGGAAATGAAGTGTGCTAGATGTCTCAGTCATTGAGTGACAAAATCTAAGCCTCTCTTAGTAGGTAGTGCCTGAGAGTAGGCCTGCAGATGATTATAAATATATTGATAAGTTGTCAAAATGATCTTTTAACACTTGACTATTTAAGCATATTCTATTAATTCTCTATAAACCAGTAATTAAATTGTTTCTGCTTTACTACTTCTTCAAGGTATTCCAGTTCTTTACAGCACCCTTGGCTTCCTGAGGTGCCTGTGGGTGACCCAGCAGAGATCTGAATGCTGATAAGTGTTCATGTTTTGAGGGAGAGCTCCAGACACAGGGGGTATGGCTGTGCACTGAAAACCTTTCCAGATGAGTTTGTGTTGAAATGAGGAATGAACACGTTCTCAGAGTTCCTCTGCAAGAAAGAAATCAGTTGTCAGATTTTCTTGATCTTCTATGTGAAGCACATAGAGCCAGATACAAAACACAGCATTTTGAGTGCTTCCACGAGGTGACAGTGAGGATAAGAGGAAGAGGAGTTACTGATGCAAAGTATCCTCAGTGTCTGCAGCTCCTTGGCCCAAAAGAAGGGATTTGAGGTTACTTTCCTGCCCCCTTCCCCTCCAAGGTTTGCATACTCTTAAACGGTGGGGGTTTTGGTGCTTTAATAATGTCCTCTGTCAGATTTCTTTCTGGAGTGCATCACTCTGTTTCTTCAGTTTTCTCTGAGCTTATTGCAGCTCTCCATGGCAGAAATTCTTCCTTTTGTACTGTCTGAGCACAGTAGCCTCTGGTCTGCAAGGAAGATTCCCATCATGTGGATTCATGGATAGGGGAAAAGAACTGCAGTAAAGCTGGACTGAATAAAGATCCAGTCCCTGCCCACTTGCTAGTACCTTTGCTGGTATCCTGGGATAAGGGCTGTGGGCTCCTGCTCAGCACAGGGGATGCCAGGCAGGAGGCACCACTCCTCAAAGGCAGGACACCCTGGGAAGGTCTCTTAGATGCTGCTCTTGTTTCAAACAGGCCTTTGAAAGTTTCTTTCCAGCCTTCCAGAAGAGGAAGGAGGTCTACTGGGGGTTCAGCAGTAGATGCTGGATGCAGGTAAAAACTAAGCAGCTCCTGAAAGGTCTACCAGCACAAATTAGTTCCCACCTGACCTCTGCGTTCCTCCACCTTCACAAAAGTATTAGTGCATTGAAAGCAGAACAAGGCAGGGGACAGAAGTACCTTGGCTCCAGCATGGAGAAGACAGATTTGCTCTACAAGCTCTGTCACCTGAAAAAAATTTGCAGTTTTCTTTGATAACAAATAACACATGGAGCAACAGGAAACCTGCCAAGCATGGCAGAGGCTCTAAGTCACCACTAACAGGGGCACTTTGTCAGTGACAAGTCATAAAGAGGAGGAAACACAGCCACTGTGGCCCCACTGCATGAGGACCCAAAGCTTGAGAGACATCTAGAACCCACATAATTCATAAAGATTGAAAGCGTTATGCTAAGGCCAGCAACAACTGAAGTGATTAACTCCAGGCTTATTCTAATGCTGAGCACTAGAGAGCCTGAACAAACCACTCAGGTTTTGCTGCCCTGTTTTGCAGTAATACTTCACAAGTAATACTTGGAGTAATACAATACAGTATTTGTCAATCCATCATTTATGCCATCAGAGCTGGGCTTTCTTTGCAGAGAATGAGGAGTCTTGGACAGCAGATTAGTGGGAAGGAAACTTATGAAATGGAGTAGCAAAAGGCAATCCAGCACTGGCAAACTGGGAATTTCTTAACTCTGCCTTGCAGCCAGAAGTGTTGAGTGATTCTGGGACTTAGAACAGCATTGATATCAGGATGAAGTTGCTGCATTAGACCCATTTAGCATTACCATTTAGAGTTGTTTAAGTTGGAAAGAACTGGAAATTCATTATTACTTTGGCTTTATCCAGAAGTGTAATGTATTTAATTCTTTCCCAGTGCTGGACCAGGCAATCAGTAATTACATTAATAGTGTTATCTCCCTTATTAAAGAATGTCTTATCTGAGTAATATTGCTATTTTGTACACATCTGGTATAATTTGAGCTTTCAGGACTTTTTATGATTATATATATGGTTTTGACTTTCTTTTGATTCTTCCTGACTCCTTAGACATAATGTCTTTCGTGGTTGACAAAATGCCATTTTTATCTCTAGGCTCGAATTGCCTTTTCGCAATAAAAGGTTCAAGTTTTAATTCTAAGCAAGAGTGTGAGTCTGACCCAAGAATTCTGGCCCTCCCCTTGTCTCTGCTAGCAAGGGTGAGGCTGCTCCAGTTGTAAAATATCCTCATGTGTAACGTGGTGCTCCCAATATTCCACTTCAGGCATGCAGGCAAACAGTGGTTTTCATATGAGCTGTTCCAAGTTTGCTGGGAATCTCCGTATTTCTTAGATTACTTTTTAAACAAAGGAACTCTTCTGACAACTTGTACTAAGCTATCTACAAAAAAGATATTTCTCTTTCATTTGAGTTTGCACTTGAATTTTTTTGTTGTGCTGCTTTGTGACATGTTTGGATTTAATTATGATACTTACCATGAACTTGTCACCTTTTACCCAAGAGTTTTTCCTTTGTAGCTTTTTGAGTGCATTTGCTGAACTGTGAGATTGAAATTTAAATTACTTCAATGACTTTTATAACCCTTGTAAGTATGAATTATATTTCTTAATTATCTTTTCCAGTATTTAGGCATTTCACAGATTGGGAAATAGATTTTTTCAAAAACATAGTCTTGATTATACAGTACACTTGTTGTTTCTTTCTCCGTTGGAATTTAATTTTTATTGAAGTCATTAGAACTATCAATTTTTGATTGAAAAAGCTGCACTTGGACCTTTCAGAAATGCAAGACCCCCATCTCCTGGGAATTACAGATCTTGTCTCTCATGGGCCCTGGCCACCCTTTGGGTGCCGGGGAACACCTCACACCCTAATCCCAGCACCTTTTCTTTTGTTACTGTAAACAATGATTGTATCCATTTTTTAATGGATAATCTCCTCCTAATCTCCCTAATTTTCTACAGGAGTGAAGTTGTGTAGTCAAAATGCTGTAACACATCCCCATTCCCATGGCAGCCTGCTTGCTCTGGCCTGATTATTATTTGCATACAGCTTTTAGAGAAATTTGTTACTCCAGTGAGTATCTCCAATTCTCAAGTCAGAGCTGTCTTTTACCGTGAGAATTTAGACAAACATTCACTATGTAATGAAATACCCACAATTTTCACTGGAGCAAAAGGATTTCATTTAGTCATAATTATGCTGTACTTTGGGCCATGTGCAAGATCCTGATTCAATTCAGAGTGTGAATTAAAGTGGAATCTTTTTGCTTTAAAAAGAATTGACCCAAATTCCAGATCATCCCTTGGGAATGCCCCCATTCCCTCGCACCCCATTCACCATGAAAAATATTAAAGTCAGGGTTTCGTCCTGCTGAAGGGAGGAAGTAGGGAAATGTTTAGGATCAGAGGAAAAGTAATTGATTTGGAGCCAGAGAAGGGGGACTTTTCCCATCAGCTCAACAGAGAATTCTGATAGAAACTGCTGAAGTAAAAAGTGTCAGGGACCCTTGGGGCAAGCCAAGACCAGAAATCAGAGCAAGGGCAGCAAGTGCAGCACCACAGAGCTGACAGGTTTCAAAAATTTCTAATCCCTTCTTTGTCCGAATAGTTTTAATGAAAAATTTCAGTGTGGAGGCCTCAGGGACAGCTCTGCAGGGGCCCCATCCCTGTGGAGCAGGGAGCAGGACTCAGCCTAGCACTGCCAGAGCCATGGGGACATCCTGGGGAGCTGGCCCTGACTAGGGATCTCTGCTGAGCTCACACGGCTCCAGTGCCCGTCTTCCGGAGGGAAATAATATTTTCTTCATTTGCTCCTCAATCAGGAAGCCCTGGGGACTTGACCCCAGGCACGCTGAGACTCAGAACATCCTTCCTCTGCAGATACTGTGCTTCAAACATGGTGCCAGAGACAGGGAAGAAAGCAACATTTCATCTTCTTTAAAAAACAGGAAAAGTGGGCTTCCCTGTGCTGTATCACGGGTTTCTTGTCCTGAGGGGAGGAGTTAGCTTTTCTGTGTCTGACTTTGCCTCTTATACAACTGCAAATCCTGGGAAGGCTGAGTTATATCTATAGAGAGAGGACTAATAAAAATGTGGGTTTACTTTTAACCCACATTTAGCAGTACTTTCACTTTTCCTGGGATGGTGATAGCCTGTCAGTGGAAAATGTAGGCTTGGACAGTCTGGGTATGATTTATCTTCTTATGAAACCTGGCATCAATTTCCCGAACACTTCTAGTTCATGATAACACATCTTTTATTTCACTTCCTTCCATTGTTAGACAGAAAACATCACCTGATGAGTGGCCACAAAGCACAGCATGAAAAGGTATCCAACACAACTTTTAGTATGTACAAGTGAAAACAACATAAGTTTTATGAGTTGGCCCATGTTGGAAACACTAATTTTACATGTGTTCCTGAAATAAATGGCACTGAAGCCACCAACTTCAGCCACCTTTCTTAGTGCTCATCAGGATCAGCAATCACTGTTCTTTCAGCTCTGACAGCTGAAGAGTTTTAAACAAGAGAATAATAAACACTGGAGAATTAATTATTCTGTCTTAATTAATTAATTGAGAACTACTGTATTTTAAAAAATACAAAAAACCAACAACCAAGTAACTGAATTCACAGCATTTAATTTGCCACAGAGATGATTATAATGACTAAGACACTAAATTTTTGAGGATGGAGCAGTAGGATATTCTTAAAAAGCAATTTCCATCTGCTGTATGGTGGTAATTGCTACAGACTGCACAAAAAGGCCTCAAACACCAACTCATTAACCAACCAAAGAATATAAATTAATCTGTATAAACGAAAAGAAATTCAGTGATGCCTTATCCATCCCAAGTTCTTGGGTGCAACAAAAGTTTCCCCACATTTGCAGAGCTCAAACACTTCTTTATTTAACTTAATTCATTCAGCCAAGCATAAAAGCTGGGATGACACAAGAAAATAAAATGTACAAGTGACGTGGAAGTCAGGCATTCCCTGAGTTAACAGTTTGGAGATTCTGACTGAAGTGGGCTGCAGGACCAAGCTATGTCACTATCTTAGCAAAGGAAGTTGGGTTTTGTAGCAGTTGTTTGACTCTGGGAAGGTTGATGATGATATTCTGCTCTTGAATAGAAAAAACAAACATAACCAGGCAGGTCAGATTAGCCAGTTTCTGTAAAAAGGAAGGTTACAGATATACTCCTGTTACAGCATTTCTGGTGGCCATCTCTGCAGGGAGGGAGAAAAGCTGGTTTAGAGTGTGTGGGAAGAGAAGCTGAGAAACCGAGAGCAGCTCCAGAGCCTGACTGGGATCCATTAACAGAAACCTGAGTCCAGTCACTGAGCCCTCTCAGGCAAAGCTCTACCTGCAGCCACAGGCACTGGAACTTGGTAAAAATGGGAAATTGTAATGCCAGGTCTAATAGGGCTTGTTATAGTATCTACTATATTAAATCCCTGACAAATATTTAATGGGATTAAATCTGTCTTCTGCTTTAGATTTATATAGCACTGCCAGGGCATAAACTCCATTAAACCTTTCTGCAACAGACATCTGAATCCTAACTAGAAAGTCTCATTTTCCA
The DNA here is from genome assembly GCA_018697195.1 of Certhia americana. Taxonomy (NCBI): domain Eukaryota; kingdom Metazoa; phylum Chordata; class Aves; order Passeriformes; family Certhiidae; genus Certhia; species Certhia americana. The sequence goes on along the minus strand of CM031868.1, from coordinate 4,175,071 downwards.
ACATCACATCAGATTTAGCTTCTCCATTTTCTCCCTAAACAGTCACCACTTCCCATTAATTGATGTTTTTACTCACTCCCTTAGCTTTAGCTACTTCTCAGGTACTTATTTCAGCAGCTCTCTATCAGGTACCAGCCCCATGCTTTATGCACAGGGCTCACTCTGTGCCTAGCAAGGAGCTGTATTTCCTCAGTAACTGTTAAAATCAATGACACTTGACAGATTCAGTGCAAAAAGGAACTGTGTTTCTTACAGGACTATATTCATAGAACACAGAACTCATTGTGTATGAGTTTATGGGTAAGTGCAGACAGATTTTCCTATGAAGTTCAGAAATAAGAAGGAAAACCTATCTCCACTTACTTTCTGCTTTAGTCAGCAACATCCAGCATTAATTCATGAAAAGACACATATTTCCATTCTCTCTGTTTTGTTCTACTGAATTAATACACGCACCTATTATGATTCTTGCCTAATTGCAAACAGACAAGGTGCCTTCCCTCCCTCAGGCCATGCTGGAACCCAGCATTCTCTGCAGGTACATTGTGATTTCATCGCTTTTTGCAAACAGCTGTTCCTTTCTCCACCCACCTGTGGTGCCTGGAGCCAGAAAGGAGCCACTGAGCTTGTGTTTAGGAGCTGGATGTAAATATTCAACAGATGCTTCAGCACTCTGGAGCCAAATTTGCAGTTGTGTGCTACCGGAACAAACGTGCCTGGGAAAATCGATGCATAATTAATTGATTTGCTCACTCAAACCTTCAGTGCTGATTGCAATAGCCCCCCAGTTGTGTAGAATTTTTGCTACCAGCTGTGGCTTAAATGAAATTAGTTTGGCCCATGTGAATATGTACTTTTTACAGTCGGGTCAGGTTCTGTGCTGTGGATTTATCTATTGCAAACCTTTCATTCACTATCTGTGCATTATTTGCACTCTGAACTGAAGGAAAGTTTTTCCTTCTTACAGCAAATTTTTTCTCTCTTTCACCCAGCCCTCTCTCAGCTCCTTTTAGCTTCCAATTTCATCCTTACCTTTAGATGAATTTTTGCAGTTGCTCCTTCAGTGGCTGGAACTTTCTGGAGACATAAAAGCACAGCAGAAACTCAGTGATGACTCTGAGATGTGGCCATATAGGAACCCACTCTGTAGCAAATAAATAATCACAATTATATATGTCATATATATATGTCATATGTCAACATATGGCAATAGAAATGGGACGTTGACATTTTTTCCATGGTTCAGAGCATCTTTTCTTTCTAATTTAAGTGCAGAGCATAAGCTTCAAACACACCAGGTTTCACAACACTTGTACCAATGCTGCCAAGACACCCTCTAAAATATTTTATGAACCATGAGAACATTTTAATCTGTTGGCATTTCCTTAATTAAGACAGTTTTACTGCTGCCTGAAACAGAGGTGTTACATTAGCTGAGGATCTCTGCACTGTGTAAATTATGGCATCTGTCTTCTAAATAGAAGTTCGCATAATGCATTGAGGAATGAACTGGTGTGCATTTAATTTAAATGGATGATCAGAGTTTTTGGAAAATTAATATCTACCTTTCTAGGAGATTTCCATTATGTTAAATTTCATTTTAAAAAGCACATTGCATGAGTAATGTTAGTGCATATTGATTCATAACATTAGCATTTCCTGCCACAATGGAGCCCTTGAAAACATCCACTGAAAAAACACGAACTATTTAAGATTTACAGCTTCGTTGAAACCCTAAGAAATGCTGCTCTGGTGGAAATGTTTTTTTACCTTACTGTGTCAAACTGCACAATACTACAAATTCATTTGCTGTGATTGTATATACCAGTGGTGAGTTAGATCAAATTATTCATACATATTGTACATATAGAATGTAATGACTTTCACAATCTTGTGTTTTCCCCTAATAAAACGCATAAAGATCACAGATTCCCACCCTAAGACTTTCACTGCTTACAACAGGTAATAGAGCAACTATTCAGCAGAAAGCCACAGTTTCATGCTTTTAAAAAGGTGTAAAAGCTCTCATATGGATGATTCTTAAAATAAGAATTAAGAAGTGATTTTCAAACCTTTGGAATTGCTATGGATATAGTAGCACATCCATACAGCTGATATTGGGGCTGAGGAAGGGTCAGCTTTGGAATTATTTATAGCAGAACTGATGTCTCTTAGCTGAAAGACAGCTTATAAGGCCCAATAATTTCTTGGTTTAGCCCTGCGAGAAGTGTGTGTGTGTGACCTGAAGCAGCTCCTGCATGACAGGATCAGTGACTCTTCCTGGGATCAGCAGGGACACAGCCAAAACACGGCATTAAAAACCAGCGGTTTCATCACAGAAAAGGTCAGCGCTGTTCCGGGAGGGCTTGGAGATTTTCAGATACTGAGAACAAGGACAGGCAGCAGAAGGGAAAGTCCTGAGCCTTTAATCAGTGCTGGGGAGGTACAGAAACAGCTGGGGCTGCTAAACTCTGTACCAACAGCTATGCTGCTGCTCAAAGGACTCCCAGGGAGCCACTTCAGAGGTAATTGATGTGTCCCTGCCAACAGCACAGGAGAGCTGGGGAGCAGCTGCACACGAGGGCTCTTCCCTCAAGGAGAAGGCTCCTTGCTCCCCTGCTCTCAGGCATCAGGAATGGCAGATGAAGGTGGTGCAGCCAGGGAATTCTCTCTCCATAGGAATAGTTTAACATCTCAGGGATCTTGTAGGATGTCAGGCCTAAAGCTCTTTCAAAAAAAAAATCTTTCAAAACTTCCAAGTTTTCGAAAACTTTCAACAGAAAGCCTCAGTGGCATATGCTGGAATTTCCTTCGGTTGTCCTAATCCTTATACCTTGTTCTTTTCTTTGGCAAGGGGATTTCCCCCTTCCTGCTCTATCCCTCAGTATTAGTGTTGGTGCTCATTTGCCGTAGGCATTCTCATCAATGCTGTGCACATGCTGCAGCATTATGACTTTCTCAGCTTTCTCAGCTTTCTCAGCTCAGAAAATCAGCACAAGGTTGCACATAAATTGTGGCTTTATCTCATTATGGCAACAGACCAAGTCCACAAACAAGTGGATGTGGCACCTCATGGTGGGATTTAGTGGGCATGGAGATACCCAGTTGAAGATTGGATGTGATGATCTTGGAGTTCCTTTCCAGCCTTACTGACTCAGTGATTCCATGATTGGGATTTGAGCAAGGGAAGCTGTAGCCAGGCACCAAGAAAGCCAAAGCTGTGTGGGTGCAGGTGGGAGCAGGATTGGGATGGACTCCAGCGCCACCTCTCCGCTCTCTCCCTGCCCCAGGCATGTTTCCAGCAGTGGGATGTTGCCCTTGGAGCAGCCTGTTGGCTCTGTCAGGGTGCCCAGGGATGGGAAGTTCAGCTGTGAGGGCTCAAGGATGTATTCTGTACCCCACAAGAAGACCCTCCCAGCCCCAGCCCTGCTGTGGGGCTGTTGACTCACATTCTCTGCACTTGTCAGTACCTGTTGGCACTTACGTCTGTGAGTGATTCAACTCCGTGTGCTCTCCTCCCTCTCACTTATCACTGCACTGAAATTGGACATTCTGCAAGTGGAAATTACAGGTTTCTGCACTCTGAGGGTGATTCACAGAACAACACAACAGGCACTTGTTGAGGCATCGAGGGATGACTTCATCCCTTGCTGTTGTTTCAGCAACTAAAAGAGGCTTTATCTAGGATGAGTTTCTGATCCTCGTAGATTTTTTTTTATCCTTGACAGCACACTTGTCCATGATCATCCTTTTTTGGTTGTTTTGGATCCAGAAAAGCATGAGATGAATACACAGTTTGCACCTTCAATTTTCCACTAATTGCTGGAGGTCACGTCTGTTTCCTTTGGTGTCCTTGGGCCAGACACAAATGTTCTGAGCCACTTTCGCTTTGTACCACAGTGTGGAAAGCTGGAAGTTAATATCACCTAGGGATGTGGGTCAGGCACAGAGCTGACAGACAGGGATACAACTGCACATTGTCTTGAGCAGTTGGGAATAGAATTCTGGGGTGGGCATGGCTGGAAGGGGTCCCCTTCCAGTCATTTGTCACTGTCCCAGTGAGAAACTGGTGAGGTGGGGTGAATCTCTGATGTGGCACAGAAGCTGCACCTGTTGAGTCAGCCCTGGGAACTCAAGTGGCTTCAGAGGACCATCCCCGTGCAGTGTGGGGACAGATGCTGGGCAGGTGATACAGCTTGGTGTGACATCAGCAGCCACTCTGCCTGAGGAAAAGCTGCTTGATGAAATATGCTGAGTGCTGGCTCTGCAGACCGGAATGTTTCCAGCTAGAATAGGACGTTTTCAATTCAAAATGAGGTTCTCTTTAACAGGGTGTTATTCAGTGACCCAAAGCGCTTTGCTGGGATGGTTTTAGAGTTGTTTGTGTAATAGACAGAGCTTTCACAGGCACTGAGGCGGCTCCTTTGGAGAGCTGTAACCCAACACCAAACACTGCTCCTTAGTCAGCAACTCTGCCTCAAGAACTGACATCCAGAGACAAAGAGAGAAAGCAAATCCATCCGATTATCCAGTGGTCTCCTCCTGAAACAATTTCATAATAGATGAAAGGCTGCCACACAGCATCTGTCTGCCCCAGCCAGAGCATGTCCTCATGTGCTAAGAACAAAACATGGAACTTGTGTCTGAGATTCATCTCAGTGATACCACCCCAAATTTGCATTGCTGCAGGAAACTCTAATGCCAGATATGCATAGACACAGGCCAAAATACCCCAGGAGAACATTCCCAGGGAAAAAGAGTCTTACATTTACCTTGAGAGGCAGAATCTCAAAAAGGATTTTTCACTTTTTCATAATTGTAATAGTAATGATGGTTCAATCATGAAATTGATAAAAGTCTTCGCTCCAAAACCTGAAGGTTTGGGGTTTCTGTAATAAGCTATGGGTACCAAATGAGCCTCTCTATAGCACTGACCAGTGCAATGCAGTCCTGGATGTTTTCCCTCTAGTAAGGAAACAATGTTCCTCCCTTCAAGAAGGCACTGAGGAGTCCATTAGCAAAAATCCCTGAATTGGGACAGCTCAGGGACAGCGACAGGAAAGGAAACAATTTTAATTTTTAATATAAGATAGAAAATTATTACATTCTATTATCTGTACTGACATTTATCTTGGGACGACAGCCATGAAACAAGTTATATTTTCCCTCCAAGCTTGTGGGAATTTTTCCAACCTAGAGTGTGGTATAGCATGTATCTCCTGAAGAGAAGTGCACTGGGGACCTGGTACAGATCCCTTTGCATTCTGCTGGAAATTTACCCCTGGATCATTCCCTAACAGGTTTTGTGCAGATTCAATGTGCTGCTGCCACCAGATGGCCCTTGTGGTGGATTCTGATGGGAAAATCAGCGCAGGAGCTCTCCAAGGCAAAGCATTAAAATCAATTTAAAGGCAGAACACTGTTTACAAACAAGGATTTTGCATAACAAGGGCCTGCTTTCTTTGCCAGTTGGATTCTGTGAGAGCTGATATGCAGTGTTTCACCAAGCAGCACATTCCCTGTCATCAGCTGAGGAGTAATGCTGTGGATGTGCAGACCTTGTCAAGAATTCTTCCTAATTTTGCACCAAACAGAGCAAGATGAAGAGCAGAGTGTCTGAATTACAGTTTTGCCGACCTTGAGTTGACAAGATTCTGTAACTGCCCTAAAGTGCAATCTTGATGAATAATGTCATCAGAACCTTTCTGATGCAAAATAAAAGGGAAAAATTAAAATTTAAAAAAGGGGGATGGGGAAAGGGGAGAAGGGAAAAAAAGAAGAAAGGAAAGAGGGAAGGGAGAGGAGAGGAAAGGAAGGAAAAAGAACAAGTAAAGGAGAAAAAAAATCTTCTGACACGTTACCACTGTGGTTGCTGCAAGCAGAATGAGGGCTTTGTCTGCTTCACTTCTGAGTTGGAGTGTGACAGAGACACATCCCTTTTTGTCAGGAGCTCTCTGAAATGGGAGCGAACACCCAGGCAAAGTTCCTGAGTTAGTTCCTGAGCTCTGCTTTTGCTCTGGAGCCTGTTTGTTTTGGGTAAACACTCCACACTTGCTCTCATAGCAAGTGTGGCAAAGGCAGTGGCAGAAATTCTGGCAGATTAAAGGGGGGAAAAAAACAACAGACAATGACAGAAGGCAAAAAGGAATAAGTTGAAACCTGCTTGCAGTCGTAGCTGCACATTTTTGAAAGCTCTTTTTGTTCCCAAGGATGCGCTTATTTCATTCTACGTCAGAAATTCCTCGAGATCTATTTCAACTGTCAACTTGTAGCCAGCATCAAACACCAAAATGACACAGGGATGACTTTTTGACAGCCACTTTTTGAGAAAATGTAGCTGCAAAGTGAATTTTTGCAATGTGAAAAAGTCTTTCCAGGCCACACATTGAAGTAATGGAAGAACTATGTTCTTCAACAGATCTGATTAATACAAACACAATTATGATATCTTCTTTTTATATTCCTTTTTGGAAAGTATCTTTTTCATGTGAAAGGCAGAGCCAAACATTAATAATGCATCTTTTTCCTGTAGCATCTCAACAAGTAAATGCAGTGAGAGACTTTTAAATGTGGGATCACTGACAGGCAGAACTAAGTTCCCAGTTCCCAGCCCTGTCATAGAATTCCTCAAAGATAGGTTTTGAGATCACTCCCCCCAAAGTATTTGATTAATGCCACTTGTGTGCTTCAGTAAAGAGTCACGCGCATGAATTAATTCAAGATATAGACGGTACTTCTTGATTACATGGGGCAATAGAATATAGGGCTCAGTACAATAAAAGGCAATACAAAGTACAATATGGGGATCAGGATTAGCTTGTCCATGTGGGAATGGATCAGATTGATCACAGAATTTAAACTGCACCTTCTCTGCTAAGAAAGCATTTCCGAAGAGAGAAATTCACTTTGTTGTCAATACAGAGAAAAGAAAGTGTCCAGAGCAGGTTGAGGATCAAAACTCTTATGAAGAAGACTGAATCAACGCCCATTCAGAAGAGTCGGGCAGAGGTTTTAAAAGCTAAGACTCTTCAGTCCAAGTCCTCCCTTTGGGTTGAGACCTGGAGTATCACAACCATGGAGAGCCTCACACACGAAGGGAGGGATCTCCCACAGGTCAGATCCTGCAGATTCTGCTGGGGTTTGGTCCTGGCTGAGAACACAAATGGATACTATTTCCTTCTTCCCTGATACCTGGGTCCTTACAAACTTTTGCTGCCCTGGATTTTGCAAACAGACATTTTCACAGCTTCTGCCTGGCTTGGATGGAGGACAATCCCAAGAAGCCTCGGTGACTCCTGGCCAGCCCAGGCCCTGCAATTCTCTGCACTCTTCCCACCGTGTCTGGCCTCTCAGGGATCCTCTCCAAGGCTGCCAGAGCAGCACAAACCTCACAGAACCCGGCAGCTGGGGACCATGAGCACGGCAGTTTACCCTTGTGGGTTTACTGTTCCTTGGGAAATCTCCTGGAGCAAGTTCCCTCAGGGAGCTGTGGTTCAGGGGATCCCTCAGCAGCTTCTCACTAGCTCCCAGTTTGCCCATTCCATGCTTTTAACAAATCTAAAACCTTGGTCCCTGCCAAGGGACTGGGAATAAACTAAATTTGTCATTTGTACTAAGGACTTGTTTGATATGGAGTTTCTCTTTGTGTTCTAACAGCCTGCCCAAGGGGAAACCTCTAAACAACTGATTAACACTTTGTTGCTCTCAGGGCTTGTTCAGATCATTATTCTCCTCTGGATAAACGACAAAGTAACACACACAAAGAGACTTATGAAAAATGTAGCTCCTTCTTTCTGTACTGCATTTCCAGAACTTACATCTCCATCTCTTCTTTGTAGCAGCAGCACTTCCCCTTTTTGCTTCTCGAGTAGAACTCCAATTCCTCTTTAGAGTGAATCAAGTTGCTTTTGCCTGCAGCTATTCATTGACGGGGTCACTTCTAGAAGATCCTTTGTCTTAGAAAAGCTGTTCTCTCTGCCAGTCTGTAATCCCCCACTAAAGTGTTCACTGAGTACTTTGCTGCCACAGTGCTTTGTCATTCCCTATGACAAATTTTCAGGCTGTGATAGAGCCTCCTCTTGAGAGAACCCCAAACATTCCATAAGCAAGTACATTTTTTTTTCCTAGCGTTTCAACTGGAAAAGCTTCCAGAAGTTACTGCATATCTCTCAGCTCTCTAAAGAGAGTGGGATCAATGTTTTTTAGGAGTCCTGATCCAAGTGAAACCTCAACTCACAGCAAGAGCTCTGTTTGTATGACCAACCACCAAGAGGCTGGGGCAGCACCATATCCATGTGAGCATTTTAATTGTGAGTTTTTAATAGTAACAGGAAACATGCAACAAAAGCCACCTACTCCATAAGGACAACATCCCCTCGGGCTGGATTTCCCCTCTGTTCACAGCATTTTACAGACCTTGCTTATGCAAGACCAGAAAAAAAAAAAAGCAGTATTTGGCAATCATGAGGTGGCAAATACATTTTTTTACATAAGCTTGGACACAAATTACCACCTTACCTTTCATCCATCCCAGACTGAGCAGTGCTTAACTCCGTGGCTCTGGGGCTTCCCAAGGCAGCTGCAGTACGAGGGAGGGAGGCTGGAGCTGCACACACCAGGTCAGCTCTAAAGGACTTGCTGAGGCTCCCAGGCTGAAATTGTAAACACAGACTCTCCCGAATGATCCAGCCCAGCAGCAGCACCTCTCATCCCCTCGATGTGCTTCCCAGCAGCATGAAAGAGAAGGGATAAAAAAGGGGATAAGGAAAGGTTGAGCCTGCCTGACCTCAGCATTTTCTTGTTCAGCTTTTCATTTCCTGATTTGGAATCTTTACTTAAGACACCTTGAGGTTTAGTGCTGTTTCTTTGGGCAAGAAGCAATTGGAATTGATTTGTCCATTTTGTGATGTGCTTTTCTTTTTTTGGAAAAGGATAGAAGAGTTTCCAGTCTGAATTTGCAGATCTATTTTTAAGTCTTGCTGCAAATAAAATGAAAGAACTTAAATTTCCCTCAGCTGTTGTCAGTGATAAAGCTGGGGGGTGATTTTTCCTCCTTTTGTACAAATGAAACATTATTTCTCCTTCTCTTCACACATGTTTATATTTATATATAGAGTGATATATTACTGGTTTCTCTCAAGAAAAAAAGGATGTGGAAATCTGAACAACTGCAGACTGGTGAAACACAGTGAGTCAGAGCAAACATGGGCTCCTCTAATTGCACTGGTACAAATATACCTTAATGACCACAAGATCAAAAATATACCCCTATAATCATAGCATAACTTTATTTGCTCATGCCCTGTTTTAGTTAGTGACTGCCTGAATTAACATGGCTCTTTTCTACCTGCTATGATACACTAAAATGTTATATTTTTGTGTGCTGATCTTGTCAGCAGATAGTCCTGGGGGTGCTGCACAATTGGAAAAAGCAGGTAAAATGCTCCACATCACCATTAAAGCCATAGGAATATAGCCAACAAAAAGTGGTCTGAGTGCAGGAAAGGTGGGGAACCCAAGCCTGCAGGATATATAGGCTGCTGCAATTCCTGTGAAATGAGTAAAATAGGATATTTTTCCTGCAAGTTTTGTTGATGACAAAGACATACACAGTATGATGTGTCCTGCTTTCAAACTGTGATTTTATCCATTGGATTCAGAGGGAATGAACAGGATACATACTGGAATTATGATTAGGTACTGATATTCCAGGATGTCTCATTTTTTTAAATTTTTTTTTTTCTTTTTAAACTTCCCTTGGAAGGCTGAAGTATTTTTCCTAATGTAAAAAAATATTACTGTGCCATCCAAGTGACTTTCTGTTCCTGGCATTCTTGGAAGCAACATACTAATTACAGATGTGAAAAGAGAACAAGAAATTAATGATTTAACCCCTTTGTTTTCACCCGTGGAAGTGTCCAACTTAAAATGCCAGTGGCAAAAGAACTTGGACAATGCTCTCAGGGATGCACAGGGTGGGATTGTTGGGGAGTCTGTGCAGAGCCAGGACTAGATGATCCTTGTGGATCCCTCCCAGCTCAGGATATTCTCTGAAATATCCTATGATTCCATGAAAATAAATCCATATTTCTGAAGGCTTTGTACTTTATCACAGTTGCTTAGTCTGACCTTTCTCTAATTTTTGTTTCCATGGATGTTTAAAAAAGAACAGAATATGATCTGATTTTTGTGTTTCTTCATAATCTTATGCTATCAATCAGTATTTGCTGAAATTTGCCAAGATAATTCAGTCTAAACATGGATATGATAAGCATGGAAAAACTGATTCTGACCAATTAAAGCACAGAAAAATATTAGAATGGAAATGTATGGAATCAAAATGGAATAAAACATATTAAAATGGAAAATAGTGGGTGAATTTGACTCTTGCATCCTAGGTAATTACCCATTTAAATGTTTTAAAACAAAACCCAACAAAACATGCACAAAATCCTCTGACAGTATTCCATGAGCAAGTTTGCTTATTAAGTTTTTGTTCAGAAATGAGTTGATGAAAACTTTGGTTTGGGTTTTTATTTTCTACTGAAATGCTGCTGTTTGATATTTTATTGCTTTATAAGCTCACAAAAGCAGCACACTGCAATGAAATCATGGAACCACAAGGAGTGGTAACAAGACACGGAATCAGCTATTTTAGCATTGTTACTTCTCCTTGCTTTCAGGGAATTTCTGAAGCTGTAATTTTGGGAGGGGTTTATTTGTTTCCCCTTCCTTTTTCAGTATTCAGCTTCCTACCCTGGTGCCAAGGTTGTGGGCTTTGTTCTGGTGCTTTTCATCTTTATGAGATAGGAAGTGCTTTCCTCTGCCATTTTTCTGCTCTTGCCCCAGATACTTGGTACTGCATCATGAATTCTTCTCCTTCATTCACAGTTTATTCCACGACTTAAAAATATGATGTGTTAATAAAAAGTGTCCTTCATTCCAGCTCTGATTTGGCTTCAATCTCAGCTTAAGAACCAAGAAAAAATTTTCTGCACCATTTATAAAATAACTTCTTTAATTAAAGCCGTACTCCAAATTTCATTATATTTATTGCTAAATTAGAATCATAAGTTTCATTTAGTCCCTTCTATAAAATTACTTCCAACTTTCACGGAAAAATTCATTCTGTTCTTGTTTCATTCCTCTCTGGAGAACCCCAGAGCCCAGAGTATCAGCCAGGTCCCCAGCACAGCACGGTGTGAGCCCTGCCTTTGGTGTCACTGCCACTTCCCATGCCCCAAGGACAGCTGGGAGCCAGCTCTGTGACCATCACACCCATTCCTTTAAAACCCAGCACTGAGTTTTTCTCTTTCCACAAAGAAGCAAAGTATTCCTTGCTAATTTGTCCCTTTTATATTAGTGATATATTGATATGGTTATTATTTATCCCTGTTAAATTATCATGTTTATGTGTGAGTTGCTTGGTACCTTACATTAACAGTGCTTTTTATTTTCCAGGACTCAAGGACACAGTCCTTTCCCAAGGACACTGCACAAAAGGACACATTTAGTTTTCTCCTTCTAACATTCCCTGATATCACTTACCAAAACAAGATATAGAAGCAGAAATCAGAGAAACCAACAAAAGTGCAAAGGAAATCTTTTATGAAAGGTTTATTAGAATGAAGGCTTGGTTAAAGCTGCACGCTTAGATGGATTATTTCTGGACCACACTTTGCAGGCAAACTTCCAGATTGAGCTACAGAACCTGGAGGAGCCAATTTATCATTTCTTTCATAAATCAAAAGCCAATTCCCACAAACAGTAATGATCAGTCCACTCTAGATCAGACTCAGAAAATTAAAACTGAACTTTCTGGTGGAGATACTTTAAAATATGGCCTGTAATTTTACCATGCTTAGCTCCGGATATTTCAAATACTTTAGGAGCTGGTCAGGGTAAGAACAGCCTAATTCTCCAAGTGCCATCCAAGCCAGACAGGCACTGTGGGGTGGAGCAAGCCAGGAGGCTCCTGAGAGTGGGTCAGGTATTCTCTCTTTTTAAAGGAGGAGATCAACCCTAAATACATTCCATTTAACTAAGAAAAAGGTGTAATATGATCGTATTTTGCAAGAGATTATCATGAAAAAGATTTGTGGTAAGAAAAGGCATGAGGAAGTTTCATGCCTTTAAGTAGAAATCAAATCAACTGCTAAGAGAAATAAGATGTCAGGTCTTAAAAGTGGGTTATGTTTAACCAGGAGAGGGAAAAAAGAAGCATTACAAAAGCATCACAGTTCCTAAAAGATTTCAGGTCTTTACGGCTGTGCTTTCTCCTTTTTCTATTTTAATACTCAGAGTCAGGTTTCATCTCACAGGCATTATTGGCTTATGTGGGCAATGGCCCCAGTCAGCAGTGGTATTCCTATTTCCTATTTTCACCCAGGAATCTCCAAAGAATGCATCAAGTGGGCCCCCCCAGAATGTCGTTTTTTCTGGAGTTATCCAGCTGAACCATTGGAGAGGAGCAGGCACTGCTGGGTGTGTGGTGAGCACACAGAATGAAAGCAGAACATTCATCCAGCCTTAGGACACAAGGAGGGAACACACATGTTAAATACAGAGTGTGAAAGGGGCTCAGACCCAAACTGAAAGAGGAGACATTGAGATGAAATGTTAGGAGGGAATTCCCAGCTGTGAGGGTGGGCAGGCCCTGGCACAGGGTGCCCAGAGAAGCTGTGGCTGCCCCTGGATCCCTGGCAGTGTCCCAGACCAGGCTGGACAAGTCTTGGAGTACCCTGGGACAGTGGAAGGTGTCCCTGGTCATGGCAAGGGTGGCTCTGGATGGGCTTCAAGGTCTCTCCAACCCAATCCATTTGTGAGTTCTGTAAACTACATATAAGTTGTAACAGGATAAACTTGAATAGCAGGATAAAATTCCTTAGTGTCTAAGCACAGCAGCAGAACCAAGCAGTGAGGGAGAGATTTAAGGAGGGTGGGGAGGGAAACTAAGAGAGAAATGCAACCGAGAAAGAAGTGGCTTTAAAGAGAATTTTAAAAGAGAGAGATGGAGGGCAGAGTTAGGATTGAGCACAAATCACTGCATGACTTCTGGATTCTTGTTTTTTTATATTACACTAACCTAATTAATTTTATGTAGAAAAATAAGTATCACAGGATTTTTCCTAGTCTTATCATGTTTTGAAAAAAAAAATATTTCAGCGGTTTGCCCACCCATGGCATTATAAGCCACACCAAACTATTTCTGAAACAGTGCCATGCATGCCTAGCCTCTACATAGATCTGTAAATAAAACTCTGACAAACCACCCCAGCTAGGCAGTGAGTGCAAGAGCCAGGCTCTCAGAACAGGACAGGCAAACACCAAACAGGATCCTCAGGGATCATCCAGGGATCATCAACTGCTGGTCCTGCACAGACACCCCAACAATCTCACCCTGTGCATCCCTGATAGCCTTGTCCAAATCCTGGCAGGCTCATGGACCAGGATTGTGCCTGATCTCTGGTGGGCATCAAGCAGCACACGAGCCTGCGAGCACCAGGGATGTGACTCTGAGTCTGGACCAGACTCTGAACACTCAAAAAGGGTCCTCTGCAGGGGAGGATTTATTGATTTGCCAGAAAACACCAAAATTTGTGGAACTTCAAGGTTTTTCCAAAGGGTAATGGGGAATTTTAGCAGGGAAATTGGACTGGATGACCTCCAAAGGTCCCTTCCAGCCCCAACCTCTCTGTGCCAATAAAAAATGAGTAAGAGAATCCTACTTACTGAATGAGTAACATTCCCTTTCATATTTAAATCTTCCCTGGTACTCTCCCAGGCAAGAATTGACCGTGTGCTGCATAGCTTATGGAAAGGGACAGTCTGAGGTAGGATGTTAGCAAGCAATAAGAATGCTATTTTGATGATTTTCATATTTTAAAAGGTTAGGCTTGGTGTCACTTAATTTTCTAACTGAGCAAATCTGAACAAGCTGGGTCTGCTTTTACAATCTGTGTCTTCACAGATAGAGATTGAATATATTATTGATTCTATGAATATGCTTATCTTCTAAGTTTACCTCTCCTTGTTAACTCACGGAGCCTGGTGGAGCATATAGGCTTTTGGAGGGGCAGAGACGATCCCTGAGACACAGAGTCCTCCTTCTTCTTTCAGTGCTGAGCAGCAGCAACATCCAGAACACACACGGAACATGGTGCAGGCTCTAAGTGCCAACCCCAGGGCATGTCTGAGGGTTTAATGTATGTTTCAGGCTGATTCATGGTTTCCTGTGGAGAGGGTTCCCAGCAGGTTTGATTTGCTCCGTGTCCTCTGTGGGAAAACACAAGCAGCCGGGTGGGTCAGGTTGGTGATCTCGCTCCTGGGACCCTCTGAGAAAACCCTCCCAAATCAGAAGAGAACCCGGAGCAGGCAGTCCTGGCAGGAGCCGTCCCTCCCTGCTCAACGCACCCAGCACGACCGGGAGCTGAGCGAGACACAGATTTCCACGGGGGAATGAAGGCTTCTTCCTGCAATTGGGAAAAGCAAGCAGGAAACTCTGATCCTTAATGCGGCTCCTGCCTAACTCAGCAGTGCTCAAAGGTCCCGTGAACTCGGGTATTTCTGCCTAAAAAGGGATGCTTCAAACAGATCCTCACTTGGAGGAGCTATGCTGCTCCACTTCACTGTCCTTGCTGTGGAATGCTTAATAAGCTTCTATCGTCTGCACATACTTCAATGAGTTTTGAGTGTCTTATTGCATTTTATTTTGCATATAAGAAGCAGGTTCACTTGCTTTATTTATTGATTTAACCCCTGACAAATACTCTGGCTGCCTGCTACTGTGCATGTTGCCTCAGTGAGATATCGTGATAAGCATTTATTTCCACACAGAGCAGAGTAAACTGCACTTTAGCAAATACATTCTGAAGGAATAGTATTCGGGGGAAAAAAATAATTTCAAGAATTCTAATGAAAAATACTAATCAAGTTCCTGGGAAGGAGGCTTGGTCTCTTCAGAGAGCAGCTAAAGACGTGCCTGTGAAGTCAGGATCCCCACAGGACTGGAAATTAGTCTTTCATGATCTAGTCACCTCGACAGTCACAATTGCCCTTCGCTGCACTAGTGTCAGAGCAAAAGTAACAGTTTTGCCAATAACTTATTTCTGCCTAAAGTCAGAATGCCCCTGGAAACTGCCAGACGGGTCTGGCTGTGGCTGCACCCTCCCCTCACGCCCCGTTTCTTCCTGGTGACTGCGAGAGGCAGGAGAAGCTGGGACAGCCAGCCTGTGTTTGGGAGCTCCATTCCCAAAGCTGCCGGGCACCGATGGGGACAACGCGGAGCTCGCAGCCTCCCCGGGAGCGGGCCCCCCTCGCCCTGCGGCACCGGCCGCGCTCCTGAAGCAAAGGCTCATCCCGGCAAAGGTGAGAGAGAGTGGACTCCCCCACGAAGGGTCGGGGCGTCAGTGACAGCAGAACACCCCTGTCAGAAAATTTTATTAATTGTAAACTTGAAAAGGGGAAAGGTGGAGAGAAGAGGTAGAAAGATTAGAAAAAATAATTAAGGAGACATAAAGAGGAAGGAAAAGCACGTCTTCCGCTTCCTATCTTCGTCCTGGAGTATCACCCTGTTTCCCTCTCCTACTCCCGGTTCTCACAAGCATTCCCAATACACACTTGGGATGATACAGGACTCAAAACCTCAGCAACTTTTCTTGGCTTGATGCAGCCTTACCGGGAAGCAGCCTTCCACCGACAGAGGTTTTAAGGCGAGGGATGCTGATGGAGAGGCAGAGGGCTCTGCTACCTGACCTCGTGCGTGCTGCTGGGGCGCCCGGCTCGGGGTGCAACCCCCGCTGCCACCCCCTTCACGGGAGCCCCGCTCCCCAGATGTGGCAGGGACAGCTCCGGTTCCGCAGGCCGGGTCCCCATCCGCCTTCGCGCACAGCGCGCTGTTCTCCGCACCGCCCCGGGGCCCCGCTCCCGAGAGCGCTTCCGCACCTCTCCCGGGGCTATCCTCGCCGCGGGGAACGGGGCCGGAGCCGCGTGGGGATGGGGCGCGGGCATGCGATGCGGGGATGGGAAGTGGGGATGGGATGCTGGGATGGGATGCGGAGATGGGATGTAGAGCCAGGGATGCGGTGCGCGGATGGGGCGCGGGGATGGTGCGCTTGCAGAGCCCCTGCCAGCCCCCCGGCGGAGCGGCCGCCGTTACTTAAGCGCATCCCGGCCGCGGCGGGGGAGGCGGGGAGCGGCGGGCCCGGCGCAGGGACGGTCCGCGCCCCTGCCCATGCCCGGCTCCGAGCGCGGCGGGGGCGCGGGCGCTGCCAGGCGACGAGCGAGCCCGGCTGCGGCGCGGGCAGGGCGGGACAGGCGCGGGGACAGG
>CM031868.1:3960570-4158344 GCA_018697195.1 Certhia americana | reverse complement strand
CGGCGGCGGGGGCCGAGCGGCAGCAATGGCGGCGCGGGGCCGCCGCCCGCCCGGGCAGCCGCGGCTCTAGGAGGGGACGCGCGGGGCCGCGGGGCGCCGCTTTCCGCCGGGGTATTTATTCCTCCCCTCTCGCTTAAGTTGCCAGCGGAGCGCGCTGGCCGGAGCCTGCTCCACGCCCCCCCCCCCCCGCGCCGCGGAGGGGGGGGGCGGCCATGGAGAGCCCCGCCGAGAACCCCAGCAAGGCGGCCGAGTACCTGAAGGAGCTGAACAAGATTATCGAGACGCAGCAGGAGCTGCTGGAGAAGCAGAAGCGGAGGATAGACGAGCTGGAGCAGCAAGTGGCCAAGTTGTACCACGAAAATGCCTGCCTGCAGGACGAGCATCACCGACACCTGGCCACATGCCGGCTCCAGCAGGGCGTCCTCCCCGTGCCCCCGGGGGTGCTGAGCGCCATCCAGGAGAACGCCAGGCACGAGAAGTAAGCTCTGTCCGCCTTTTTTTGCCCCTTTTTCGCGGAAGGGCTTTCCCTAGCGGGGCTTCCCTTCCCTTTCACCTCCTGCCTTCGGCTGCCCGGAGCTGGAAGCAGCGGGACTCCCTGCGGGGTGTGCCGTGGGGTGAGCCCCGGGCGGCTCGGGGGACAGCAATGGGGTGTGGAGGGGTGGCCCCAGCCTCTATCCCCCAGCCCGTGCGGGTGCTCATGTCTCGCTCGCTCCCTGGCCGGGGTCCCGGGGCGGTTCGAGCCGGGGTTCCCCGGCTGCCCCGCCCGCCGTGCGTCCCTGCGGCTACTGCCGCCCCGGGCCCCGCCGCCCGCGGCGCTCGGGGGCTGCCCTGGGCAGAGCCGCGGTACCGGGGCGCTGGGAGCAGCGGGGCGAGCCCTGCCCTTGTCCCCGTAGCGTGCTTGCTGCCTGTCTGGGACTGGGGGTACCCAGCGTGGGGAGCCGCCCGACCCCGGGAGATCCCCCCGGCGCTCCCGAGGAGCGGCCCTTAGCTCCGGCCGCTATCGAAAGTGACCCGGCCAGGGGTCAGTAAACATTGGCCGCTCGCCACCGGCGGGCTGGCCCCGGCCAGCGCCAGCTCGCCCCGTTCGGGCCGCCTTCGCTCCCGGCCGCCGCATCTATTCCAGCCTCTCTAAGCTGTAATTAATCGTCTGCGTTTCCCCAGCGCTGGGAAAGCCGCTTAGTTCGTGGTTCCGAAGCAGCAGGGATTCGGGAATAGCAAGAACTGAAGTCGGCGCTTTCCCGGTGTGTTTTTACTTCTGGAAAAGTATTTAAGGCTTGGCTTTCCCGGAGCGGAGTGGGAAAAGCATGCATGGGATTACGAGCCCACTTCCCGGCTTGACACAGCACAATGGGCTGTTTATGACCCGCTGCGCACGAATTCCTTAGGTTTGTAAATACAGACGCGGCGGCTCCCGGCCGCCGCCAGCCCCCGGGATGCTGGCTACAGGGTGACTTGAGGGAGGGCGAGCCCGTGCTCCGGCTGCGGGATGCCCGTCCCGCTGCGGGAGGCACCGCTGGCTCCGTCGGGAGCTGCGGGAGCCCGGAGCAGCGGCTCGAACATCCCCTGTTGGGCTCGGCCCTATTTCCCTCCGGAGAGCGGTGTCGGGTAGGGCTATCCCGGGAGCTGCCCCGGATGCCGGTCGGGAGCTCCCGCCGGCAGGCTGGAGGTGCTGCTGCTGCTGCTGCTGCTGCTGCTGTGCTCGGAGTCAGGAGTGCTGGTGCTCTGAAGCAGCGTTTTTTCAGAGTGCTGCTGTGGAGGCTTCAGAAGGGTCGCTGGTCATTCAGTGTCCCCTTTGCCGGCTCCTGTTCCCAAGCCTTGCCCCACCCCGGCCAGGGGAACAGACTGGGAAGGGAAGTGGCTCTGCCTCCCCAGCACCCTTCTTGCTGTCAGTGTTACCAAGGCTTTTTTTCCGTGATGCTGCGGTAATCACTTCAGGCTTTTTTATAAACAGAGATGTCTCTCTGAAAGTAAATAGCTCCTTTAATAAACTGGAGAGAATGCTGTCATTTATCAATCAATCAATCCCTTAAGGAGAAAGAGCTGTTTCCAGAAAACATGGAATATTTACACTAATCCTATCCCGTGTATCCATGTCCAGTACCTGAGGATTTTTTTGGCTGTGCTTGTAGTACAAGATGTCAACTCAGCTATCTTGTCCCATTTGTCTCTTGCAAATGACATTACCAAAAATTGTACAAATGGCTTGCCTTGTTTGATAATATTTCTCCTCTGCAGCCCAGGACTTATTTGCAGAGCTCTCCTTGGGCAGGCAGCTCTGGGGACTCAGAGGCTTTTAAGTCTCTTAAGTGGATTTGATGCTGGGATCAGAATTAATCTGGGATATTTATGGTAGAGTTGTATTGCTTTGAGGCATAGCCTGGGGGCTTAGTGGGGAAGCTGGGAGCCAGCCCTGTGCATCTGGCCAGGCCCTTGGCCCACGTGCCTGCCTGGGGAGCCCCAACTACAGGGCCAGCTTCATCTGAGCAGCCCTCTTGTCCCATCTCTCCCCCCACCCACCCCCACAAATTGACCTCCCTTGGGAGGAACCCCTTCTGCTCTGCTGGTGGCCCTGCCTGGCTGGCTGGCTGGGTGGGTCACACCTGCGGGCAGGGCACAGAGGCTGTGGCAGTGGTGGTGGCAGTGGCTGCTGATGTCCCACGCTGTCCTGGGGCAGGGACTGGAGCCATTTATGGCATCAGTTTATTCCCGGCAAAATAAAAAAGAAAGAGGAAGTCTCCAACTTGGAAAATAGAAGAAGAATAATACCCTTGTTTCAAAGACTTGTCCCAGTCCCATGGTTCCCTTGGCTTCCTGACAGCCCAGCCTGCAGATTCCAGGGGTCTTTGCTTTGCTTTCAGAAGCTCAGCCTCAGTTTCCTCAGACCTAACTGTCCCATTCACCTTGGGGATGTTTGGGAGGGGCACGAGGATCCCTTGTTTGCTGAAGGTCAGTGTCAGGTGCCAGTGATGCTGAAACAGGCAGTGACCACTGCTCTTCCTGACTCTTCTGTACTTCAAAGCTAAAAAGAATGGAATAATTGTTAAAGGAAACCAGGTTTCTCTTATACACCAGGGCTTTTAAGAAGTTGTCTTGTACCTTGACTTGAACAATTATTTTAAACTGCTTAGACTCCTGTCCTGCAGCATCTCCACCTGTGTAAGGTGTCCGTCGCTTCCTGACAGGGGTTCCATATTGCCAGATATAGTTAACTTGTATAAAAGGAAGCCTGGAAAAGTTACATGAGACAATATGTTTATGGTTAAGTCTTATACTTAATAAAAGATAGTAAAAAAACCCTGATATCCAAACAACAAAATCCCTACAAGTCCTAAAAGTTTTCAGTTCTTACAATGGAAGGAATATACATGTGAAGACTGCTTAAATAATTTGGAAAAGCTATAATAATTTGGTGTAGTTGTAGAAATTCTATAGCTTGTGAGGAGTGGAACTGTTAATGAGCCCTGAGACAGACTTCTGGAAGAAAGAAACTCAGTCCAATAATATGTATATAAATATATTAAATTAATCTGGTTTATGCACTTCCAGAAAATCCTAGAGTTGGAAAAAAGTTTCTTTTGTGCCAGTTGCTGATGGAAGAAGGGAGGGAGTAGCAGAGGGCTGGGTGAGCAGGTGCAGATGTGCTCCTTATCCCACAAGGACAGACCAAAAAAAGTTTGGGGGTGGTATCACTAATTTTACTATGATTTGCTGAGAGCAAATCAACATTAAAATGCACCGTGGAATTGAGAATAGTTGATTAGGAGGCTTTGTTAGATGTGATGAATCAGCATAAGGAAGATAACAATGGGTTTTAACTCATTAATATGTTTAACTCTGAGTTGCATAAGACTAATTTTGAGTGAATACATTTCATTTAATGTTTAAGAAGCCGCAAGAGCCTCTAGAGCTCAGCCTCTCGGTGTAATTCAATAATGCACTTTTTTTTTTCAGGTGTAAACCCAAATGCACTGCATTTTCTCACATCTATACAAGGATAGTTTTGTGTGTCTGAGAATTCAACACTGGCCCCTCGCAGCTTAGGGAAGGATGTTGGTGCTTATCCTAATTAAGTTAAAAACTGCTGCTTTTCCACAGAGAAAGTGCCTGGTGAGAGGCTGAGGAGGGAGAGCAGAGTTATCTGCTAAGACAGAACAGTCTAGAGGGGCTGCTGTCTGCAGCTAGGTCTGAATTCTGCACCTGGCCCGGCTGATTTATGTTTAAATGACTCTAGGGCTGGTTTTGTTCTCTGGGGCACGACAGCCCTGGTTTGGAGCTGTAACACACCCTCAGAGTGTCTGGGAGACGCTCTGGGTCTGGGCGAGGTGTGTTGGGAGCAGTGGAGCTGCTGAAGTTGTTGCTCTGGTGACAGTCACATGTGAAGGCTGTGTTGTGCCCTACATAAACCGAGCTTGTGACTTCGCCTGTCGCTGCCGGCACTGGGAGCTGCCCTGCACACAGCCTCAGCAGCAGGCCACACATTGCATTAGAGTAGAGACCAGCAGGGCTTTTTTTTTCCCTCCCTCTAGAGATGTCCTTTGCTAAGAAAGACTGTTCAAATGACGTAAATCCTACTTCCCTGACTGCGCCGCACTTGAGCAGCAGCTTGTTTTTGTTTGCTGTGCTGAAGTGGAGGTACCCAGCATCTGCTAAAGCAGGCTTGTGCTTGGGCAAGCTTCTGCTTTCCCTGCCTCCTTGGCAGCAGGGGTGGAGATGAAGTGCTGCTGTTGGGTCCTGTTTCTCCAGCAGCTGCATGGGGAAGGGTGATTTGTGGCTGGAAGCCTGCAGTGCCAGTGCAGTTCTTCCCAGAGGATGCATCTCTGTGTGTGTATCTGGCTCAGCTCATGAGGAACACGTCTGTGTAGAAAGCACACATTGTGCCCAGGATGAGCAGGTTATTTCTGCAGGGTGCTGCGTGTCCTGTCGGCCCTGTAGCAGGTAGGGATGGTGTAATTCCAGCTTTGGGCAGAAACTTGCACCTTCAAATAACTTAAAAGAACCCTGTTCACTTAATTTTCAATCCGTAACTGGAATGGTGGGACTGCTGAGCTGTGGAGTGAGGGTTTCACACTGAAGGGAGTGCTTTTGCTTTTGAAGCCCTCATTTTGGGGTCATTAGTGTGATTTGGACAGCAGCACAGGAGTGAGCATCCCTTAGAACAGGCATTTGTGTGCTGGCAGGCTGCAGGAAATCAATAGTGTGAGGATGTGTAAGAAGATGTGAACTTGCTAACTAAACTCAGCTAAATTATTTTGGATCTCTGAAATTGGCAAATCTTTGTACTTAATATCTGCTAAACATTAAGCTAAATGATAGCACATAAAGACAAATTCATTTGAAAACTGATGTGTGTTGTATAATCAATGAACTGAGGCAGGGAGGTGGGTGTCAGGAGCACAGTGATGACAGAGCAGAGTGCTGGCATCAATAAAGTTCCTGGGAAGTCAGAGAGGTGAGAGAGAACATGGTCTAGGAAGAGAACAGCAGAAACAGGTGTTATTTTGGGAGAGAAAAAATGGTGTAGCAGAAAGTAACCCATCCTGTAACACAATAACTTTAAAGATGGTTTCAAACTTGAAGTAAATATGTCCCATTTAGAGCAGAGCAGAGCAGTCCTGAAGAATTACCAGGACTCGCTGGACTGGAATCCTCTGATGAAACCTTTTGTTGTGCTGACACAGAACACAGCTTTTGAGCTTCCCAACTTTGGAGTTGTGTTCTGAACTTTAAGAATAAAGTACATTTTCGTGCTCATTGGTGCTTTGATGGCCTTCCTTATGAATTCACTGTTGAGGAAACTGAAAAGCACTTCCAGAGCTGCACCTTTGGCAATGATCTGGCAATGTGCATGGATCCTGGGGCCTGGTGAGCCAGCGAGAACTTCCATGATTGCTGAGAGCCAGGTGTGTGCCTGAACATCCAGGTGTGTGCCTGAACATCCAGGTGTGTGTCTGAACATCCCCTTCCCTCTCTCCCCAAGCCCTCACTCCAAGCCAGCCTGGATCTTCTGCTCTGTGCATACATATGTGGAGTTCACAGCAGGACACTGCTGGCTGCATCCAAGGAGGGCAAGGGAGGCTCTAACCTGGTCTGTAGTGTCATTCTTTGCTGGTTTTCATCAGAAACCACAGCAGGGAGAGGAGCAGGATGGCCCCTGTGGAAGGGAGCTCTCACTGCCACACCTTTGTCTGTCCTTGGCTTCCCAGAGCTTGGCAAGTTTGGGCTGGTGCATCCAGCAATGTTTTTGGGGTCAACCCTAAAAGTCAGTGTTGCTTCTGAAGACCTGAGCTTCCTGTTGGGTGAGGGATGCTGAGCTTTGTCCACTCCAAGTGACAAGCCTCTGGGAGGAGGTGGAGAATAGACATGCACATTTCTGATCCTTGCAGCCTTCTTGCCATGGTTATTTGCTGAGGAAGACAAGTCTCCTTCAATCCTTAGGGAAGGTGTGTTCTGGCAAAAAAAATAAATTGCAGATTTTTTGAAAGCCTGAAGCAAAATACAGCATGCCCAAAGTGTCTTTAGGAAGAGCTGATTTTAGGGCAGATCACAGAAGCTCTGAAAGGAAAAGAGCCACGCATTTCAAGATGTTTTCCTACAGCATACTGATGGAGGACAAAATTATTAACATTGAAATAGTAAATTCTTAAATCCTCCTTGCAAGAAGCATGTCAAAAAGCTTCATTTGATTTTTTAGACCCAGCAGACGTAGTTGGCTGTTCATGTGCTGGTCAGTGGTGCTGAGCTGAGTGCAGTGTCTCGTACCCAGAGTGGGGCCTTCAGACACAGGGTTTGTGCAGAGTGGGGGCACAAGCTCTGGGTTTCTCCAGGGCTTTCTTAAGGGCAGGAGGAGCAGCCCCTGTTGACACTGCTCACTTTGGTGGCCTGGTGTGGTGCAGACCCACGGAGCATCACAGTGCTCTGAATTTCCCTGGAGCTCCTGGCTCAGCTGGGGTTACTCATCCCCAGTTTGGGAGGAGCTGCCCCCAGACCAGAAGCCTATACCTAGTGAGTTCAGTACTGGCTCTTTGGAGCTGTGCTCTGCCCCAAGCACCTGTGGGCAGGTGCAGGGAGGTCATCCTGTGCCAGGCACCAAGGAGGTATGTGGGAAGCTGCTTAGGTAAGTGGATTTTGCAGGTGAGAAGTAATTCCTGATGTGCAGCCTACACTTGCATTATTCTAATTCGATCCCATCATTCCGACTCAGACCCTCTCGATTATGTTAATTGAACCTTTTTTTTGTGTGTTTTTCAGCCTGCAGATACTTTAAGGCTGTACCTGCCAGCACTTCTGCCTTTCATCTTAGCTCAGCAAGCCCGTGAGTGAAGTTGTCATAATTCTTTTCTGCCCGTATCCCTGCCTAATTGCACTGTCTTTCTCAGCAGAACTGTAGAATTGGAAATGGAGACAGTGTGAGCAGGCTGTGGTGCAGCAGAGCAGCATGGTTTGAAGAGATGGATGTGATGGTGAATCCTGCTGGCTGCTGGGCACCTGTCCCTGGGCTGCATTTTTCCCCTCATTCCTTGCTAAGGATTTCTCATAGCATTTCCTAAAATACTGTAATCCTCAGCTGTTGGAGCTACTGTGCTACAATGGGAGAGATGCTGGTTTTGCTGACCAGAAATGTGGATAGGAATTGGTGCTGTTAATGGTCCTTGACCTGTGGTTGAGGACAGAAGCAGGAGCAGGAGTTTCCTCAGTCCCTCCTGCTGACCTGTTCTCTGCCCTTGGCACAATGAGCAGGGGGACTGATGGCTTTTTTACAGCTGGGCAAGTCAGAGTTAATGATCTTTTCTTAACGGGCTGCTCAGACACTGGGGAGAGAAATGGTTGTTTTACATAGCACACTTGAGACAAACAAGCCACTTAACATCCTGGGTGCCTTTGTGGCTCTAAACTGACTTGTTTGAGTTTAATGATGTTTGTGTGGTTTGCGGCAGGAAAAACTAATAACGTTTAAATCCCAGATTGGTTTGGTTTGGAAGTGACCTTAAATCATCCCATTCCACCCCTGCAAAGGGCAGGGACACCTCCCACGACCCCAGGGTGCTCCTGACCCGGTCCAGCCAGGCCTTGGACACTGCCAGGAATCCAGGGGCAGCCACAGCTTCTCTAGGCACCCTGTGCCAGGACCTGCGAACCCTCCCAGCCAGGAATTCCTTCCCCACATCTAGTCTGTCCCTGCCCTCTGGCAGTGGGAAGCCATTCCCTGTGTCCTGTTCCTCCATCCCTTGTCCCCAGTCCCTCTCCAGCTCTCCTGGAGCCCCTTCAGGCCCTGGAAGGGGCTCTGAGCTCTCCCTGGACCCTTCTCCTCTCCAGGTGAACACGCCCAGCTCTCCCAGCCTGGCTCCAGAGCTGATTCTGCTGCAAAGCGGCCAAAATATTTGAAGAGGGTGAAACGCTGCAGAACAGAGCAGTTTTCCCAGCAAGAACCTGAAACTCTGACTGGTGGGTTTTTTTCCCCGCTGTTGTGTCGTGTGGGGCGTAGAGCTGTGATCCCGGGGGATCCATCCCGGGCTCGGGCCCTGCTCCCTCTGCTGGCTCCGCTCTCTACTGCTCAGCTACAAAACCATATCTGAAGCGTGGAACCTTGTTTCTAATGGCAACATCTCCGCTCCTTCTGCATCTCCTCAGACGTCGGAAAGGCTGCTGGGAACGCAGCTGAAGATTCCTCATGAGCTAAGTTTTGTTTTGAAGCGCAGAGGGAAACGTTCTTTTCAAGTGGTGCCGTTTCAAAGTATTCTCAGGAAAGAAATTATTCTGCTGCGAGGTATCTGTGTAGACTGAGTGAGTCTTACTGCTGTGCTAGATAAGAAAAATGCTGCTACTGAGTAGCTCTCTATAGCAACTGATTGAAATATAATATACATTATTTGCATGTTAATAAGGCTTCTAGTCAGACTTCCCCGGCAAACGCAAGTGGAGACAAAGACATGCATGTAATACATATCTAACTGCACCACAGTAATTCAGATTTACTAAGTGTGAATTCACTTCGTTCTGTAATGAGGCAAAGAAGGGGAAGGTGGGGAAGCAATCTCCTGGCCTTCTTCAGGGTTTGGGATGCAGCTGGGAGTTAATGTTTGTCAGGGTTTTCCATCTTTGCTGGATTTCTCCTGGCTCACAATGACTGCAGATGACTTGGGAGTTTTAATTGCTCCTTTTCGGCATGGAACTTGGAGCTATGGTGGGAGCACAGGGAGATTGTCCTCAGACAGGGATTATATTGGGAAATCTAAAGCCCTAGTAGAGTTAAATCTGTCCAGGGACATCAAGGACAACAAGAAAAGCTTCTGTAGGAATGTCAGTGATAAAGAGAAGAATTGGGAAAACGTGGGCCCTCGGCAGAAGGAAACACACCTGGTGACTTGGGACAAGGAGGGAGCTGAGGCCACAAAGCTCTTTGGTAACCAAAGAATCATCTCGTTAAAGTTCTGACTGCATTTCAATTAGCAGAGCAGCTGTTGGTAATCACTGCGTTAATAAGACCAGCTGTGGAGTGGTACCTTCATTGAGGAGGTGTAAATGGGGACCATCAGCTTAGCTGCCCACAGGTGAGTGTCCCAGGAGGGGCTGAGGGATTCCCCACCCATGTCCAGCTGGGACCTCAGTGCTCAAAGGGAACTCTGGGGCTTGGCACAGCTGAGCAGTAGACATGTGTGAGCAGAACTCAGTACTGGTTACAGGTAAGAAGTGGGACACTTTCATATGAGTAAATACTTTAACGTGAGGTGAGCACGACCTCTCTTTGCTGGACTGGTCCAGACTGCCTTAGTTTCAGAGGTTCATTGCAGCAACATTTTGGTTTTTGTTATTTTTCTGTGATTATAATGGTCCTCTGCTCATGCGTGGGAGCATAAAGTCTTGTTTGGTTGTCTTGTGTGTGCTGTTAATGGTCCTGGAAGTACAGTGAAATGTCAGAGATGCAGTGAGTCATTCAAGGGAAATGATTGTTTTCCACTTTGGGTCCTAGTTTTATGAATTTCAAAAGTTGTATTTTCTAGAATTAAGGGGGTTGTTTGTTTTTTTGGTTTTTTTTGTTTTTTTGGTTTTTTTGACAAACGAAGAGAAAGCAAACCCACTTGTAATGGATTCTAGTAGCCAACAATACTCTTTTAGCGTGGTTTCTTGGTGGGACAGTGTTGGGAGTTGGGTTGCTTTCTTACAGAATTTTTTCCCAGAAGTTGCTAAGAAGCTGATTGCTGGGTGCTTGTGGGTATTCATGGGTGCTTGGGAAAAGAACAAAGGAAGCAGCTAAGTGACAGACAGGGTGGCACCCAGACTTCACTTCTCTGTGGGCAGTTTTTTGCTGTTGGAGGGAAATGCCAGGACTGCTCATCTTTGGGATGGCAGAGGGATCTCACCATCCCTCACCTGGAGCTCAGCTCGGAGTGACCCACCACCGTCTCTTCGTGTGTCCCCCGGGATTTTGGAACCTGTTCTTTCCCTGCCTCTCCGGGAGCTCCTGCCCCACTGCCCTGCACCCACTGTCTCTTCAGTTCTCTTTGAGGTTTCCCCACGCTGTGTTCTGCACTCCCTACCCAGCCAGGACATTTCTACAGCTCCAGCTCCCGCCGCTGAACCTCGGGTACGTCTCATCCCCCGGGACTGCTGCTGCTCTGGTAGCTTGTGACGGTACTGAGGGGGGAAGGTGCCAGAGGAAAACTGTAACTGGGTTGTTGTTTTCTTTCTCTAGTTCTGTTTGTTGTCAACATTATAGTTATTGTTGTTAACTTACCTTGTTAGACTCACTAGTAAAGAACTGTTATTCCTACCCTCACATCGTTGCCTGAGACCCCTTTAATTTTAGAATTATAACAAGTCCAAGGGAGGCTTCCATTTTTGGTTGCCTAGCAGACACCCCTGTCTTTCCAAACTAAGACAGACAAGCACAGCACTGAGGCTTTGGGTGCACCCAGAGCTGTTGTTTGCCTGGCATGCTCTGGGGATGCTCTCCTTGGTGCCCTGTTGTGAAGAAAAAGGAAGGAGCTTTTTCTCCTTTTTAATGCCTTTATTAGTGATCAGCTCGAGGTGGGGGCCCGACGGGTCGCGCACACACCGCCGCTGCTCCCAGAGGTGGCACACAGGAGGAGGAAAGCAGCTTTGTCCACAGGAACGCAGGCAGAGCTGGGGCTTCTATCCTCACGAGAGCGCCAGAAGACAATGATGGCTCGTTGGTCTAGGGTGTCTCTCTGCCTGGGTACTATTGCACTTAGGGCAACACGGCTGAACTCAGTTCTTGGTGTATGCTTCCTTGAGGTTTTCTCAGAGTAGTGCTGCTGTTTTTATTGTTCTATGATACGTTGTTTTGTGGTTTTGGGAGTCTGATTTAGGCCAAATGCCCCTTATTTGCATACAGTCAGTGCACAAGGACGTCTGGGAGCAGCAGTTGGGGTGCAACAAATGTAGCTTCCGACGGGAGGATTCTGGGAACATGTGGATACAAACATGAAACTGGCAAACACAGACTAGGGTAAAAAGGGAACAACTGGGAAAACAACATTTAACAATGATTGGTAACAAATAACCACAACATTAACAACTAACTCTTACTGAATAAGAACAAACAGGGAATTTTGTTTATCACATGTTGGAACTCGTGCTCAGTGCAGGGAATTGAAGGGGAAGGTCTATGGCAGTGCAGGGGATGTGAGCTGCCTGAGTCCCGCACCTAGGGCAGGCTGCTGACGGGGATTCCTCTCCTGCAGTGTAGCTGGGGTGTTGTGCTGTGCTGGGTTTGGGGAATTGCAGAGCCCTGAGCCATCCTTCTTCATCCTTGCTGCTCACCTTCACCTTCCCTTTAGCACAGAATTCAGAGCAGGAGCTAGTTCAGAAATATGCTTCTTGATGGTCCTTTGTTCCCCTAATGGTTTCTTTGTGAGGCAGGCAGGTGTTCCTCTGGAAACTTAAGCATTATTATTCAAATCCAAAGCAACCTGATAGATCATTGTTTTCAATTCTTGACTCGAGTACCAGGGTCCAGTGGCCCCACAATCCAGGGTGGGTGTCCTGTGTGTGCCCTGTGTTTAAGGCTGCCTTTCTTCAGCTTGTGGTGTCCTTTGTGAGCAGATTGGGCTGTTTATGTGGAAAATCCTTGCAGTGACTTGAAGCAGAGAAGGAATTCGTAGTTGTAGGAACATCCCCTGGGGGTTTTATTCGCTGCTGGGAGTTATGATTAATGGCTCTGTGTTGTGGAGAATAGGTGTGTTTTGACTTTTTCTTGCATTCCGTCTTTCTGTGTAGTCCCATGGCAGAAGCATTTGATCATGGCTTCAAGCTGGGAAAGCTGTGTGCATTCCAAAGAACATCTGCTTTTGTCTGTTCATTCTTCCTGGCTTTCTGCTTCACCTAGGCAGGGCTGTGGGTGGGGATTCTCAAACCCTCAGTGTAATTCTTGGTAAAATTCACTGTCAAAACCAAATGCTCTGTCCCGATCTTTTTAAAAGCAAGAATAGCCTCTATCATCTTATATCTTAATTCATGCACAAAACTTGGGTGTGTATTGCCATAGAGGTGAGCAGGCTCTTATCACAGGAATGATCCTTTCCGTGGTTCCTTCCTGGAGGATTTTCCTCTTCATTTGGTACAGCCTTTCCTGGTGTTTATCTCCTTGATTGAGACCCAAAGAGTGAGGCCCTGCTGTGCAAGGGGAGGATGGGGATCTAATGCAAATGAACCAGCTAGATTTGAATAAGGTAAAAATCTATATCCAGCTTTCAGGCTTGGTTCTCTTTTAAGCTTTTGAGTCCACCACTTCTTGAGTGCTTGAGGTTGTCAAGGGTTGAGAGTATGACTTCGTCTTTCAGGAAAGGACAAAGCTGCCTTTATGTCAGGTTTGCTGAGGTTATGACATCAGTGCTAGTACAGAGTAAGTGCTGACATGGAACACTCCCCTGCCCGGTGGGCTGTGTTTGTGGCTGTGCCAGTCAGGTGTTCGGAGATGAAAGTGTCAGGCGTGGGAGGGAGGAGAGTAAGTAGTGAAAGAACTTACCTGTGCCCTTTTTTCTAAATGGCTTGGCCATCTGAAGGCAGTGATCTGAGACTGTAGATGGAGTTCAGTAGCTGCTCCTGGCTTGTATGGCAAGGGAATTCTAAAAGGGTGATAAAAACTACTTTGCATAAGGTAGGAAAGACCTCTTGAATCAAAGGTGAAGAGTTCCTTCTGCTCATATTTATTTCTATGTTTATTTTTGTATTTATTTCTAGCGGCATGTAGCTTGCCAGGCCCATGCTAAGCTCCTGTGACCATGTCCTGCTGTAGATAGAGCTCACCTTAGTGCTGGTTTAATATTTAATCAGAGCCTGATATGCAGGTGGCTGGAACTGAAGGAGGGAGGCAGGGAAATTAATTTCTGCTCCTGCTTTCCCCAGTTGCCAGTGTTGTGCCTTACAAAATTCCTGGCCTTTGGTGCTTAAAAAGGAGAATGGGTTTGACTTGGATCTGGATTCTGTGCAGCAGCACAGGTTGTTTTAATCCTAAAAAGGATATTTGCTGAAGTCTCTTCAGAGCACTGTGATTAAATGGGATTTTGGTTGTGCACAAGCGTTGCAGCAGTGCAGTCCTGTGCAGCATTAACGTGAGTGATGGCTGCAGCCTTAGGCTGCCAGGACCAGGGGATCACTGCAAGCGGTGTTCTCTGTGGAGTGTCCCCCCATGGACCTGCTCACATTCCTGGGGCAGGGCTCTGGGAGCTGAGGCTGCAGAGATGAGCTCAGGAGCAGCTCAGTGGGCATGAGCACACATCCCACAATGGGATGTGTTGGAGGTGGGCAGGGTTCAGGGCTGTCCAAGGGGATCAATGGCACCTTAGGATCTCCAGGCGGACTTCATGCCTTAGACAAAGCCAATAATCCTTGGAAAAGCAGAAAAAACATCAGTGTATGGGTGGTTTTTCCTACCATCTCTACTCTCCTTCAATATAGTGACAACTTTATGGTGGTAGAAATGTGCCTGTCTTGGAACTTATCACTGAGAGCCTGGTGCTGCTATTGGTACTCCAAAATAGGTATCAGGCTTTCATCTCACAGGTGAGATTGTTTTAGGTGTTTTTTATGTGCTGCGAGTGATTTTTTTTTTTTATTTTTTTCCCCCTCCACCTGCCTTTTTTTCACCCATCTGACAACTTCCTCTAGCGATCTTATCTCCACCCAAATGCATCTGATTGGAGCAGCTCCTACCCAGGGGGCTAAGGGTTGTCTGTCCTCTCTCCTGCTTGCTCTGAAAGCAAGAAAGGATAAGTTTTTTAAACACATTGCAGAGTTACGTAACTTCTTGAGAACAAGTTCTTCCCAGCACTGAGCTTTCCTTATTATGTAATGTGATACATCAACACAACTTGCTGACCTAAGCCATGATCTTCACCTCCGCTTGTTCATGAAAAATCTATTATTTCTTTGACCTCACTTGGCTCTGAGGACTGTGGGCAGTATAAGGACCTTGTCTGAGTACTTTACTCTGGAGTAGGGAAAACTGCTGGTAAATCAGGTGCCAGTCTGAGCTGCCTGCTGAGGGAGTGGTGTGTGTGGTCTGAGTTTCAGCTTTACTCCTGTGACAGTCTCATCGGAACATCTTTAAATAGGTGCTTCCCAGGCTTTGAGAAAGGAGCAGAGTTGGTTTCTGTGTGGCATGGCATGACCTTCTAAGGCTGTTTGAGTCATCCTGCTGCGAGTGAAGGAAATCATTAAACATCTCAAAATGAGATCCTTTTCCAGCTAACATGATTTAATTTGGGGTCTGCTTCCCTCATACTAAAAATGTAATGAACCGTGGCATCACCAACATACTTAACTAACTTTACAAAGGTACCTGGCAAAGGTCACCAGAGTTTTGCTTAATAATTCAGCTTGTGTGGGTTTGGAACTTGGTCAGTCTTCGTGCATTTTGTTGATTTATGCCCTGGTATTCTATCCAGGAATAGATTGTGCAAAGTGGCTGCTCAGCAGCCTGCTATTGTAATAATAAATGCCATGAAACTGGTGTGATGTGCTCTGTGATTTTTTTGAGGCTGATTCCAGTCCACAGAAGACTGACCAGTAATCACAACTGGTTCTATTTTCCCCCAGGGACAGTTATGGACTGGAACAAGCTTAATGCTCTGTTTTAGTTTGGAAGGCAGGTGTTCTCTAGGGGAGGTAGGAGCTTCCCTTGGAATGGAGAATGCAAACCTCTTCCTTCTGAATTGTTATAATTTTGAAATTAAGGGCTCTCAGGCAAAGATATGAGAATAGGAATGTGAAAAATGAGGTTCACTTTCTTGGTAAATTTTTTAAAGTTTAATAAAAGACAATAAGAGACAAGACAATAAAGCAAAAAATTATATGGCTGGATGTCTTGGCACTCAGCCAAGAGCACACCCCAACTCAGAACACACTTCTTTAAGTGCATCAACATGTTGTATATTCATAGACCCTCATGCATTATTTAAAAACATTCCTTTGAGTTCCCCCCAACCTGTTCTTCATTCCAGTTAATTTCTCTTGGTGGCTCCAGTCTGTCACCGATCCTCTGATAACAGATGATTGAAAAATTCCTTCCCTGGGGTGTCTGGTTTCTGCCACACCTTCATCAAATAAGATGATCCAAGAATGTGAAGAGTTTCCTGATTATCTTTTTACTGTTCTCTGAGATAGTTTGTATTGTAAGAGTTTATTGTAATAGTTTGGGATGTAACAGACTTTTATAACTATTTCTAAGTTTTGTTAATAAAAGAAACTATATTAATACAGAAAAGTATTTCAACATTATATATATAGCATTCATTTTAATATTTGCGAAAAGACAACTTTGTAACAGTGATTTTGGTCGCAATTCCAGAACCTCTCTTCTGAATTGTTATAATTTTGAAATTAGGGGCTCTCAGGCAAAGATATGGGAATAGGAATAACAGTTCTTTACTACTGTAGCCAGGTGCTACACTCTCCCCAATTTCAGCTACTTCTTTTGTCTTTCTTGAGTTACCATAAGTATCCAGTAATTAGTTTCTTAGCAACTTCTGGGGAAAAAAACTCTATAAGAAAAAAACCCAACCCCAAACATACTCAAAGCCTTTCCAGCTGAACACTTCAAGATTTCTTTTAAAACTCTTACCAAAGGACCTAGAAAAACCATTTAGAGACAAATAGCTAATTTGTAAGCCATCGTGTTCCTTGGTAGCTGAAATGCCAACAAAACAGCTCAAATCTGTCATCTGCTCCACTGATTTTCCCTTTGCTGCTTGTGCTCAGCTGAGTGGTTGTTTGGGCTGGTAGAGAGTTAACTGGGCAGGAGCCCCACTCAGGCAAAAACTGCTGCTGGTAGGGAGCTCCTGACTGCTACAGATCTGCTCCTTCCCAAAGGATGGGACTCTGCCAGGAAGTCTGCCTTAATAAGTGATGTCCACTCCACAATATTGCCTTCACCAATTGGAATGTTTTCTTTAAGGTAGGGAAAGTAACATGTAAGACTCAAGTATGCTGCTTATGACTTTCTGCCAGCTGATCAGGGAGTGAGTTTTAATAGAATTCTTTGTCAGAATCAACACTATCTTTCTTTAATTTAAGCAAGTTGCTTTTATTTCTGAAGAGCAATGTCAGTGTGGGGTGGCTTGATCTCTAAGTATTCAATTCCTGGGAGATGGAATCTAAATAGCTAAACAAATCTCTAAATAGCTGTCTGTTTGAAAGAAGTTGGAGTTGTGAGCTGCAACAGCAGTATTGTCTAGGGTGTGGAAATAGCCAAAATCAACTGCAGTGCCTGGGGATTGGGAAGCTTGGGATGCTGTCAGAGCTGGTAAGTTCTCTTGGCTAATTTTTTGTTTGATATAAAGTGTGGAGGTATTGGTGCTCTGCCCATGCACTTGAGAAGGTGTTATAAAGAAGGGTTAAATGTATGAGCTGCAGCTCTGCAGCTCCAGACCTCTCAGGGGATAGTTGTTCCTTGAATTGAAAGTCTTCTTGTAAAGAACCCAGGTTGGGATAGCTGTGGGTGCTCACCTGGAGGAGAGAAGGCTCTGGGGGGACCACAGAGCCCATTCCAGGCCTAAAGGGGCTCCAAGTGAGCTGGAGAGAGACTGGGGACAAGGGATGAAGGGACAGCATGCAGGGAAGTCTTCCCACTGCCAGAGGGCAGGGATAGATGGGATATTGTGAAGGAATTCCTGGCTGGAAGGGTGGGGAGGCCCTGGCACAGGGTGCCCAGAAAAGTAGGTTGTTCTGTTATTCCTCAGTGTTTTACAAAATCCTGTCTCAAAATACCATGTCCCCAAACAGAGCAAGTAGGAGACTAAATTATTTATCTGCTTAATTTATGATCTCCCATTGCACTGAAGCATTTGGAGAGCAAGTGACTTTGTTTTTGTTGAGAATTTTTCTTTCCACTGACCAACCCCTTTTTCTGATAGACAGGCCAAGAATCTTTCTTGCTGTAAACCCTGGTGCTCTTGGGGCATTTCCTCATTTTAGAGCAGATCCCCTTCTCCCTGTTCAGTTGTAGTTGGAAAACAGAGTTTTGGGCAGGTTCCTGCCATCCGCGCTCTTCTTAGCTCCTCTGAAAGCACTACAGATACCCCTCCTAGATTTAAATTTGTCTTTGCTTAGCTTTCCTAACCTCCCAGGAGTTTATATTTGGGGTCCATCTGTTAGCTTGGCCTCACATGACAATTTTGTATGTACTTTTCTTTTCACTTCCTTCATGGAGATGCAAGTTCTTTATGTTTATTTTCTTTGATGTCTCACTACCCACGGAGCTGCAGATATTTTTACTTACATGTGACCAGTAAGCCATTCTTGAGAATTGAAGTCCACGATGAAGGCTTCCTGTTGGTAGGACAGGATTGCAAACAGCAGAAGGCAACTGCACAGCACCAACTCATTAACTATTAATTCTGGTATTTCTATGTGAAGTAGTTGCTTTAGGCTTTGCTGCTTCAGTAGCTCTGGGAGAAGGCTGTTACTGAGGTGGCTGGGTTATGTTCTGCACCTCTGACAAGGTGATTTTTCATGCTGTAGACTGAGCTGAAGGAATACATCACTGCAGGCTTACTTAAGGCAACTAAAAAACCCAGCCTTGCTCACTCACTTGCTTTGATAGCAAGAAAAAAAAAATCTCGTTTCCCTTCACAAAAGTAGTGTGGACAAAAATTTATACTTCGGAAAACTTCCCTTTCCTAAATGTGCTTATTTTTCTTAAAGAACCCAGTAAACACAATGAAAAAACCAAACCAACCAACTAAACACCCCCACACCCCACCCCACCCCAACAAAAAAAAAGCCTCAAACCCACAAAAAATCTCAGATTGTGGTGACTTTTCACAACTTGTGCTTTATTTTACCCCAATCAACGAAACTTGGCAAAACTGCCACTGACATCCTTTTGTCATTCCTCACCTAACAAAATATTCCTTGGTGGCTGCACAATTTGAGTGTGTGCTAAATATAGCATGGAGAGTGCTGAAGGAAGAAATGAGGTTTGTCTGCCTTGGGCACCTCTCCCTACTCCCAGTTTTCCAGGAGCATTCCTTTTCCCATCTCATCCCTCTGCACACCCTGCTGGTGTCACTCCTGTGCTGCCTGAGGAAGCTCATTTAGACTGGGGTGGCCAAGGTGAGGTTGAAAAATGAGCTTTAAGTGTTTTGACTGCCTCTTACTGTGAGCCTGGAAGCATCCTCATTGTAATTCTGGATGTTTCTGACTGTGCAGAAGGGAAAGGGGTCATTTCTCTGATGCCTTTTCATGCAAGGCTGCCCGGATCAGAGGCTGGAGGGGCCGGGATGCCCCAGCTACTCTTTTTTCCCTCATGAAAATGGACTTTTAGAGCTTTGCAAACAAGAGTGATACGGCACAACTTATCA
The DNA here is from genome assembly GCA_018697195.1 of Certhia americana. Lineage (NCBI taxonomy): Eukaryota > Metazoa > Chordata > Aves > Passeriformes > Certhiidae > Certhia > Certhia americana. Next base: position 4,139,523 of record CM031868.1, on the reverse strand, counting down.
GTTGAGGCAGTGAAAATGAGCTAAAGTGAGATTTTATGCTGATACTTGTTTTATTGTGTAAAAAAAAAAAAAAAAAAAAGAAAAAAAATGTAATATCTACAGTGTATTTGACTAAGCAGTCTGTTGGACCTTGTGTTTTTCAGGAATTATCCAAATACAGATTTATCCTTTAATGGTCTTCCTGCACAGCAGCCACATTCTATTTACAAGTTGGACTTTCTTCTGATTTTGTGTATTTAAATACTTCAAGTTTAAGGGGAGAACATTTAAAAGTGAGAAAACACTCTTTTTTTGTTTTTTTTTTTTGGTTTTTTTCTTCTTGGAGAACACTTAACTGATATTTACAGTGATTTCAGGTATACTGGCAGCTCTGTGTTCTTAGAATTGTGTTTTCTTGATATTTCTTTTATTTTGATAATGCTTTTTTTGAAATCTGGTAATATCCAGCAGCTTGAGTGGAGCTACCTGCAGTTGTGGGTAGCTGCTGTTCTAATTCAGAAGCTTTTTACTGCTATACAACATTTAAAGCACACAATGAATTTAAAGGAAATTCACAACTGGGTTATTCTGAGAAAAATCTTAGCACTGCAGAAGAAAAGGGCATAGCACAAAGTTTGCTGCTACTTGGACTTAATGACCTAAAAAAAAAAAAAAAAAAAAAATTTAAAAAACCCCACCTCCCAGCGCAGCAAAATGAATTGCTGTCTGATCTCTTGCTTATAATTAAGTAAATGGATCGACCTGAAGCACTAAGAAGTGTGGCAGTTTTAGCCGGGGCTCTCAGTGGCCTGTGCTGCTGACAAAGCTTCAGGTTATTCATTAAACTGCTGAGTCTGTATTTCCTTTGTTGCTTGAGCTGCCAGTAGAATTCCTGAGTAGCCACGAGTGGCTTGTTTGACTTGCAGCTCTCTGTGCTGTGCATCCTCCCCCCTGTTACAGGACTGTTGGAGATGCAAGGATTCAGCCCTGATCCACGGAAGTGTAGTTGGGAGGGTCTGGGCCACGCTTCTGAGGGAGTTTTGTCATTCACATCTCAAGAGTGTTGCTGAAATTCAAGTTCCATGAAGTAGGCGTAGAGAACCTACTTATAGCACCAGTTCTGTTTGCTGAAACCATCTGGTGTTGGATCCTTGGCATTAATGAGAAGTTTGTTCTTAATGTAAGAAAGGGAAGAAAATCCTTCCAGAACAGCCAGCCTGGAAAACACAGGACTTCCCCCTCCTCCCTCTCCTCCCTCCAGAAAAGGGATTCAGAGAACTCAACTGTAAATGCCACGTGAAAAGCAATTAAAAGGTGTCTGTGACTAAATGTCTTGTCTTGCTTGGGAAACATTCTCTGGTATTTTTAATCCCAGGTCAGAAACTATTACAGTGTTCCTGCTACCAGCGCTGGAAAGTGTGTTCTGAGGAGAGGATCAGGAGTAGGCTCCAGACCTTGTTTTACACCTGGTTTTGTGTCCACCCCAGTGAAAGATGAGGCTGTTGGAAAATTCTCAGTTTCTGACAGGTGGGCTGCAGCTCTGCCTTCAGCTGAGGATTTACTCTAAATGTCAATAATTAACCACGGCTGTTGCTCTTGTTTTCTTTGCCATTCCCTCCCTCAAACACCTGGAGCATGTGAGCAGGTGTTCTTTTTATTTCTGCCTGTTAGGAAGGGATTTGTTGTTATTTCTTGTTATTTCTGCCTGTTAGGAAGGGATCACCTTTCTGTATTAGGGCTTGTATAGCACTTGCTTTATGGACTCAGTTGCTTATACAAGCACTAGGCCAAACAACATCTGTTTCCCCAACCAGATAAAGTGAGGACACTTTATTCTAGTTCTTCATTTCTTGTGACTCTGTTAGATGTGAGCTTGGTTTTCAAAGGCTGCCCTCAGGTTCTTTGGGTCATCTTTCCCTGATCTTTTTGAGATTGTCATGCATTGATGCCTCTTCTCAGGTTTGGCTGTGTTCTTACAAGTGCAACATATTATAACAAAACACATATAGTAGATAAAGAGAATGAACATGATATAAAATAAATATAGTAGCTTTTATTTGTAGATGTTGACTTAGCTTTATTTGGAAGAGATCACAGTTCTCTTACCCCAGTAAATTTGAAATACAGTGTTGATATTGAACTAACGATTCTTATCTTGTGTGTGTTCTGGTGGATTATGAACTGCTTTTATATGTCTTTTTATAGACCCTCCTCCTGTTTCCACATCATGTGTTTCAGGGCCCTGAAGTGTAACCTGATGTGGTAAATCAGCTTAGCTGTGGCCTGGCTTGCACAACGTGGGATGAGGATGGATTTCAAATTTAATAATGCTGAATGACATCAAGTCCTAGCAAGCACCTGACTGTCGCTCCTTGCAAATGGCTTTATTTGGCTTGTAATTGATGCTTGAGGTAATTAGTGCACACTGTAGGGTGTTATCTGAATTCTCAGGGTTGATCAGCAGGCGAGTGTCAGCATTGTGGAAGAGATCTTGACTCAGAAGCATGAAAAGGATATTTTCGAGCCTGGCAGTAATGGGCTCTTTATACAATCCTGCATAGTTTTGCTTGGGATTTTAGGAGTAGTGCCATGATTTTCTTTTCTGTCACTTACAAGAGCTGCAGATTAGAAGTGGGGAGCTGTTTGTTGCTAACAGAGCAGGAGTTTATCCTTGATGGTAGGAGAATGTGTGTAGCTGTGCTGGAATCTCACAATGGATGTTAGCGAATAACCCAGTATTAACATTTGCAGGGGAAATGTGTTTAGGAACCAACTTTGTCTTTGAAATTGGGATGGTGTTTGAATAATTTAATACACTCTGAAATGGAAAACTGAGGCTGCTCTGCTGGAGGGGCTTTTCTGTGGAGTAAAATGCTCAGAAGATGGGCCTGACCTCACAACTCTTCTGTATTTCTTTTAGAGCTGTGAAGATAACTGCTTTGGGCTTTAAAGGAGCTGGGGCTTATGAATTGCAGGCTGTTAGTTCAAGTGTGGCTTGTTAGGAATAAATGCTCCCGTGCAGTTCCTTTAACAGTTTGATTCTAAGTGTTCAGTTTCTGTCTTGCCAAATTCATTTGAAGCTCAGCATCAGGCAGGGCTAAGCTTTGCTAATCTTTTAGAAACATTAAAATTGCACACAGGTAGTTAATGAAGTCAGTGGGACCACTGGGAGCACTGCATGTAAGGGTTCTGCTGAATTAGGGTGTGTATTTTCTGGGGATAACCAAGGAATGCTGGCACTGCCCCGTTCATCTGCCTGAGGGCTCTGCACCATTATTTTCCTTTCCATGCAGAGCATTCAGCAGACAGGAAGCATGCTGGTGCACTTTAGAACTGAAGGAGAAAAGATAATAAACCAGTTGTAAAGAGCTTCAAATCTCTGCATTCTGTTCCAAATGTATCTCTCCAGCCTCTGGCTGAATCTTCTGTGGAGGAAAGCCAGGCTGTGGCCAGGAGGGAGCCAGGGCCAGCTGTCAGGAGGAGAAGCTGGCAGCTGGGGAAGTGTTTTAAAATAATTGCGTAGGGAGCGCGCAGGAAAAGCTCTCATGTTTTCCCTCTCCATAGCTGTCATTACACTACATCATAGAATTAATAAATAAGATATTCACACTATGGTGATAGGAAGCTGGAGAGTTCAGTCACCTTCCCAAAGCATAGGTTAAGGACAGGGAAAAAGAGGGTAAAGATTTTTAAACGAAGGAAATGTGACTGTTTGTCAAATCTCACAATATTGAATATTTGAACTTCCATGTGCCACAGTCACTGTTTAGAATCCCAGCCCTATTGAGAGGATATTTTCAGACTGTGTTTTTGATATATTTTGCTGTGGCACACACTAGGTTTTCATGCTTTTCTGGGGAAAACTATTTGGTTTGCAGTGAAGTGCTGGAAGCGAGGGACTGACCTATGTTTTCATTTGTGAAGGAGATTTTGCTTAAGTCTTTGCCAAAACCCTGCCACGTTCACTCCTGCCCTTCAGTTCAGGGCAGGAGTGTGAGGATGGGGCTCAGTTTAACCAATTTCTAGAGAAGCTACTGATTTCCTCACTGCAAAGCTCAGGTGTAACAGATAGGGCTCTTACATTTTGGCACAATTGATCTGTTCTGCAGAAGCACTGGGGTTAGTGCAGTTTTTAAAAATTGGTAAATCCTCACCAGCAGCGTGAGCAACAGCAGCATTTACAGCTGAAGTTCAAATACCTCTGTTATGGGACAGCATTGAATTCTCATTTTTTTATTTGCTGAGACAGACTTTTATTAAGTACTCAGCTTAATAAAGTGAGTTCATCTGTTCTATATCAGATGCCAATGTTCAGCTTGTGGCATCTTTTTGTCACCTCTCTTCCCTGTACACCGCTGTGTCCTACCCCAGGGTATAAATCACGCTCGTCAGGCTTTGGAGCAGCACTGGAATGCCCTGGCTCAGGTGATCTCCAAGCAGTTTATGAACTAAGCATCATCCAGGTTGCAGCAGTGGATGTTTTCAGAGCTCCCAGGGGCAGTGGCGTGATGAGCTCTTGTGTTATGTCATGGTGACCTATTTCTGTGTTCCCTCAGCTCACCAGCAACTCCCAGGGCACCAATGTAAAGTTATTTAAATACCATCATTTGCAACCCGTGCAGAGCTCTTGAGTGAACGCTCTGCACCAGGTGGGAATAAGTGAATTGTTATAATTGTGATTCAGGTGGAAGCAGGGGGATTTAAATTGATTTGGTTGTGTTTAAGAGTGAACTTTCTGTGACACTGTGGACTTTTGGTGGACACTCCTGCTGTAATTACACTTTGAAGGGGATGTGTGTCCATCTCCAGCTGTTCCTCACCTGTCACAGGGCTGTGTCCAAATGAGGTGTGACTGATCCCATTTGTCCAGGCTGTCTCTGGGGGCGGCTTCCTTGGCTGCCCCCAGGAGCTTGCCTGTGGCTTTACCTGTGCGTGCCCAACGTGAGGGCTGAGCCAGGGAAGGGCTTAAGCTGTGCCTGGATGAGCAGTAATGAAGCCTTGGAAGCGTGGGAGGGGAGGGTAGAAGTCTTCCCAGTTGCTGATAACAAATCTACCTTCTTTCCCCAAAAACTTAAGGGTTAATATTTTATTTTGGTGGTAATGGGAGTTTAAAGAAAATGAAGAGAGGGAAACTTAAAAGCAATCTTGGCAAACTGTCAGAAGGTTTAATGCAGTAAACCAGACTAATTTCTAAGATTGTGCTTGAACTTCTCAGCGGTCCTCAGGAAAACAACAGCTTTAAGTGAGGTTGTGGTTGTAGCCTGTCTGAAGTTAAAGATGAGCTAAAGAGGACATGGAACTGGCATTGCTGGGTTCATGGTTGGGCTCAATGATCTCAGAGAACTTTTCCAACTTAAATGATTCTACAATTCTTTTTTTTTTTCTTTCACTTATTGAAATAAAAAAGAAAACATACCCCGAACAGTCTCTCAGCATTTCTATTTAACAAGTAAATAATTTTGGTTTTGTAAACAAAATTCTGTTTAATCTTTAAACCCATGTATAAATTGTTTTTCTTTGTAAGCAACCACTGTTAATACCAGATTAGCAGGGCTGTTTCCCTGCTTTGTTCCTCCACCTGTTCCGTAGCACACACTGGTATTCCTGAGTAAAACTGCAGACACAGTATGGATTCCTAGGGTGATGGAGGGAAAAAAAAATTAGTTTTGTGATATGACTGTGATTTTTCTATACCCTTGTATAGTTGTAGCTGAAGTTATTGTATGAAGTGTGATTTGATTTTTAAGCTGAAAATTGGATGCATTTGGAAACAATGTAAATTTTCGTAATATAATCCAATTTTATTTATGCAGGTATAGTTTACTTGGAGTAACAGTAGATGCTGTACTTTCTTTGATTCTTTGTAGTAGGAAAAATTACCTCACTGAGGTATTGTCTGTGAACAAGTGGAAAATATTTGAGTCCAGAATGTGCTTTTATATCCCTTTCAATCATGGTCCTGTGTGGAAGTCCCTTAGGTGAAGGTTTTCCTCATCTAGGTGGTACCCCAACACCACAGGAACAAAGTGCCATTGGAATATCCTTCTGGAAGAAAGCAACACTTTAGGGAAAGCTGTTTCTGCCTTAGCATGTGGGAGAAACCCCTTGACTAGTTCTTGAATAAATGCCTGGAAGGCAGGAGATGTGGGGAAAGGAATTGGGAAGGATGTTTAAGAAGAGAGATTAGGTATATTTAGAATCCACTTGTTCTGTGGCTCACTCTCCTCCTTCTGCAGTGAGTTTGGTGCCTTGGTTCAGAGGATTTGAGAGCTTTTTGTGCTAGATGAGGGCCCTGGGCTTTGTGGGTTTTTTGATCCCTAACCCCAGGTATATCCATAGGCAAAGCAATAAAAACCTCATGGGGGTGAAGCTGGCGCGAAGCAGAAAGGTGTGGAGGGAGTGAGTTGTGGCAGTCCTGTGTTTCCCTTGGCACACCTTTTATAGCTGCAGAGTCCTTGGAGCTCTGGGCTTTCTGGTTTTCTGCCTAAGCCTAGGCAGAGCAGTAAAAGCCTGGCTCAGCTGCTCCGAGCAACTCCTGCACAGGATCGTTTCCTGCAGAATAGGCTGGGCCTGCCATGAGGATCTTTCCTTGCCCAGGATCCTTCCATAGCTCTGATTCAGCAGAACAACAGGACTTACACTGAAAAACTGGGCTGAGAGACTGGCCACAGCTATACAAACCAGCCTGTGTTTGGGTGGTACCAGAGTTTGGGTCATTTTCAGTAAAAGCAGGTGAAATTCTCTGCTCCAGTTTTGGTGCTGGGGGACTGAGGAAGCTCCACTCTGCACCCTGAATTCTTGCACATCACTTTAAAGAGCATCAGCTGTTCAGAACTATCCCAGCTATTCTTCATGCTGGGGCTGCTTTGAGCAGAGCTGTGGGAAGGGCAGCACTGGTGCCTCTTCAGCAGCTGGACCTGGAACTGCAGCTTTAGGTCAATTTTGACTAATCTGTTGGGTTTACAAGCAAAGACCCCAGTCATGGATGTATTTTTCATGCTAGTGTTCAGTTCTGATGCCCCAGATGGGAAAGGCAGTACCCAGTGATGGAGGGTCTGGAATGAAGCTCAGAGTTCCATCGCTTCTCCTGCAGTGGCATTCCCACAGGCTCTGTGCCTTTTTCTGAAGCAGGGAAGTGAAAATGAATGTAGTATTATGGTTATGAAACTCGTAGAAAGCCATAGGTGTGTACTTGTCAGCACAAAAAGAGGGATGTAAGCAGCCTGGTTTAACTTTGGACAGTGCCTTAGGGTTGACCTTCCCTCTCCCTCATGCCTTTCTTGTGCTCCTGGGGTGAACAGAATCTAACACAGAACCACAAAACCACATTTGAGTTGGAAATATCTAAAAGATAATCCGGGTGCAACTCACCTTCTGCTATCCCAGGCTGCTCCAAAGCCCTGTCCAGCCTGGTCTTGGGTGCTGCCAGGGATCCAGGAGCAGCCACAGCTTCTATGGGCACCCTGTGCCACGGCCTGCCCAAACTCACAGGGAAGAATTTCTTCCTGATATCTAATCTAAACTGTCTTTTCCAGTTCAAAGCCATTCCCTTTTTCTAGCACTCTTGTAACCCAGCACTGGCCTGGCCATCTCAGACTTTAAAAGCCCATTCTGAGAATCCTGCATTTTTATTTACTTAGTGCTTCGAGCTCTCTCTCGCAGTGTGTACTTTGTATCTTCATTCTCCTTAAAACTAGAGGAAAAATTAACTTGCTTTATCCTCCTTTGAGGAATCTTCATTTGCCAGCTGGTGCCAGCATTGGTCTCTGCTGGGTCATTTAGCATGGAACAATCCATTCCCCTTGGCTGACAGTTTTTAAAGGTTTTTGCCTGTATCTTTAGCAGTACCTGCCTTGTGCTTTGAGTTTGTCCTAACAGCTCTGGTTGGTGCTGGAATATCAGTGTCAAACTCCAGATCTGGGGTTTTCATTGGGACAGGAGCTTAGGTGACAAAAATTATCACCCTGAACTGCAAACTTCCCTGGGGGAGAGAACATCCCTGTGACCAGGCACCTGTGCCCATGAATACCTGGATGGTGGCAGAGGTAGTTAAGCAGAGTCACTCATTAAAAGCATTGGTTTGGTTTTTTTGTGCTGCCTGGAAAGAGTTTTCCCTGCGGCAGCGTCTGGAGTTCCTGTGTGGAGGCTGAGTGGAGGCGTCGCTGCTGGAGCAGCTCAGAGCTGGATTAACTTCAAACCTAAAAATAGCCCACAAGCCGTCACAACCCAAACTGCCTTTTCCTCCAGTGAATCGTGGGTTCTGGATGGAGGGCAGAGGAAAATTCAGCTGTGCTGCCTCCTCTGGAGTCCTGGCAGGAAACAATGGAGCAGAGTTCAGATCTCCCTGAGCAGGTGGGATTCCTGCAGCGGTCACTGCACGACAAATGGACGTTTAATCTGATTGAAATGAAATACTACATGAAATTCTTCTGCTTCTAAATAGTTTTGGGTTATTCTCCTCAGCCTTCTAAGCTTGTATTGGAGACAGTTATGTTGTAATATTTTATAATTTGGATGATTATGAATGACTTGAGTTAACTTTTTTCCCCAATTCTTCTATTCTGTGTCAGGATTTGTAAAAATGCCTTTTGTGCAGGTGCTCTCTGGTATTGTTCAGGTGATGTTCAGTAGCTAAACATGCTGTTCCAGGTCTGTCCTTACACATAGTAGTAACCTGCCCAAATACTGACTCTTTCCCTTTCTATTCTGAAGTGATAAAGCAAGACTAACTTGGGTTTTTTTGCCACTATGACAACTTTTGAGCAGCAATTCTGTTGATGATTGCCTGTAGAAATAAACTTGAGCGCTTTTTGAGCAGTCTTACCCTTCTTGCTCTTGCTAGAAGAACATCAATGGTGTGTAAACAGTTTGCACAGATAGTCCTTACCCTAATGATGTTTGCAGTTCCTTATTAGGTTATACCATAATCTGTGAATGTGATTAACTGGCAATTTACACCTCAGAGCCCTGGCTTTTACTTATAAAAGCTACAGAGAAATAAACTAGAGAAACAAATTGGGAGTTAACTGTGCAATCAAAGGTATAAATGTGCCTCTGCAGTCTGAGTGCTGCTGCTTTGTTGGCTCAGATTCTTACTTAGGGTAGAAAGGTAATTGCTGTCCAAGACAGCTTCTAGGAACATGATGAACTGCAGAGGTGCTTAAGAGCATGTAAAGCATGTTTAGTCTTTATGGGCAGCATTAGTTAGTGTTGTGGGCAGAGTTAAAGGAAATGTTCCCGCCTATATGTAATTTATAGTGTCCTGATTTGTAAAAATGCAGTTTAGAGCAGTTCAGCCAGTGCCCTTCTCAGCAGTGGTGTGAAAGGCAGTGTTGGTTGCACATTTGAAAATAAAACAAATGCTACTGGTAGTGGGTTGAGAAGTTGTCTCTGAGCTGGTTAAGAACCCAATTACTGCAGAGCAGATCCTTTTAAAGCTGTTAGCAGCGAGCAAATGGGAATTGCCATCATGAAGAAGGATCTACTTATAAACACGTTTTCAGTTGGGGGAGCTTGGAGTAGGTGGCTTGTTGGGAGAAGTGCTGTTGCAACACCTGGTGTCTGCTGGAAGAAAGAGGTTGCAAGAACTCTGAAAACAAAACTCAGTTTTAGGCATTGTCACCGCAACTTCTTTAGGCAGAAAACTCAAAGTTTTGATCAGAACTACTGTGTGTGGTACCACCTCGGTTTCAGCTTAAAGCACTTCAAGTGCTTCCACATCTTATCCTTAGTACCATTTGGTTGTCAGCAGCAACTGAATTGATTCTCTCCTCTGTGCTGTCAAAAGTGATAGGATGAAGAAGAATTCTCTTCTCTCTCAGCATAAATGGATAGATATGTTAACCCAGCAATCCTATTTTCATGGTGGATTTAATCCAATAAAACCTTCTGTTATAGTCATGGAGGTTTTCTGGTTTGTTTTTTTTTCTAAGGGTTTACATTTCTGTCTGTTTTATGCACTTTTCTCTTCTCCCACAAAGTTTTCATTCCCTTACCTGAGACAAACTGCAAACATGAGTGATTGCGGCTACATTTCCTACCTCTCTGAAGCTGCAAGGCCTCATGACTTAAAACAAAGCAAAGTTAAAGTATACTTGAATTTTTCAGCCCGATTTGGTGGTTGAAATTCATCATGTCAACTTTTTCTAAAAGAATGCACATCGTGCATTGGCATTGCTGTGAAGAGGCTTAAACTCTTCTTCCCTTTCTCTTGGAGAGGGTATTTGTAGGAAGTGTGTGGGAGTATGGACCATCAGTTTTGAGTAAAACCCAACCATTTGTAGAACCAAGTGTACAACATTTGTGTGCATGTAGCTTTGAGACCTTCCTTGGAGAAGCTTTATCAGGACCACTCAGTGTTGTCTCCTTTAGGAGGATGTTGATCAGCCTGGGATATTTTGCATCTTCCTCCTGGAGGCCTTCAAAGCCTCAGTGCTGACTGTTTATAAACACAGAGTATTCTCTCCTTTGTCTTTCAAAATTTAAACTTCTTGGAACTTAGATTTTTAAAAAGCAGTGAAGAAATTGCTTTTCAGCTAAAGCTTTGTTTTATGTGCTGCTCTTTCACTGATGAGCAGCAATTGTTGTTCACCCTGCAAATACTAATGGGGTTTTCCAAATAGCTGTTTTTTAACAAATGCAGTTGGTAGGAGGAACTGACTGCCTTGGAACTGTTCTCATCCCACTCATCCACTGCCTTTTTCCCCACCCTTTATCTGATCTTCTACATCACTGGTAAATGTGTCAGCAGGAGGGATATCAGTAACTGGAGCTTGGTGACACCATCATGTGAGAAGGAAGATAATAGCAATTAATTGTTAATATTGAACTGACTGTGAGCTCCTGGCCTGTTGGACTTCTCGGTGTGTACCTTGTGGCCAGGGTACAGTGAGAACTTGTGGTGTTTGAGTGGTTTATTCCATTAAATCTTTATGGAAGTGTCTGAAACGGAGAGCGCAAATTCACCTGCTGATGCTGAGCCCTCACATATTACCAGTTTTAGTTTACATTCAAACTAAACTAATATTATAATATATATAAGGGTGGAAAAAGTCATCCCATTCTGTGGTTTACAGATCCTGCAGGATCCCTCGCAAATTCTCCACCTGTGGGTTCTCAATTGAGTGGCTTTTCTTGGCTCCCTTTCCTTGCTGGATGTCCAGAGGGGATGCAGGAGACATAACAGGCCAATTATTCAGCATTCTCAGGTTTAGAACTACATTAGAGCTGCTCCATTTTCCTAAGGAGAGGAAGGTGTGGGATTCAAGGCTTGCCAGTTTAGTTGAACTGGATAAGTTTCCATTTTGTGTGTGCAGAGCTGATGGAAAATGTTCCCAGAGTGCCCTTCCTTGGAGCATCTCTGCAGGGTGTGTCCCTTAGGTGTTCATTCATAGTCAATTTTTCGGTAACCAACAAAGGTGGACGAACAAGAGTTTGCTGAAACAAAACTAATTCTGGAGGAAGGGAGATGGGAAGGGCAGAGCTCTTGATGGGATTATTAAAAAAGATGTGAAGCCAGGAGGAAGACAGGTCTGCATGAACCATGATCACCAATTTTGAGACTTCATTTAGCTCTTGGCAAAACTGGAGATGTTAAACAACAGCTTCCTGACTCCATGGCTGTCTGGGGGCAGCCACCTGGAGTCAGTGACAGGGATAAATACTGCTTTATTTGGTTGGTATTCATTTATACCACAGTAGAAATTATATCATTGGCATAATAATTTTTATAATTAGTTGCAACTGGTGTAATTAATATTAATTTAATATGGAAGTAATTGGGTGAAAGTTAGATGCTTAATAACATAATGATAAGAAACATTATAAACACCATCCCAGAGAATTGTCCTGTAGGATTTGGTAGAAGTTGTCTGAAGCATGATTTTTTTATCGGTGCATGGCAGACATGCACCAAATTACTCTAAAGTAGATTATTTGGGCTCTGTGGCGATTTCACTGGCGGCCAGATGAAGGGCCAGGTAAATCTCTATTTAATTAATACTGCTTTCCTGTGGGACAGATTCCTGACTGCTGACAGTGATTGTGCTGGTTGTGGTTGGATTTTGTGCTGTAAATTCTGAAATTCTGCCTAAAAGCATGCATTGGAGAACTTCTGGCACCTTTCACGTGTGAATATAATGCAATAGTTATAAATGTATGATGTATTTTAGTGTAGCTAAAAGTGCAATAAAAATGAAAAGGGGAGGAAAAAACGGTCTGAGCAGCGTGAGAGATGAGGACATGGGAAAGTTTGTAGGTGTTGGTTTTCTGAGAGACTTCTTGTCATATATTCAGTGCCAGTGCATGCTGGAAAAATATGAATTTGTCTTTCAATTCAGCATTTTGTGTGTGTAGGGTCTGAGGAGCCTGTGCTGATCATCTTAAATTAAGCTTGGTCATGTTAATGATGAGTGTCATGTGGAAACAGGGATTGACTTTTCACAGGTATTACCTGGGAAAGAAGTAGGTTCTTGGCCCCATGGCTGAAATATCTTAAGTTCAATACTGGCTGTAAAATGTTCTTAATCTATTCCATAACTTTTTGGTAACAGTTGTTTTTCATCCATGTGCCATATTCTCCCAAAATAATTTCTCAACTGGAACAGATTGCTGTTAAATCCTTCCTGGAATATGTTTCTGTGGTGTTTTTTCCAGGAGGAGGTGTCAGATCTGGAACAGACAGATCTAAATCCAGTCCCTCTCACACAGGACTCTGTCGTGTATCTGCCTCAGATGGAGAAATTTATGGGCAGCCATTCTGGATGGTGAAAGAAATCACCAAATGGCCATTCAGTGGCACTTCTGGGGTGGCGGGAGAGCAGTTTTTATTCTTGTTCTTGGTGTTAAATTACCCCCTTGGCACTCAAGGGTCGTGTCCTTGACCTGGGGGGATTGTCCCTCTCCAGACAGACCCATCCAACTCTGGTGCCCTGCTCTGTTTTCTCACAGCACAGCTTTCCTCCTGTGTTAAAAGGGAGAGGAAATCATGGGTTGTGGATTTTGAGATTAAATCTAATGGTTTTTGCTGGCTTCAAGAAATTAATTTACTGCTCACTTGAAATAATATCTCTTTATCATGTAAATTAACTGTATTGAAGGGGAAATAATAAGGCAATATGGTTTTTTCTCCTCCCTTCCCTGAGCAGTGAGGAGGACAGCTTTTTTGTTTCCCAAGCAAAACAGGTTTCTAATTAAATAACAGAACGACTCCTTGAAATTCTGCTTTGGGAGAAATATTTGGCTTTTTTGCTTGTCCATTTTTTTAAAATAGACAACAGAGACTTGCAGTAATTAAATATATATTTGGAAAAGATCTAGTATTCACAAGTGACTTTCTAAAGCTGCTCCTGCCCCTCTGATGGACCATTGCTGTGGGGCTATTCACTGGTCATGGCTGTTCTTGCTCAATCCAATGTTTACCCAGCTCACAGGGAGGGCCCCCAGGTTTTCTGCTGGTGTAGGGATGGATTATGCTCCTTGTTAACTTTGCCAGCTTCTTTTCTTCTGGAGACCTCCTGCCGTTCCAGGTGTCTTTCTGGGCTGGGCACCTGCTCCTGTTTTTCCTTCTAGTGCTGCTCCCCAAAGGTTGATGTTTTAAACCATCTCAGGATATTCTTAGCTGGAAGGGAGAAGGGACCCCCAGGGAACTGAGCAGCTCTGTAAAATCTCTGCAGGACTCATCAGAAGTACTGAGCTTCAAGTACTGGAAAACTGTTTAGGGAAAAGGTGATCCTGTTTGTTTTTTTCAGAGGAAAAACGATGCGTTTTTGCTTGTGCTGTTGGGACTGTTTATCCTATTTCTGGGGGAAGCTGGATCAGAGCTAATGGATTTTTGGCAATGTTGGGTTAATGTTTCGACTCGATCTGAAAGGCTTTTTCCCACCTAGATGATTCCATGCTTCCCTTGCAGCCCAACCTGATATAAGGATTTGTGTGGGCCCTGGTGGGATGTAGGAGCAGAATCTCTTCAGCAGGTGAGCGAGAGAAGCTCCTGTGGAGTGCCCAACTCTGCCTCTCACTCTCAGCACACCAGACCTGCTCTGACTGAGGAGACAGCTTGCATTCCCAGTTGCTGCCTTGCCTGCAGTGAATTCCCAGTGCCAGCAGACAAGGGAGAGCTGCCCAAATCCTCCCTTGGTTTATGTGGGTGGAGCAAGGCACCTCCTTTAACTTAGGATCCTTCCTCTTCTGGGCTGTGAGGCTCTAGGATCAGACCTGTGGTTAACTGAGAAGAGAATTGAATGGTAAATGTTATCATATTTATTTATTTACTTACCCCTCCTGAAAATTCCTTAGGCAGCTAGCAGGTTATTCCAAATGCCCTGGGTACCTGCCTGCTCCTTGAGTGAGGCCCCATGAAATTGCAGCTCTGCTGTAGGCAGTGCATCCCCCAGAAGATTCCCTCAATTTTTCCTTTCTGCCCTGGGAATGTATTAAAAACCTGGCTAAGAAGAGGAGCAGAACTTGGGTGTCTTCCCCCTTCCTGTACAGATTTGAGGTGCAATTTTAGGTGTTTTGTAGAAAGCATTCTGCAGCAGCAGAGTTTAGTGATGACCCAATCCAGCTGCACAACAGGGGTATAAATCAGAATATTCCTTTACAGCAGTAATTTGTAGCTAAGCCATACCAGGCTATTTACTGCCCATCAGTGTTCAATAGAAAACTCATTTTTATAACAGATCAGAGATTAATACCTGATCATAGGGCAAGGGCTCTTGTCATCTGAATTGTGAAGACAAAATGAGGAGTCTTGATGGGGTCAATGGCTACCATAAGCCCGTGCCTTTTGTGTAATGATAATTTTCTGTGAGGGTAATTAATGAACTGTTTAAGTTATGGAGGACATTGATATTATTGACACTGATGTATGAGCTGGATTTTTAATGGAGTAGATGTGCTGACTGTGAGAATACTGTTGATAAATCAGACTTTAATTTTATGCGTTCAGCTTGTGGTTAGAACTGTCCAGGTATTTTTAGAAACCTGGGATGATTTACATATTCATTTGAAAATGTCTTTGTCAAACTACCCACTGGTGTTTGTGTTCACACCCTGCACTTTCAGCTCCTGCTGTCACTGCAGTTGGACAGACACATTGTCCTGCTCTCCAGACACAGGGATGTGGAATTCAGCTTGGAAAAATCCTTCAGGATGATCAAATCCAGCCATGAACCCAGCACCACAACCCTGGTCACCACTAAACTATATCCATGTGCCACATCCATGGTTTTTGTGCATTCCTGGGGATGGTGACTCCACCAGTGCCCAGGGAAGTGAATGTTTGAGAGAATACAGGGGAGGCAAAAAGGCAGCCAGAGCCTGAGAATGCAGAGCCAAAAAGTACCTTGGCAAAGGTGATGAAATGTTCTCTTGTCCTTGAGCTCCTGTAGAGAGCCTCTGTCAGGTGAGCAGGAGGAGCAGCATCTTTTGGTTTTTGTAACTGTACTGTACTGAACTGAGAACTTGTTTTATGTTTGTCTAGCGCTGGGGAAAAAAAACAAATATGAAAGAAAGTAACAAAACCAAATTTGCTCTTCTGTCTCAATTAAAAAAAAAAGGAGCAACCCCATCCTTTTGCTATTTCAAATGAAAAAATGTTTCAACTTTCTGCATAAATCTGAATTGGTGTTTTATCTGAAGTGTTCCATGTGTGATAAATAACTTCTGTGCTTCTGTATTGCTGGGTTTAGTTATTGTATTGAGATAAACCAAACCAGCAAATTAGTCTGCTGCAGACAACAAGAGAGCATTGCTCATAGTTGTAGTAAACTCCCCTCAGTACTTACCCAAAATAGCCACCAATCTTGAATTGTTTTGGATCTAACTCTCTGGAAGCTGAGTGAGTTATGCAGATCACAGGTGAAAAATCACATGCAGAGGTGCTACTGCCTTGGAAATAATGACCCTGTGCACAGAGTTTCAGTGGGAAATTAATCAGGCTGAAGGTGCTCTGCTGTATTTTCCTAATTGCATTAAGTGATGGAGGATTCTGAGACAAAATGGCCAGTGAGAGCCTTTTGACGTGGTATTGTTGCTTAAGTTGGCACCTTGGCCAAAGAGGTGTGATGAAGGCATAGTTGTTTTCCTGGTGCTGCCTTCCACCCTGTCTGCTGGCTCTGGACAAATTCCAGCCCCTCCTTTTCCCAGGAAAGCCAGCTGCAAGAGGGACAGGGACTCCACTTGCTGTAAGAGGGTGGGAAGCACTTTGAGTTAGGCTTGATGACTTTTTGGTCGCGGAACAAAAGATCTCCAGCCATATCTATATTGACTGCTCTGAGTATTAATTTGAAATGGAGGAGGTTTTTCTGGTACTGGTGGAGGTTTTTCAGCTGCAGTGCCTCTTGCCTTTAGCCCCAGACACAAGCTTTGGGTGTGCTGCAAATGCCCAAAAGCTGTTTCCAAATACAAATAGATTTAAATACCTGAAGCTTTGGATTCAAATACTTGAGGTTAAAGCCTGTGACAAAAACTAGTTCTAAGAACACCAATGCAATGGAATTTTCTATGAAACCACTCATAAATGCTCTCGAATAAGGCAGTTTTTCCTGCTGTATAACTTCCACAATGCAAATGGAAAATCTGGCTCCTGTGTTTCAGTCCATGACTCATCTTGGGGAGCGTCAAGACCTGTGATAAATTCTGCTGCTGCAGTGAATTGTCCCCATCAGTTTTCTCTATGTTGGAATCAGTTTAGTATTGCTGGGAGATAAATTTCCATGACTGATGGGAGGAGAATGGGCAGGATCTGATTCAGAAGTTGAGCATCTCTTTGACCTCAGTCATGCAGCACACAGAGCTGGAGGAACCCTGGCTAGACCAGCACTGGGTCAGCTCCAGGTGGAGCCCCAGAGGGGAAAGCATCCTTTGACAAGGCCTGTGAGGGAGAATAACCCTGTGCTCTGCTTCCCTGAGGATCAAACTGTTGATTAAGATACAGAGTTACTGTGGGCAGAGAGTTATGGGTTTTTATTTTCTGCAAGTTTGTAAAATCTTAATTCTTTCACTGAAGTGAATGTTTATTAGGAATAGAGAAATGCTTTGCGTGTTTAACGTGCCCACAGCAAGGGAGTCAGAACTAGAGGATTAAGATCCCTTTCAATTCCAACTGTCCTGTCATTCCATGAAGGGATGAAGTTCTGCCAGTGCTGTTAAACATAAAGTACTGCTTGAGCTGTTGCGTGCCCCTTTCCATGCCACAGACCTAAGCAGAGGCTTCAGTAAGCTGTGTGAGTGGGGGGGAGGCAGTTCCTGAGGTTCAGAACCCCCCCTTTTTTTTTTTTTTTTTTGGTAAGGGAAGCAGTTTGTAGCAAACTTCAGTTCAGCTTCACCTCTCTTCTGTCTGTACCACAGTAGTAAAGCTGGAGATGTGTGAGTGGGGCACTCCTGGACTTTGGTAGGAACCTTCTCTGAAAGTGAAGGTTCACTTCTCATGAAGCGTGGCAAGTATTCATATAAATACTCAAAATCATCTATGCTTCTGGTGATACTTATTGCATTCCACTTCCTTGTATTTAGCAGCAGCACTGTTCTTTCCTCATGCAGAGGAATGTGGTCTGGAGCAGTGGTACCTGGCATCACTCTTAGGTATCCAGAGGTATTTCTTCTGGCTTCTTACTTTTCTATGCTCTGGGATGATGGCAGCAGTTGATGCTCACCTGAATGGGCATTTTGAGCTCAGCCACCAGCACAGGGAATGTGCCTCCTGGCACCTGCTGTTAAATAGCAGCTGGAAGTGCTGGATCCTGCCCTCAGCAGCCCTGCAACAGCCCTGTCACTGGCTGTGGTGGTGCCTTTGCCCATCAGCTCCTGCTGTGGCACAGGTGCTGAAGGGAGGGGAGGCACCTGGACACCTTCCCTTGGATTAAATGCACAGGGCAGGAGCTGAGCACCTGAGCTTGCCCCAGGGCTCCTAAATCTCCTCCTGCTGCAGGGCAGGACTCAGGGCTGGGGATGGAAGTGGTGCCTTGGCTCAGCAGCTGCACTTGCTGTGGATTTGGCCGGCTTTGCCTAATTGATTAGCAAAAACTTCTCACAGGGTGCAAGCATCCTGTGGCAGCATCTGTCACCCATGGAGCCTGCACCTGCAGAAGCCAGGTTGTTCTGGCAGCCTGGACCAGGAGTCTGAGAGGAGAGCCAGGGGCTGACGTGCTTTTGGGGGAGATGTAATGACAGGAGCATAAAGAGATAAAGCTGCTTAATGGGGGAACTTCTCCATGTTCTGGATTTCTCTTTCAGCAGGGGAATGTGTAATCCTGCTCCTGGTGAGAACCAGGACTGGCTGCTCCAGGGAGCTGCTCACAGGCATCATTCAGATCAGCTTTGTGTGTTAGATTTGCTCCATGAAAATTTGTTCTGGATTACCTGATCTCCTTTACTCACCTTACTTTTTACAAGTTAACTTCCCTAAAGCAACTGAATATAGAGTATTCAGAATATAGAATATTTTGACTCTTACCTGCATTGTACAGTTCCAGGTTATAAAGAATGATCAATGCATCACCAGACTCTTAACTATTTAAGTACTGTGTGAAAAAGATGTCATGAACTTCTGGAAAACTTACCATTTGCCTTATTGTAAACATAGTGTGGCAAGTGATAAATGGTGTTTCTGTATATTCATTTCATATCAAGATCCCTTTTATCCTCTAGTTCCAACTGTCTTGCATTTAAAGTTATTTTAAAAGAAGTGTATTTAATACTTAGAACTGGTAGCAAGGATTTACCTTCTGATTATTTTACTGTTTCTGCTGTTTACCAACCTTTGTGTGCTGGTTTGATGGCTTTGGCACTTGCTTGGGGAATGAGCTGTGGGACAGAGAACATTTCTGGTCCCTTGGAGTTGAGAGTAACCTCCCAACACCAGGAATGTCCCCAGCAGTGCTGCACAAGGGCTGGGTGTTGTCCCCCTCAGTGGCAGCCAGCCCAGAATGATTTGGTGGCATTTTACAAAGGTTCTGCTAAATCCTCTCAGAGCAGATTCTAGCGGTGGGCTTGGAACAAACCCAGGCTCTGATCTTTCCCAAATTTGAAAATGTGGGTTTGAGGGCTCAGTTTTGGGGCTTATATGGGAATGACAGTCCAATGTGAGCTCCAATTTCTTCCAATGCAGTTACGACAAAGAATATTGCAGCATGGGAAGCTTATCTGAAACAATCCCAAATACACTGATGATCTGAGCTGTCATCTCTGAAACAAGCTTCCTCGAGGAAGCTCCTGGTAACATATTCAAATTTATGCTGGGTTCTTTCTCAGGTGGTGGTTTCAGCTTCAAGTGCCCAGAAGAAGAGGTTTCCTTTCCTCCTGAAGAAACAGGCTTTTATCAGCTTTGTGCCTGTACAGGTCTTGTGACACAGAAATCCCCTCACTTTTATTTCACCTGGATGGTTTGCCCTGTGAAATACTTGAATAAAACCTAAAGTGATTTTACTGCCATATTATTTTCCTGAGCTTTGAATAACTGTTCCCAGTGATGCCTTCTGGAGGCTGACCTGAAACAGAGACTAGACAGAGCAAAAGATAAAGTAGGTATTTATGAAAGGGCCCCAATGGGCTTAACACCTGGGTTGCACAAGAGCCCAGCTGAATCACACTTAGGATGCATCCCAAAATGGATACCTGATCATGAGGTCTCACACTTTTATAAGTTCTGGTCCATTAGTATATTAGAATCAATTGTCCAACCATAGCTTCAGGTTATTAAGCTCCATCCTTCTTGTTTTTTCTTCTCACTTCACCATTGTTTTTGTTCTTGGGTCTGAAAGTTGTCCTTGGTATCAAACTAGAGACCATCCCTACTCTGTGAAGAGAACTTGGTAGCACTTAATATGAAATCGAAAACTACTCACCAAAACAGCACAGAGTCTAAAAAATATAACAGCTAAACCCTAAGGCATTACCATCAAACCCCACTGACAGTCCAATCTAGAGCCCCATTTTGGGCAGGGATGAGCAGGATGGGGTGTCTCCCAGAGCATCTCCAAACACACAAACACCCTGATGGTGTGCAGCAGGGTCCAGGTGGGATTTTTTTGTGCTCGGTGTTTTCACACCAGGATAGAAACCATGAGAGTTTCTGGCTGTGCCACTTGCCATGTTTTCCTGCAGGCAGTTGCCTTGGGGCATATGTTGCGGAGGGATTTTTTTGCAGCCTTTGTGTTATTTCTCAAGCCCTTGTGTCAAATTTCCAGTGAACAGTTTGGATTGTTCCTCTCTGGTCTGCTGCCACGTGAGCCGGTGTGGGAGCACAAATCCACAGGATGGAGTGGTCATGGTCTTTTTGTGACAGCCAAAGATTTAAGGCATGAGGTGCAGCTGGCTGGGATCCAAATATGTTTCCAAATTGCACCGAAAATTGTGGCTCCATAATACCTGTGAGTGGAAGAAGGAAATGGGATGAGACAGGAGCAGAAATTAGCTTAAAAGGTGATATTTGCCACAGTGTTTGAGGCTGTTAT
This sequence comes from Certhia americana, assembly GCA_018697195.1. Classification (NCBI taxonomy): domain Eukaryota; kingdom Metazoa; phylum Chordata; class Aves; order Passeriformes; family Certhiidae; genus Certhia; species Certhia americana. Next base: position 4,119,091 of record CM031868.1, on the reverse strand, counting down.
TTCTGTAATTTGCTGGGTTTTGCTGTCCTTTGACCGTTTACACCCAATTCAGCTGCTCTGTAGGTTATAATGAACTACCTGAGAGTAAACTCTTTGTGTTGGAGGACGGAGAAGTAAGTGCAGTGTAACTTACATAATTCCTGTACATTAGAAATTGAAAGTCTTTCCCTTATTAAGTGGCAGATTTCTGTGGAAGAGTCTTTACTAATGCTTTTACCTAATGATATAATTTGAGTTATTTCCAATATTTTCAGTGTCAATCATTATGCAAGTACTGAAGTTTCTTTCTTCAGGCTTTTCATTTCTGCAAATGTGGCTGCAGAAAAGCACAACTGACTGAGCTGTCTCTGGAAACATCTGGAACAAAACACCCTGGTTTTGGTATCTTTTGGAAGTGTTTCAGCTGGAAAAGTGAATCTGTGTTGTCTTTGCAATCTGATGGGATCCTGAGCTGGCATCCAGCTTGTTCTGGCCCTGTTCCAACAACATCCACCGTTCATGAGTTCCACAGAGAAAATACATTTGAGCTCAGTCAATTGTTTTCAGAAAAAGAGAATCTGTGAATTTTTATTTAGAATTTGGAGATCAGAAAGGCAGAAGTGTGACTTAACCTTCCATGCCCTCCGAAGTCCTGGCAGGACTTGGATTTTTCCACAGGGAAACCTCCAGGCTCTGCTTCCTCTACAATGTTGGTTTTTTTTTTTTTTTGTGATTTTCTTTTCCTCTAAGCCCTCTGTAGTGGTTTTAATGTGGCAGTTGAACAGCAGATAGATGGTAAGTACAAGAAAATGTTGAGAGGGTGGGTAGGCTAGGTACTACACTGGCTAGGTACTTATTTTTTCAGATTAGTGTTCGCATAGGCGCAAAAAATGAACCTTTAAATGCTGGAAACTTAAGATCAACACTTAATAGATTATCTTGTCTCTTTCTTTAAAATGAGTTCTATAGTATTAGTGACTACCTGACAAACAGTGATGAATGCAGTCCCTTTGCTGTTTTCTCTTCAGGGCAAAGCAATTAAGCACTATTACATGTTAGAATTTAACATTGCTCTGTGTTGGGATTCATTTGTGCACATTGAAGTGAAAGCAGAAACGATCAACAAACATCAGTGTAATGACGTGTTCCAACTTTGATAAGGAAATTACACCTTGTCCCTAATGGGCTGTGGGAATTTCAGGGAGTTATTTGCCTATGAATGCTCTTACTCAGAGGATGTGAAAGCAGTACACTCATCTCCTCACACATCCTCAGCCATCACCTGCTGCTCTGAATTAACTTATGAGGCACAAATAAAAGTGTCTCAAGTCTTTTACAAACTTAAAAAAAATTAAGTTTAAATGTCAAGAATGAAATCATCTGACTTAATAATACTGTAGGTGTGTGTGACAAGGCATCTTTCATAAAGAGCACAGAAAACAAGCTCTCCAACTGTGCCATTCCCATTCTGTGGAAGTGACAAAAAGAGTGCATCCTGCTTTTTCAGTTGTTTACAGGAACTTACCACAGCTTTTCCATTTGCTGTTAATACTTGGAACAAGCGTTGGAAGCAGGTGAGGAAAGTCATGATGGAGATTCTTGGAACTAAATTGGAGTTGGATTAACTTGGAATTGCTTTTGAAGTGCTAAAACTTTGTAAAGGGGATTATGAAGAATGGAATATCTCTACTGAAGTCATTGAGGCATGTTTGAAAATTCACCAGTATTTCCTCATAAGCCTCTAGTGGAATGTTCTCATCTCTGTACAAATTTGGAGTGGAGACACTGAATATAAACCAGGCTCAGGAACCACTTTCTCAAGGCTCCATTAGTCCATTTAAAAATCCCAGTTTTAGTGAATACTTGCTGGTCTCTTCTCCCAGAGACTGAACTGTGAGTACCTGCTAGTAAACCTGACCTGGAGAATGGGGCAGATTTTTCTGTAATGAGACCTTGCCTTGGTGTTTGATCAGGTGAAGCTGTCTGCTGTTTTTCTTGGCTTTTTGAGGTTGCTGTCATCATTTGAGAAGTCAGGATAAAACTATTACAGTGCTTCAGCATTTCTGTAATTTCCTTCAGCAGTTAGTAGTGGTGTCAATACAATTTTCCCAGCTTAGAGTTAAATTCAGTGAAATGATAAAACCGACCTGTGTTAGAAAGTTTGATGGTGGGTAAAAAAGCGGAGACAAATCTTCCCACTCTATGAACATTATTTATACCATATTCCTTCATAAAATTTTTAGTGGAGTCTCCTCTTTGTCTTAGTCTGAATTATGTAAAACTGGGTATGGCCTGAGAAATTTAAAGTGGCTGTAATGGTGTCAGTCTATTCAATTTACAGCCAATCTTTTTTCTCTTAGAACCTCAAACAGAGGTTCTAAGAGAGGTTCTCAGACTACTTTCATCCAGCCTTTTAACCTTCCATTGATTATCAAGGGAAGGAGATGTGCAGGTGTAATGCTTCCACATAGAAATTTGCATGTATAAGATCCCAAACATATGCGTCTGTTTCGGGTTAAAAAAATCCAAGCCACCACTAATGGGCAGGATCCTAACTCCTCAGTACAGTTCAAATAATTGTAGCAATGAGGATGTAACAGAAAAAGCTTCTGTTGCCCCAGGAAAGACCAAGTGCCTTCAGCAGAACTGGAACATTCTGTGCTGATGTTGCCATGGGAATCACCACATTCTTGCTGCTGTCCTGAGCAAGAGCACCAGAGAGGTATAGGTTAAAATTGCTGGGTTTGTGTAGGAATTGCACCTCTTGATGGTGGCCTAACTTTTACTTTCTTGTAATGAGCAGGACAAGCTCCCAAAACAGGAATTCCCTGTCCCCTGCCACCTCCCACTCCCCACATCTGCACAGGAGTTTGCAGAGATGCATGGGTGGCTGCATGACGTTTGCTAAGCCCTGAGGAGCTGGTGCTTACCTGGGGCAGGAATTGTCCAGAAGATGCTGCGCTGGAGTCAATCTGGAACTGCAGAGGTGTCTGAGCAATTTGTACAGCACAAACTTTGTACAGCTTGTGAGCACAGAGACATTTCCAAGCACTGTGTGCTTGTCCTGCCACTCTGCTGTCCTTGATCCCTGGTCAGCAGGGATCCAATGCCATCTTTGCAAGGCCCACGCTGGGGCTCTGGAGTCATTATCTATCCACAAGAGCTGCCTTCCAAGGGGAGGGATTTGTTTGGGAACTCATTGCTCCAGGTAGCAATGATCCATCAAAATCACTTCACAAACTAAAGTGACTGTTCAGGTGGGGACAGTTGATTTATTGTGAAAGAAAAGGAATCTTAAATTTCAATATCTATGTAAAGAAGCCTCTGGAGTATCATCAATGTTTGATCTTTGAGCTCAGCTGTTTCCATGAGTGGAATGTTACTGCTTTTCTAGTGTCAGGGTACTATAAAAATAGGCTCTTGATGGATGAGCATCCAAAAGGATGCTTTTCCCCCAGCTCTGCTGAATATTATATATATATAAACCTATTGAATATAAACTTGTGTTGGTTTACAGAGTTGAAGGTATTAAATTTCTTACACGCTCTAAGTGCTGACCCCAGAGAAGGCAAAGCCTGCTTAAGCAATTAATATATTGAGTGCCAGACAAATGTTATCACCATTTCATTTGCTTGTGCCAGTAGCACTCATTGGGTGTTGTTTAAATTTCACTGGCAGCTCAAGCACAGCTAAAAATAAATTCATTTGTTTATAGACTTCTTTGACAACATCCAAATAAACCCACATTGTGTTGTTTTGAACAGAAGGCACAAAGCCAGCTGAGTGCTCCCTTTGAATGTGGCTAAAACCTGCTGTTAGGTGGCTGAGGTTGGTTCTACACCTGCTTTTTTCCCTCCCACCCTGTTTTATTCCCATTGAAACCTTTTTCGTGTCAATGTGCTCTTACTGAAGTATAGGTGTTAGTCTGCAGTGTGAACAGCAGGTCCTGTTTTGTGCTAAATGGCCGAAGAAGAGAGTGAAAAGTGGCAGCAGGGGGACTGTTAATCCTTGGGTCTGGAAATCCAGGACAGAGATCCTGAGTTCTTGCGTGCATATCCATAAATCTAAGGGAAGGGGGCTGCACATGCTGCAGTGAACTTGGAAAAGGTTAGCAATGTTCCAGAGGTCACCTGGACTTTCTGGCAGGGGAGCAGTGAGAGTCTTCACATTATATCAGCTCAAGGACAAGAGGAAGCGAAGGAAGATAACAAGGAGGACAAATGACATCAGCCATGATATCTCCAGTTGTGAGATGCAGGGGTTTGGCTGTCCTGGAGCTGCTGAGCTCTGGAATGAACAAATGCTTCTTGTAAGAAGGGGAAATGCTAAGACAAAATGTCTTGGCAGTAAGAATAATTCTGAGAAGGTTGCTGTGGGAATAGCCTGACTTGCTGTGGGAACTGGGCTTCTTTACCTCTCTCTCTCAGGGATGTGTGGAAAAGTTCCTGCATAAACTGACAGCTGGACTCCATGTTCCCTGCTCAGCCCTGTGCTCGCTGTGCCAGGGGAGCAAACAAGGCTGCAAGTCACCCTCTTAGTGGGAGCCATGGCTTGGATCCTCTGTTAGTGTGTTGTAGCTATGGTGGAGCAGATGGGCCAAAATGCAATGAATCAGCTTGATGAGATAATGCTTAATGAAACCACAGAATCCCAGAATGGTTTGGGTTGGAAGGACCTTAAAGCTCATTCAGTGTCACCCCTGCCATGGCTAGGGAAACCTTCCTGTGCTGTCCCAGAGTGCTCCAAGCCCTGTCCAGCCTGGCCTGAGACACTGCCAGGGATGCAGCAGCCATCCTGGGGAACCTGGTGTTTTGCTTTTTTTTTTTTTTTTTTAACAGGAGGAGTGTAAAAAGTTATGAAGTGGGTTTGAGCAGAGAGAACTCATCTCAAAGGTACAGAACTGTGAATGTTTTCTTGCTAGTGGCAAATGGAGGTGGACAGGATCTGCTTTCACTTTAGGTGGTTATGCCACCAGAAACCAAGAGTGAAATATATTGCTGTGAACAGTGACACACTATTTTTTGCACTACTCTGAGGATTAAAAACCCAAAACAAGCAGCAAAACTCTTCATTCAACAGCAAAACCTCTGAAGACTTATTGGCTGCGTCCAGGTCAGTATGAGCTGCTGGAGAGTGCTTTGACCTAAAGGACAAAAATAAGATGTGGCAATGTCAAGAGGCAATTGAAAATTCCAAACTAAATTGTGGGAAAACCAGGTAGAGCTTATAGTGCTTAGATTAGAGATCTCTCAGGGAGTGTTTGAGTAGCACTTATGGGGGATAAAGAAGGTATTTGAAGTAAAGCTTCTAAATGCTGAATGGATTAGTGGTTAAAACTCTCCCTGAAGGTTGTGAAGGTACTGAAGCTTGTGTTTGGGGACTGATTTTAAGAAAGGGGAAAAGCCACCCCACAAACCATGTTAAGCGTTGCCTCTCCCCACTTAGGCCCCTAAAAAAAATCAAAAAACCTCACTGAAAAAAACCCTCAAAATCAAACAAAGCAAATAAAAAGCCCCCATCAAAACTCTTCTAAGGCATTTTTCAGAAGTGAAGAAATGGACTATGTTGCTCCATTCAGTGCCAACATAATTTCAAAAACCTGTAACCTCCAGATTCTCAAAGGAAGGACATATTCTATGGGGTGGCTGTGCCAGTAACCACTGCAGGTTGTGGGACAGATGGAAGCTGACTAATAGCAAGAAAACCATTAGCTGTAAGTACACCCATTATGATTGAAACTGAGGCCTTCAGAAATCCAGAGAAATCTGGATATCCAGAGAAGAATCCTGACTGTGGAATTGTCTGAGTGTTTTTGTATCTTCTGCATGCAGACTTAATAGTTACAAATTACAGTGTTTCTACAGATTTAACTGAGAGTTGAAATAAAACAAGTTGAAGACTTAAATCCTATTCTTCAGGCAGTCTGCCTGGTGAGCTATAGCAGTAGAATATGCACTTGGTTTTGTCTTAATCTTTTCAGGTTTTCTAATTCCGATTTAATTAGAGGAAAGAGTTACCTCAATGGCAGCAGAGCTCCTGTGGCTTTTGGAATTTCCAAGTGGCTCAGGTTTGCTCTAGGGGCAGGTAAATACAGTTTCCAAAATGATTGGGCATAGACATCCTTTAGGAAGGAATTGTTCCCTGGAAGGGTAGTGAGGCTCTGGCACAGGGTGCCCCGAGCAGCTGTGACTGCCCCATGATCCCTGGCAGTGTCCAAGGCCAGGTTGGACAGGGCTCAGAGCAACCTGGCACAGTGGGAGGTGTCCCTGCCCATGGCAGGGGTGGGGCTGGATGAGCTTTAAAACCCTGTTCCACCCAAACCGTTCTGGGATTCTGTGATGTCCCTGAAATGATCTGTGAAGAACAGCAGCTCCTGTCCTTAGTGGTGACAGGGCTCTTCCCAAGGCAGGTCACAGCAAGTCCACCAAGTACAGGTTTTATGACTCCAAATGTCTCAGGTTCTTTTCATGTTTGGCACCATCCTGAGCACTGCCGGTGCAGACAGTGAGGTTAATCCAGAGGTTGAGTTTATTGAGGCTTTAAAACTTTTCTTACACATTTGTATTCAATTCAGTTTGTTCTCTAGAAGCACCATCAATTGTTTCTAAAAAATGTCTGTCCCACTATGACATGAAATGAACACGCACACTCACTATGACTCTCTTTGCAAAAAAAGGAGGAAAAGAGGAAGTTTATTGTATGACCTCAATATTTAGGACAAAAGGACTTGGGTCTAGTTACCCTGAAAATTTCATCCATAAAATGCCTCGGTTTAAATTGCTTAGGGAGGTTTCCAGGGTTGGGTTTTGTACTTATTGTTGGTTCAGTGAATGAATTACTGGGGTGGAGGGTTGATGACAGCTGTCCCCATCAGTGTCACTGTGTTCTTTCTCCTTATGGAATAAATGTAGATCTTGTCTTATGTGAATTGAGAAGGGGAGAGCTGTAGTGGTCTCCAATTATGTCCTTAGGATTAATGACATAAATTTCATGGGCAGAAAATGTTTCATTCTTGTTGAAGGTTCTTGGCTTTTAACTCTCTGATCCTGCATATATCTAAAGTACATTTTGATAACAACCCTCTGCAAGCAAAAGATTTTACTGGGGAACATAGAAATGCTAGATACAAATGAAAGATGAAAATTGATTTGATAATTTTCTAAATATTTATGGCTGATGATTGCATGTTGAGAGGCTGAATTGACGAGAAAGTGCTCTGCTGTGAATATCTTCATAGTCTGAGAACCATTTAGCTGCTGTTAAAGGCAGGAAGGATCTCTAAAAGGAACCATAATTGAAACCATGATTGTTGAAAAGCAACACTGGCAGCCTCACTTTTTCTGAATGTAAGATCAAAGGATGAGCTTCTTGTTTAAACCCCAGTCTTAGGGAGATTTTTCTTTCTTTGTAAGGCCTTACCTGGAAATGGAAAGAGATCCAAAATAATCTTGTCCCGTGACTTTCTGCCTCTGCTTACCCTTAATTTAAGCTGAAATAATGCCTTCGGTATTCAGTATTCACATTCAATACAGGTGATCACCACAGGCTAATGCCTTGTCCTCCTGCAGAAAATGGGTGGTGACAAGAATTTTGGAGAGAGACTTCTGATGTGCAGTTTAGATATTAAAAAGTTGCTGTGCAGCTCTTCAGTACTTTTGGGGTTAAATTGCAATTCTCTCCCTCGGCTGTTAAAAACCCACTCCACACCTCAGTTAATGAACTGAGCTGGAAGGACACATCTAAAGGAATTTTGGTTGTGAAGTTGCTCATTCCTTAGCTGGGATGGGGACAGGCAAGGCTGCAGGTCAAAGGTGCAGAAATAACTGGATTGGGAAGTTTCAGCTGCAGGGAAAATAAGGAATTGCCTCATTTGCAAAATGATAAATATAATAAGAATTAGGTGGTTTTGAAACAGAATGGAGGCAGCCTTTCAGTTTTCTGATTCTTTTTTTTCTTAAAAGCTGTTGCAAATTATAAACAATTGAAGGGGAGGGAGCGAGGAAAAGAGGTAAAATGGTTTTGAGAGTTCATAAAACAAGGATATTTTACTCATATTTTACCACTTGAGATTCAAGTCTTCATTCTGGTGCTGGCTTTAAGATCACCCCTCGCTTGTCGAAGCGAAATATTTGCTTCCTTTCCATATGGCTCTTTGGCAGTGCTTGTGCTTAGATCATCAGTTGGCTGCTCTGTGCAACCTAATGGCTTCATCTTGTGAGGAAGGGGTTGGTGAGAGGCAGGCAGGCTGCAGGGATGTGTTACCCTGGAGCATTTCACTTCTCCAGACCCTGCACACCCTGAACTCCCCACCTGCTGCAGGAGTGGGAGCAGAGGGAGAGCCTGGGGGAGCAAAGCTTCCTCCTGTGTGTTCTGCTTGGCTGTGTTCCCATCCCATGGAATAAATGGGATGGAATCCCACTGATCACAATCCTGTTTTCTGTGCTTCTCAGTGCATGTGAAGGGCCTGTGTTCAGGACAGAGCAGGGCAAAACTGGCCAGAATGGTGACAGTGTTGTGACACATGCCAGGCCCCTCAGGGGGCATGGAGCAGAGCAGCTACTGGACTCTGCTCCATCTCCCAGTGGTGACACCAAACGCTCTGGACAGAAGCAAAATATGTCTTAGCTTGTCTGAAGCACAGCTGCTTTGGGCTGCCCCAGATGTGTCAGGACAGTGGCACATCCCTTCCCTGCCCAGGTCACAGAGTTAGCAGCATTTCTCTGGTCAGGCACAAACAGCACCACTTAAATGCTGAGTTTCCTGTGTGTTTAGCTGTTGGTGTTGGCTATTCTGGCCTGGGAGGCAGTTCTAGGCTGTCCAGATGGTGCTGGGAGGCAGCACCTGCTGGTGTGTCCGTGTTCCTTGCTGGGGAGGCTGCTCCTGCTCCCACCAAGTGCAGAAATGGTCCCAGTAACCTTGATGGGAAGCACAGGCTGCCTGCTTTAGAGCCTGGCCATTGCTCCAAACTATTTTCAGGCATCAAGAGAGACCAAGTTTCTAGAAAACCTGTGCTGGCTGAAGAAGGTGAGCGTGGGGAGGGCTCACCACGCCCGTGGCTGGGCAGGGACATCAGGATGGGCTTCTGCAAATCCCTCCTCAGAGATCTCTGAGAGCTTGGAAGGGACATTTCTTGGACAGAGTGGCTGTAAGCAGTCCAGGAATGGATATAACAAGCTTGTTATGGGAAAAGCTGCATTTCCATGTTATTTGCATTGGATCACAGGATGGTTCAAGTTGGAAGGGACCACTCACTGGAGGTCATCCACACCAACCTCCCCACTCAAACAGGGCTCGCTAGATCTCAGGATTGTGTCCAGATGGCCAGGCTGGAGTAGAGAATACAGTGAGTTGTCTGTGTGAGAGAAGTGTCTGCTGCCTCTTGTGGGCTGAGACATGTCTGCTTGGGCTTAACATGGCAAAAATGGAATCCATGAAAGAGGCTCTCTTCAGTGTTCCTGTCCAGGCTCACAGTTAGAGTTCACTTTAAAGTTTAAAAAAAAAAAAAGAAAAAAAGCCATAGTCCATGGGTAACAGCTTTGAAAGGACTGAAGAGCTTCTGGTGGTCACTGCCACATGAGCAGTGCATTCCCAGAGCTGGCATGAGAGGATTCTGCTGAGGCTGGAGGTGCTCTGCACAAATAGGAGTGCACATAATCTGCATATAATATCTGTAAATTTGTATTAAAAAATGGCATAATATTTACTGTCACTTAAGATGGCTAAAAGGTCTGTTTCTTTAATGGGAGTTGGAGAAAATAAGGACAAAAAGAATGTGATTAACAATGTTCTGGCTGAAATACTGTGCTGTCTCATTGAACATGGTTAATTTGTGGCTGTAGGTCTAAAATCCAGTCAATTTAGCAAACAGATTCTTTTCAGTCAGTCTTGTGCTGTGCTTTAACACAGAGCTCACACCACACCCTCCCCCACAGCCCAGCAGGGCTCCTTGCCCCTTGTGGGTGTTCCTGGGGAGAGTGACCATACTTGGGAATTGTCTCGTTGGGTGTTCCTGGGGAGAGTGACCTTACTTGGGAATTGTCTGATTTGGGGGGAAGCCCTTCCAGCAGTACCTGGTAGTTATCCACAGCACACAGCAGGAACTGGGCATGTCCTGTCTGCCTTTGTTTCAAAATGGTGCCTGAAAATGCTTCTTACATAAGTGACCTTGGATTTTGCAGTGGGTGATTCCCAGGTTTAGCTCACATTAACTTGTCTGCATGATGCCATTCCATGTGGGAGGTGCTGTCCTTTTATGCTTGAGCTGCCACAAGATCATGGTCCAAGAAGCAACCCAAATTTAGCTTGTATCTATTGCTGAGATGACTTTTAAATCTTACACTGTTTGGGGCTTGATTGAAACTTTTTTTCAGCTTGGTGGTGGGAAACCACATCTAAACTCTTTCTGCTCTCTGCACTCAGAATATATTTATGGCTTTTTCTGAGGGTGGGAGCAGTGGACGGGTGCCCAGTGAGCTGAAGTGTGTGGAACATTGAGATAAATGAACCAGAAGGCTTTCAATACGTTCATCATGACATCAAACCAGTGTTTAAAAACATGGAATATGTCAGAGACACATTTTTGTGTTTCTTGAAGTTACCGAGAATCCTGGGACCTTAGTGTAAGGTTGGTACCATGATAGCTTAGCTGGAGTTTTGTGGGAGGCTGTGGTGAGTTTGTTTAATTACATTGATGTAAAGGTGTTCACCCTGTTGTGCATAATGACAGATGCTCACTGAAGGAGCTTAATTAGTGGTGGAATTCATCATTTTTCTCATCCTGAAGCTCACCTTGTTAAAATGCTACTGACTGGGCAGTTCTTAATAGGTTTTTTCACCACTTCTTTCAAGTCTTCAGCCCAGTAGAATCTCTTGACTCCACCGAATACACAGAGCCTTGCTGGCCACACACTGGTTTTTGGGGAAGGAGAATTTCCACTGGCAGTGTCTGTTGGATGTAGGCTGGGTGGGACAGGGCTTGGAGCAGTCTGGGCTGGTGGGAGGTGTCCCTGCCCATGGCAGGGGTGAAATGAGATGGGCTTCCAACTCAAATAATTCCCAGTTTATACATTGCTGGTAGTGCTCTGGTGCTGATCCAGATCCTTAGGCACAGGTATAAAGGCAGGACTGTGTGTCTGAGCTGGGGAAATCTTATTCCAACTTGACTCCATGCTGTTCCTGAGGCAGCTCTTCTCAGACTCCTGGGAGGAGAGTGTTGCTTTCCTTGGCAGAGCTTTGCACATCTGCTGGGATCCACAGGGGCATAGAACATCATTCACACCCAGCAGGCTCAAATAAAATTCCTGGAAAGCTCTAATAGCCTTTAGATGGGGTTGGAGGTTTCCTGGCAACATCTGCCTTGGTTTGAAATGCTGCTCAGAACATTCACCTACAGGAACCTCACACTATTCCCTGCTCCTCATACAAGGAGTATCATTTTGGTAACCATCAATGAATTCTCTCTGGAGCTCTCTCCCTTGAAGGAAATCTGTTCCTCTGCATTACAGATGCTGAAAGATTTAACATGCTACAAAAGAGCAACCTGTGCTGGGTGCAGTTTTGGTTTTGAGGCACATTCTGTGCTCAAAGCTTAATCAAATGCATTGATCCTCATATTACTGTGTAAAGATTTGGTTCAATCTTTTCCTTTTGTAAAAAGTGGAATTAGAATGCTCTTTAATACCTGGTTACTCTAAGAGTCTTCTACAATAATATCAGCTCTTGTGGCTTGTGAGAAAATGCATTTCAGATGGAGTCTGATTATTCAGTGGATGTTCGATATGCTGTTAGAAACCTTGGCTTTTCCCCAGTTCTTTTTATTCTGATGGAAGTGACAGCTCCAAGGGGGTGAGATCTGAGTGGGATTCCCACCACAGGAGTGGCTCTGTGGACTATTTAAAGCCCTGTCCACTTGTGAGTTCTTACAGAAAGGTTTCACTTCTGCTTTTGGCTGGTTTTGTACCCCCAAACATGAATCCTAGACAAATAGAGTTTTAAAACTGTTAAAACTACTTGCTGTATAATTTTACAGGGCATTGCCATAACTCATTGCCTAAGTAAAATAGCTGCTCAGCTAGGAATTGTTTCAGGTGTAATTGTATATCTCAGTCCATGTCATACACCTCGATGGTTCTGAGCAGCGTTTAATTTTGAAAATGATTACTTTAACGAGCAAGAGGAAAGCTGCTCCTGAGGCTGCCTTTGGAAGCAGCTTTACCTTGTGCTGTTCCACTTCGAAGTGCACCTTTAGGTGTAAACAACAAATCAGATGCCACAAGACTTTCAGCTTGTTTTTATGGCTCTTGGGGGGAATAATGGGAATTGAACATTTCCTGCTGGCATGAGCAAAAATCTTTGGAATGAGGAAAAGCCACTGAAGGAGCTCTGCTGCTGCTGCTGCGTTTTTGAGGTTCTGCTGTCAGCCCAAAGAGCAGGAGACTTGGGAATGGGAACCTCCCACATTCCCAATCTGAAGGGCTTTTCCATCCTGGGCTTTTCCCAAAGTTTTCCTTGAAATTTTGTTATTCCTGTAATGGCTTGCAATTTTTAGGAGCTAACACCTCCCACTAAGGATGGTTTGTTGGGATATTGCCAACCAAGTCAGTAACTGGAAGCCAAGATAGTTGATTTGTTGTTCGCTTGCATGGGATTTTTATAGGAGGATAATGGTGACAAAGATAAACCATTTTGGTAGTGTGAGTGGAGCTGTTTTCTGAAATATCCGTGTTTTGGATGGGCTGGCAGGCAGTGATGGCAATACTTGGTTAAACTCAGAAATCATTCAGGATTTTAATGGTCACTTTGGTTTGCAGCCTCCTGTAAATCTCAAATACTGGGGTTTTTTTGTTTTTCTTTACATTTGGTTCTTGGCTCAAGATTTGTTATAATGGTACCAGTTCCTCCAGGCCTGTGTTGCAATGAAATTACAGTGATTACTTCTGGTAGGAAAATAATTTCTTCTCTTGGCTATAACTATCTCTAAAAGGATGTGTTTCACTGTATTTCCTACTGAGAATGGAATTTGTGAGGACAGGAGGAAGACAAACTTGTACTTCAATTGGAATGTAATATTGTAATATTTAATTCTACTCAAAATGAAATCTTGGAAACCATCCAGGGCTGAGAGGAGAAATCTTGGAGAACATTGCCTGACATTTATCTCATCAGTGATACAACTCAGGTATCTAAATGGAATCTGTGCTGTTCCAAGGACTACAGCACAGAAGATATTCTACATATTGTGGGCATTTTTTCCCCCCACATTAAGGTCTGCCTTGAAATAAAAAATGCAAGAATACTGCCAGAAACCTTTTCACCTTTCTCCTTGTCTCAGCAGTGCCAGTATCATTTCTTTTGTCTGGGTCAAAAGGAAAAAAATCTAACCCAGAGCCCAGAACATGCTTCCTGTACGAGCAGGAACATTAAATATCGATCCCCAATCCTGCCTTTTAAAGAATACTTAAAATCGAATGCTTTGTCTCAAACTACAAGCAGAAGGTTCTTTCAGTGCTGTGTTCATTCAGCCCTGCTCATCAGTTACTCTCATCCCCTGAGCAAAATTGACCAGCTCTGAACAAGTCTTTGGAATTTACTCGAGTAAATCTTACCCTTAAAAATGCAAACTCAGCAGCTGCAAAATTTCCCGGCTTTTCTGGGGATGCTGAAAATAAAAAAAGGGGTGGGTGGTGGGCCCCCTTTAACTGTTTGCTGTGCTGGGTTGGGGGTGATCAGCTGGAGATCACCCTCCCCTCACTGAGAATAGTTCTTGGATCCTACTGGGAGAAGAAATGTGTCACTGGAATGGTGGTTTGGGGTGGCTGTTGCCACTTCTGGTGACATTGGAATGCTTTGAGCACTCAGAGGTGTTTTCCCTGTTGGATGAGTTTGTTCTTCCAGCCCAGAGGAAAGGCAGGAAATTAAGACATTAATGAAGCAGTTGTCTCCTGTGTTTGAGAACTTGAAAGCATGAGCAATTACATGAGCATCTTTCCCAGTGTAAGGTGTATGATCTGCCAGATGGAATTGGCTGAGAGCTGAGTGTGGGAAGGTGGCACTTAAACACTGGATTCATTAATTTTTTCATTACTCCTGGGGGTGCAGGGCTGAGCTCAGCTTCATGGGACTTCCCTGCTTAGAAAACTGCTTTTAAGTGGCTGTGTCTGTTAAACAAATGTGTTTGTACTTGTTCTTTAGTTTCTAAGGACTGTTTTTAGTTCCTAAAGAACTCCCTCTGTCTTTGAGGAGGCAAAGGAATTGGGCAAGTGTTCTATGATTTCTTCTGGATTTTTGTTTGGTCATGAAATTTGAAAATTATGTTTTCATTTCTCCTTGGACATGAAATTCTTTTCAGTGTGAGTGATCCAGAATTACATTTCTTTGCTTAAAAAATATTGGGAGAAGAGGAAAGGCTTTGTTCCAAGTTTGATTGTTGAAATTATCCCACCTTAAACCTGCCCCTCTGTAACTTGCTGCATCTTATCCCTCCTTCTTGAACATTTCTGACATTCAGAAAAGTGTGAAATTTTAGGGATTTTAAATTACCTTTATTTGCCATCCTTGGTCCTTTGAGTGTCTGATAAAGCTGAGTATTGGGTTCCAGTCCTATTTTCCTATGACCTTTTCAGCTGAAGTGTAAAGAGAAGACAAAAATTAAACTGTACAAAATAATCTGCTTCTAGAATAGTGTTAGAGTGCTGCCTTCCACTTGTAAGGATGGAAAATAAATCTCTGTGCATGTTTGAGGAAGATCTTTATTGAGGGTTCAGAGGGTGTCACCTGTTTTAATATTGCAATTATTGACTTCAGCTGCTAACTGGGTTTTAATTTCTAATAGATATCCTCAAAGCCTAAGTAGATCTTTCTTTTCTAAATGTCTTATTAGCAGAAAAAGTACAAGAAGCCCTAGAGCCTCTCACTGAAGTACAGAGGGAGAGAATGCTTGAGAAGATGCATGACTTTTGAATGATAAATGCTTGAAATAACTTTGTCTTAAGTATTTGTATGTTATTTTACAGGTCTGAAGGTGACAGCTCAAGAAGCCTCAGGTATGTGTACATCATCTTGATGTCTTTGTTCTAAGAAAATACTTTATTTAAAAGATTAAATAGAAATAGATATTTTAATTTTTTTGTAACGTGGGCATTATTGGTTGTGCTTAGCATGCCATTGATGTTTTGAGTAAAGGTTCTTTTCCCTTGGATAAGTTACTGAATGATTCTATCTCCAGTGTGGTTTGAGAGTGAGGGGTTAGTTTGGATCATTACAAAGGATTTATGGTTAGTTCCTGGTGCTCCCAATTAAAGTTCCTGCTCGACAGCCCTGTGCCCTGGGGAAGCTCTCTGCCAGCTCCCTGCCAGTTTTGGGGCAGCATCTGTGTTGGGGAGAGGTCCATGGACTTGTTCTGGCTTTCTTAGCAGTCTCCTCTTTTTCACCTGGCAGGGAGAACTTTCATTGACTCATTATTACAATGCTCATTCTACACTTGGAAGGTTCAGATAATGCAAAGAACTTCATGTAATTATCAGATACTTGACTTCCAGCTTACTCACTTGGTGTTTTATACTCAGGGGTGGTTTTTATTCCTACCTCTCTGCAAGCATGGCTGAGTCAAGCTTGTAGAGCATGTAAAAGTGCTCTCAACAGGACTGAGATGTGAAAAATCCATCCTTGAATCTGAAAGTATTCCATATTCATTAGAACATTTCCATTAAGCAGATGCCTTGATTCTCCAGCAGTGTGACTATTGATCAGTGATAGTAAGGTTCATAATATTGACTGTGGCTTCACCATAATATCCTGCAGTGTGTTTTGGGGACTGTCAGGATGTTGCATCTTAAGGCATTTTATTTATTGTAGAACCCCAAAGCAAAGGCAGGACCTTCCCTTGCAGAATTAAAATCCAATTCTTACCCAAAGGTGTGCAGACTATCCCCAAGAACAGGTGAGCTGCAGAACAGTCAGATATCAGAAAATCAGAAGTCTGTAGGAAGGGATTAAAGACCCTCTGAAATGCTTCTGTCTTAGGACAGAATTCAGGATCACTGTGATGTGATCTTGAGGCTGTGCAGGGCGAGTTGGGAATCTGTCTAATGCACAGCAACTGAACTAGATCAAATTCCAAGGCTGCAGTGGGATGCCTGTGGGCATCACTACATTCATTCCTTGGGTTTTTAGCTCCCAGCAGAGTTGCCAATGTGCTTGGCAAGCTGTGGAAGGACTAAGGCTGGTCAGCTGTTGCAAACAGAAAGTTATGCCCCTGGCATGTGGCTTTCCAGCAGTGCAGTCATGTTTCAGCATCAGTGATCACTCTTGTCTGTCCCTGAGCCTCCTGTGGGATTTGGCTGCTCCCATGGATGTGTGCGTGTGGCATCACTGGATGCATCTGGTGAGAGTGGAGCCTAACTCTCTTGCAGGACATGTTTGGGGGGGTTAGGCAGTGCACAGACACAGCTGAAAGCTGCTGACAACTTCAGTTCTGGTTTGGTGCTCCCTGAAAACCAAACTCCAGCCCTGGCTCCTGCTAGGCACCTCCATGCACTGGGATATTTCAGTCAGCGTGTGTTGGACTGACAGGGTAAGGCACTGATGGAACGTGTCCCACATCAGAGTAAGGGTCTGCTCAGGCTTGGTGCCCCTTTGGGACCTGGCAGTGCCACATGGGGCACATCCCACCTGGCTGGGTTGTGGTGGTGGGAATCAGCACCCCATGTTCCTACAGAGACCTGTGGACAGCCAGGCTGAGCCCTGGGGTGCAGATACCATCTTGGTTTGAGGCTGTTCAGTGAATTAATTCTGTTATTCAGTGTGAGCTTGCGCTACTCCAAGACAGCTGCAGACTTCTCTGACAGCCTGATTTTAACCAGACTGATGCAGAGCCACACTCCTGAAATGCTTTTTCAGTGTAAATTCTCTATCGTCCCTCTTAAACTGCATTTTCTTTGCGGTGAAATGTCACTGAGTATGTGCTTTTGTGTTTCTGCCTGCACAATGTCCTGGTCAGCTGTGGTCTTGTCTTGTGCAAAAGCTCCCTAAACTCTGTCGATGTTTAGGCAGCATCTTTACGTCGTGGTTAATTTGCTTCCCACTGTTTTCCTTTTTTTCTGGTAAATGAAGATGAAATGTAATTACCCCAAATGAAATGATATGGGCAGTCTGGGGAATAGTGCTTAATCTCTGAGGAGATAATTGTTCTTGCTCACAAAGAGATCAGCAAATCCAAATGCTGCCCAGCACAATGAAATCAAGGGGTGCAAGGAGCCACAAGAAGATGACAAGGCAGGGAGGGATAAAATGTCCTGTCTCATTAACTGGCCATGTACCAGGTGGAGTGAAGTTAGAAAGGCTTGTGTTTGTGGTCAGTAAATGAAAGTATTGGTTAGGATTGATTGAGTCTCAGCCATTGACACTGAAGATAAAAGGATCATTCCAGATAAACTGAGATGCAGCCAAAGATGTTGGTCTCTCCCAGCTTGTGTGAGTGTAATCAGATTCCTGAGCCAGAGATTGGTTTGGAATAGCTGGTGATTTTCATGTTGCAATGGAATATCCAATACAAGTGATGTCCTGGAATTTTACACTATGGCTCAGTTGCAAAGGACATTGCCCTGGTGGATTTGTTTTCAGTAGCTTTATAGCTGCTTATAACAAGGAAATTGCATCCACCAGATATTTTATAGTGCTGTGAAATGCAGAAAACAAAGAATCTGTGCAGGGACAAGGTTGACACCGCAAAGCAATATGATTCCAAATAATACATTAAAACAACCAAAAATCAGCTTGACTTTATTTGTTTAATTTGGCTTTCCAATTGTCACCAAAAATCATTAATTATCCTGTTGTACAAGCCCTTAAAATTCTTTCTGCTTATAATAGTTGTATGTAATAAATCCACTTTGGTTTCCCATGTAATTTCCAAGCTGAGGTATTTGTTAAATCTATTAAAATGGGTAGATTTCTTTAAACATTTTGCACTCTGAGGTGTAATGTGCACATACAATGTGGAGCTGTCAGTGTGATGGGCTGCTTTAATTAGCTGTCTTTGTTCACATGTTTCCAGGAGAAAATGCAATTTGTTTTACAAGGTATTTTGATATTTAGTGGTGTGATGTGACAACCAAGAAGAAGATATTCTGTGTGCAGTACATCTTATCAAAGTTTGCTAAGATTGTCCCAATGTTTAGTAGCAGATGTTCCTTTTCCATCTGCACAGGCCCTGTGCATTTAAAAATCATTAGAGTGAGGGATTTGAGCAGAGTTGGGAGGTGCAGAGGGGTTCAGGGAGCAGCTCTGATGAGCGAACCTCTGAAATCTGCCCAGAAATAACACCTTTAGGGTTTTGCTTTCTTTTTTTTTCCCCAGTTGCTCTTTCCTAGTTGTATGCTTTTAAAGGAAAAAAAAAAACCCTACAAAATGAAGGAAGCTGTATCAAAACTGCATAAAAGGAGAAGCTTTCGTGGTTCCTGAGCTGAGAGGTGTGAAGGCTGCTGCCAAAAAGGTGTGGTGTCCTAGGAAGAGCTATGTAATAGGCCCAGAAAGAGTGAAAAGGCTGAAGGCTAATTTAAAAATAAGGAGAAAGGAAAAAAAAAAAAAAAAGGTAGCTGAAGTACTAATTATGGGGGAAACATCAGCTATTTAGCTGAACTGAAAGAAAAGTGTGATATTTTTTTTTTCTCCAGTCTGTAATAGATGGAGGATGTGTGGACTTGTCTGTTGAGGATCACAGAGAAAGATTCCTTGTAAAGGTGCACATGAGATTAAGTGAAAAAGTAGTTGTCTAATTTACTTTAGAGCAGGAGGGAATTGTGGAATATCAGCCTTATTCTGTGCTGAGTGGAGTGGGAGGATTGGCTGTGAAACAGACCCTGTCGAACTGCAGGGATGCAGCAGCAGAGAAAGTCCAGCTGGAAGCAAAATTTTAGGAACTTATTGTTTTGTTTTACCTCGGGAAAATCTGCTTGGTCTGTGTGACTCAGCCTCCTCTCTGAGAATCTGCAAAGTACAATTAAACACAGAGAGACTTTGTAAATTTTCAAGTTGAAATGTATTGCTGTGCCATCTAAATGACTCAGTGTCTATATGTAAAAATGACGTTTTTGGTTGGTTTTAATCATCCCGTAATTATTCTGCTACAGTTTTATCACCAGTCCTTAAAATGTGCAAAATCATTGCTTGTTAATAATTTTAACACACATACCCCCAAAATTCTCCTCCAATAGATTTTTACATAAATGTTAGGCTGACCCTCTCCAGCAGAGTGGAATTTGATGAGTCTCCTGATGTTAGTTTAAATTAGTTTTATTGCTGCTAACAGAAGTAAAATATATGGAAACAGCTTCTGGTAGTTGAGATGGCTGTGGAGCTTCCAGTGGCTTTCAAATGATGATGATTTAATCTGAATTTCAGAATGAAAGGAGGACAGTAAACCATTCTTCAAACTGTCAGAACTGCTTCTATGGCATCTTTAACAGTGATGATACATTTGTGATGTTAAAAAATCCTTTTTCTTCCACACAAGATTGTATGAAACACAGACCCAACCAGACTTCCTTATTTCAGTCCCAGTGTCTTGCCTGTGGAACTTAAGCTGCATGTGCTGGTGAGCAGGAGGGATGTGTTTGTGTTTTGATGGTATTTGATGGTATTCAAAAGGTGCCCGTAATTCTGTGCTTCATGTGGATTTTTATTTTTCTGGATTTCTTACTGAAAATCTTCAGGTTCATCATGATGTTTCATAACTTTGGCTTCAGGTGCTGTGAATGATTCTGTCACAGCCACAACACTACCAATGTTTTGTACAAAAACGTCCTGCATGAACTCATTTTCCCCCCCTAATTCCATTCTCTTAGACTCAATCCTCGAGGAAGTCCAAGAGCATTGTTAATGGGTGAATTAAAGGGGAAGAGGAATATTTTTTAAATTTTTTTTTTTTTTGCAGGAGTTGTGTAAACACAGGTAGGTGTCTGCAAACAGGTGAAGTTTTTGCATCAGGAAATGCATTATATTAACAGTTTGAATTATGATTTTTCTACTGAAAAGTAGAATTAAGCCTCACTAAATCCTGGATACCATCCAGGCGGATAAAGCAGCATATGCAAGCATTTTGCCCATGATTATTTCCGCTGGAAATAGACTGCTGTAATTTATGGACCCGAGTACTGATTGTGCTCCACAGAATTCTCTCAACAGGCTGGCGGCAGTTTTTGAATTTGCAATCTCAGAAAGACAATGCTTTGTGAGTGGTTTCACATTAATTCAGTAGTGCAGCTCATTTTTATTCCCAGCTCTTGGAGGGGCTGCTCTGGTTGTCTGTGAGATAAGGCAACATGTGTGCACAGCTTAATTCGGGGAGCCGAGGACATGCAGTGCCAGAGAATTACTCTTCAGCATATATAAAGTTGTTTAGGTTTCCCTCATAATTTTGCCATTCTCTTTGGGTTGCTTTTTGTTCTTTTCTGTTAGAATTCACAGGAAAAGGTGGGTGAATCTTGAGGTTGGAATGGGAGTATAAAGGGGAAATGTGGGGTGTTCTACACTTTCTGTGTGCTCTGTAATGTTCTGTGAGGGCTTTTCCCCTGGTCTGTGCTGTGGGCAGGAGAAACGTGCATTTCTCCCCTCCTTCAGCCACCTGCAGCTGCCTGAGGGGAGTCTCAGTCCTGGAAAACAGAAATGGGACAAATCCAACAGAACCATTTTCAATCATAAAATATCCTGAGTTGGAAGGAACCCACAAGGATATCATAGTCCAACTCCATCCCTACTGTATCTGTGGCAGCGTTCCAGAGAAGGACAGGGTATGGTCTGAAGCTCTCTTATGGGTTTCAAAGTAGTTATTCTATTTATTTATTTATTTGTAATGGAGATGCAGTGTTATTCAAAGAGCCCTGTGAGGACAGGAGTACAACCTGACTTCACAACAGAATTAACCAGCATAATTTTCTCTACAGAACATTGAAAATAGTCTGCAGTAGCTATTGGAAATCCATGTGCAAACTGCTGGGATCATGAGCAGGAGACAGGCACTTGGGTTGAGTGTTGAGGAGTTGCCTCCATGCACTGGTGGGAAAAAAGTCCCTCCTTCCTTGCACATAATTTGTTTCTTTGAAAAGATTTCATGTCTGAGACATTTATAGCTAGGACTTGAAGCTAAAGCAATTTTCCTGTAGTGTTCTACACACTGACAACTTAAATAAAAGGCAGAACTTCCCCAGTTTTTCTTCCTGCTCTCGTTGCTTTATGTAGGTGGTCATGGTTAGATTAATTCTGTCCAACAGGAAAACATGCAGCAAGGAAATAGATCTATGAAAATCATCTGGTAACTTTCAAGGCCTTTGTTTATTTTTTGCTTTCCTAATCTGTATTTTAGGTAGTTTTATGCCTCCATGTTAACTCAAGAATGGTCCATGGATTAGGAATTAACCATGATTCAGGTATCTAGTTCCTTATCTGAGCTGTTTTAATGCTGCTTTTGAAATTGTTCCTGTCAGTGCAATTGTCAATAAATGGAAGATGAAGTGAGCAAACTATATGTTGGGGAAGCTGAGAACAGTTAATAAAAACATAAAGACAAATAGAAAATTTCAGCTTACTACCAAATGCATTATAAATATTTGGAGTCAAGACTAGAGCTTCATTTGTGTTTGTGACTGTAGCAGACAAATATTGTATTGATTTCCAGTTACACTGATGTTGTCGTAACTGGGTATTTAAGTGACGCTGTAGATTTTGCCCCTTCTCAAAGATGAACAAAGGGCAGTAAAAGGCTTTGCTGGGGGTTCCTGGTTATTAAAGCTCAGTAAAGGCTGTAAACTCTGAGTTCATTAGTAGAACTTCCTGACTGGATGCTGTAACCTTTAGTGCCTCCCTGCTTTGTCCCGTCCTGAGCTGTCTTCTCTGGAGGAGAGGAGCAGAAAACGAAGCCTTTCCCTTGTCTCCATAATGGATGCCCTCACTGCTCAAATCCCATATTGATCCAGCAGTCTCAGGTGCTGAACAGATCTTTAAATCCCTCTCAGCTTAGACTTGCCTAACGTCTGCATCAATTTGGCCTCATTAACTCTTCGTTGATTAAATCAAACACATTACTTGGGATACCCCTGTAATTTATTTATAATAATTAACTCTACTGGGGGAATCAGATTTCCTCCTCTGAATTTGAATTCAAGAAGCAGTATCTGTACACAAAAATAGAGATTGGAGCTAAAATTAATAGAGCTGCAGGAAATATTATGTACGTTTAGCATACAACTAATCTGAAAAAGATAAATAGGAACTGACTTGCTCCAAGTCAAGTTTTATTTCACCTGTCTTGTGTAGGGTGCAGTAATAATGAATCCCATACTCAAGAGCCATGTTTTGAAGTATTCCAAGAGTACAGTTAGCAAATGTTCTCTGGGTATCTTAAGACTTTCAGTTTCTTCACTTATTTTTTGTTTATTGTACAAATAGATTTGATATCTAGAAGTTTAGAAGTGGTAAAGATTGGTGTGTATTGCTCATAATAATGAACCTTGAATTCAAATCAATCACATCCTTTCTTTCTGGATACTGCAAACCTGTCATGTGCATGAATTAAGATGGCTTACCATTATTCTGTTTTGGCAAAAAAACATCCCTTTGTGCTCCAGCAAATATCAGAAATCCAGCAAGAATTCATTTCAGCTGCTGGCCTTTTCATAACCCTTCTGCTTTGATGCATAAATTGGGGGAAGTTACCACTCTGCAATGAAGATGAGGATTGAAGCTCACCCATTGTGATTTATCATGTGCTCAGAGTGTACTGAGATAAGCCTGGCCTGCCTGGGCTGTTGCAGCTCTTGATTTTTTGTCATTATCTATTTCTGCTGCTGTTGGTTTTGAAAGGAGCCGCTTGCAAAGGTGCTGCTGGTAAATCCACCTCCTGCCCAACGTGTACACTGCAAAGGGGACAGCAGCCTTTCAGAAGCAGAGCCACAGAGGACTAAAGAGCACCCAGGAAATGACAGGAGGGTGTTTGAGCCTTGCTTTGATTTTGCACTTCATCTATTCTAAATAAGTCTTTGTCTTTCAAGAGCTGTGGCTGTGCACCGCAATGGAATTGGTAATCCTGTGGCTCTCAAACATGCGACACTTCAATAAATAATTTCATTGTGAGTTAGTTGACACTGCTGGATTTTGGTATCAGAACCGTTTAACTGCCTGGCTGACAGACCTTGGAGAAACACAGAAGAGTATCTGGAAAAAGGTGTCATCACTGAGGGGTGGGCACATTGCAGGGAGGGAAATACTGTGTGGGTTGTTTTGAGATGCTGAAGAGGAACCAGGCAAAGAGCACTTAAAATTGAAAACACGAATAGAGCTCCCTTTATAGTCTAAACCAATCTCTTTGGGAGATTCGCCTTTATTTGAAAGTCAATGTCACTTTTCCAAATCCAGATTCATAAGAAATAGTTGACTTAAGTCCTAGCGAGAAGCAGTCATGTTTTGTGTCAGTGTTAAATATAGGAAATTACTGAAGTATTTAAAGGGCTCTAAGAAGCTTTTGAGACTTCTTAAGTCATTTAAATACATATTACTCCATATATCTTAATCACACTGAAAAAAATATTCTTCTGATTTCCCACCTCAGCTCCACAGCAGATGCAGACATATGTATGTGTTTGTTAATGGAATTGTGTAGGCAAAAAGAGTGGGAGCTTTAACATAATTTTCTTTAATTTTTATTTGGATTCATTTTGTAGTAGAAGCAGTGTCAATATGTGCTAATCAAGGCAGGCTGGACAAGCCAGATGGAAAGCTCAAGGGTTACACTTCACCTCATCTCACTGTGTCTATATTTTGGAAAGGTTGTTGACAGACAGACTTACAGACCTAATGTAGGAGATGCAGGATTGTCCTTCTCACCTTCAGCCTCTGGGATGGCAGTGTTTGAATGAAGAGATTTCCCAGATGTGTTTTAGTTGTAGTGCTACTAAGTCCTGAACACTTTTCTCAGACTGTGCTCAGTGAGAATTGGGCTTACCAATTCTTTACCTTGTGCCCTCCAAGAGGAACCTCAATTCTAATTTACATTAGACCATTGAAACAGCAACCTGAAATAACCCCCCAAATCCCACAGCCCATCCTGTAAGGTTGAGTTGGGATCAACTTCCTCTTCTACAAAATTAAGTAGGGAAGTGCTCCCACATGAACATTTGGCCTTTGAGTGCTCCCCAGCACTGCCCTCCCTCACTACTCACCTCAGCCACTCCGAGGCTGAGGCTTTTTTGGAGGTCTTTAATGGGGTTCAGTAATGAGCTTTTTAATTATCACTTGGAGGCCAAACATCCTGGTGCTGTTTCTCAGCCAGAACAGGTCAGTCCTAAAGGTGTGAGATTAGATGAGAATCATAAAAGCTGATTATTCCTTAATTTTCCTTTTGCACTTAGCCAGTGGCAAAATTGATATCTACTCCTTGAAAGGCTGTAGGAGGCTATTAGGCAGTGGATAATTAACAATGGAAGGAGGATTGAAAGGTACAATAAGACTGTAAATTAATTACTGGTTCTTTATTCATAAAGGACAATGTGATTCCTGAAACTTGTCTGTTCCCAGTGCCAGCTACAGGTGGGCAATATTAAGGAATAAAATTATGCAAGTAGAAAATAAGTGCCCTTAACCAAATATGCAAAAGAGGAGTTTTAATTTTTACTCCTGCCAGGTAAACCCTGAGCTCTTGCTTTGTCCTCCTTTCTCCTAACAGTAGTGCAGAGTGTGATGGGCAGGAAATTTCCTCTTAAATGTAAGACATAAGCAGTGGACAGTCAGCACTGACCCCCATGGGCTATTTCCAGTTAAATTCATCCTTCGTTCTATAAATTCCCCAAGTGATGTGGGATCTCTGGCTGGAGCATCTTTGTTTTCCTGTAGCATTAGAAAAGCAAATGAACTCCTGCCTGTCTGATGAAGGTCAAACATCTGTCCAAGCCACATGGATCCCATGCAGCTGTAAACAATTCTCATTAGGAAACAGAAGCTTGTCATTTATGCTCATTTTTTGGGGAGGTTCAAGTTTAAAAAATGGAGTTGTAGAGCAGTTACCCTTCAGTTGCTGTGCGCACGCAGTGCCTTTCACGTTAAAACTTAATGTGTACTTAAGTGATGCTTAAATGAACTGCTGGTAAAAATCCAGATGAAAATTGTGGTGTTGAGAGATGGTGTGATGTGGATTTGCTTTGTGGAACACCAAGAAACAAAAGCAGAAGGGTTTGGATGGTCGAGCCTATTTGGAGTGGAGAGATATTTTTAGGTTTCCAGATTTAGAATGTTTCTTTAAAGTGTTGTTATACCACCTTACTCAGTAATTTCTATTGAAAGCAGAATGGTTTTTTCTGTTGGGCTTTGTTCACTTTCCGTGAACCAAGTACTTGCAAATGTGAACAGCACTGACAAGGAGAACCATCAGCCAAACACTCAGAAATACTCTGTTCAAGAGAAACCATCTCACAAGCAGCTAGAGCTCAGCACTCACACTTTTAACAGCTGTTCTCCTTGAGAGAAAGTATTGATTCTAAAAGTTATAGAAATTGAAAGAGAAAAAAAAAAAGAAACAGCCCAAGAAATTGGTTTTCTGTGTCTTTATTATTGCAAAAAGCTTAAGGAAGGACTTGGGGTGCCAGTAAGGGAGTTGGAATTACCTGCTTGGGGTTGTAGGGTGGTTCATGTAGATGGGTCTGGAGTAAAAATGGTTTGTAAAATCTTGAAGGGTTTAAAAGAAGCAGTATTAACCCAGGGAGTCCATAAGAGCTGGAAATACCAGCTATTTGGGGTTTTTGTTCCTGCAGCTCCCTGGAAGTGGGATCATAGTGTCAGGGGAAGATTCCCCCTGCGCATCTGTTAGGTCAGACTTGTGCTTCTTGTTTCTGGGTTGATCTGTGGTTGGCTTCTTGTTTTTTGGGGGTTTTTTTGGGTTTTTTTAATTAGAAAAAAAGCTTTAGGACCATAGTTGGGATTCTCTCTTCTTATAAGAACCAAAGTATCTTGAAGCTCCTTGTTCCTTTGAGCACTTGGGATGAACTGGCTGTGAGAGGAGAGTAGAGCTGATTGTTAGGACAGTGATTTTAAAGCAGGTGTTTGTAGCCCTTCCTCTCTCCTCTTCTCAAGAGTAATTTCTTCAAAGCCACAGAATTGCCAGTAATCTCAAAACATTTGTCCGTATCCTCTGGGCATTGGTAGGTTAGAGAGGGTTGCGGCGCAAATTGGGGACAAAAAAAAGGTGGCAGAGCAGTATGAAGGGCAGGGAGAGATAAGCTGTTATATAGCTCCACCAGAACAGTAACAGGACAAGAATTCCAATATTCTTTCCAATTTATTTTTTCTCTGTCCCTGAACTCACAGCTGAATCCAAAAAGCTATTAACTTTTTTTCAAGATTTGCTCTGCCCTGGGAATATTGTGTTGGAGGGTCCTACGCTGTAAAGTATCTGAGATTCAGCTGATTGATCAATAATTTAACCAAGTGATTAAACTGAGGCCATAGTAAGCAGAAAAACTGATTGGACAAAACAGAAAATACTTTGAATTAGGAAGAAAAGATGAACTCTGGTTTTGAGGGGGGTGGGGGGTGGGGTGGGTATTCTAAATGAATAGGATTTTTAAACTATGTCTCCAGAAGAGGTATTTTACTGGGCTAATATTTGGAAAGAAGATATCAAGGTAATAGAATGCTGATATTCTGTACTATTTATGATAATGAAAGATACCTGTACTTACAGGGACAAGCAGAGCGTGAAATAGTGCAGGGTGTTCATAGTGGGAATATGGAAGAATGTTTAGAAAAAAGTAAATTAGCAGGAAATTATGAACTTGGCATTGATGGCTATTGATAACCAGATGACCTCGGGTATCTTCCATATCAACTCAGTCCCACTGAGGACCACAGAATATGGTTAGGACAAGGGGGGATGATTTTAAGCTGAAAGAGGAGAGATTTAGATGGGATATTGGGAAGAAATGGTTCCCTGTGATTGTGGGGAGGCCCTGGCCCAGGTTTCCCAGAGAAGCTGTGGTTGCCTCTGCATCCCTGGCAGTGTCCAAGACCAGGCTGGATGGGATTTGGAGGAGCCTGGGATTGTGGAAGGTTCCCCTTCCTGTGGAACAGAATGAACTTTGAGGTCCCTCCCAACTCAAACCACTCTGTGAATCAAAGTTTTTGGTGAGCTGGTTTTAACTAATCTTGCCTGATCTTAACTAGGAGTTTTATTAGGAATTTTGTCTTGGGATTCCTGAGGATGGGGGGGCTGTGTGAGCAGCACTGGTGGCTGTGACCCAGCTCTGGGCTCTGCTTGGGGCAGGAGGTGCTGGAGGTAACCAAACACATGTGAAGGGGTGAGGGAAAGTAGGATTTCACCTGTCAGTTGTTGGGATGAGACCTGTGGCCCCTAATAGCCTCGGCTCAGCCACAGTCTCTTTGAGTCTCTCCCCTAGGAGCCAATTAACTGTAAACTGTAATTAAAAAGAAGTGACTGTGACTTCAAACAGCTTCCTAAGTGCCATTTTCTGTACAAAACAATGACAAATACCTCGAGCTAAGAGAAGGCTTAGTGTATTTTAATATCTTTATGATGAATAAATCATCTTCTTTGTAAGGTTAATGAAAGCAGATGGATGTGAACACTGGAATGCAGTTGCTCATTAGGAATTCCCTTCCAAAGACTGTCCCTCGACAGTCCTGACCAAACAGTCTCTGAGGAGCTGTGGTGTGAAGTGATGATGTTTAATGCAGCAGGAACAGCAGCCTGCTGCCAAATATTTACTGATCTGCACTTAAATCCGATTCATATCTCACCCTTCTTCACATTACAGGAAGGAAGGGCTGCAGTGTCACAAATATTCAAAAAGAGCACACAGTTAAGAGTCTTTGCTGTTAGTGAGACTTGCCATTGAAAGGAGGGCAAGTATTCTTAACACAGAGCAAAATTCTGCTTTTGTGGACACTTTTTTCTGTTACGTTGATACTAAGTGGGTATTTTGATATGTCAAGTGACAAGATAAACACAGCAGAGTTTGCTACTGCTGCTTTTTATAGTTTCATAATGGATGTTCCTCATTCTTAAAAAGGCACTGTGCAGTAAAGATTAATTCACTACCACTTCGTGGGGTTTAAACTGGCTTAGAAACAACTCCACAAACTGGCTAAGAATGACGACAGAATTTATTTCTTTGAAGTGTCTTATTCTTTCTCCTTATTTCTCATTAGTTGTAAACATTAAGTAAAAATTAAGCATCTTCCAGGCGTCTGTGGATGCTCAGATGGCCACTTGTAAGCAGCTCTGGATGTCTGCAGCCAAGAGGGAGAGGTGGCATTAGCCTAAAAATGGAGGGTTTTGTAAGTCCCTAAGAAAATCTCTTCAGATCCCTGGGATCATCATATGAATACCTAGGAGTGTACAGCTTTAGCTGAGTTAGATTTGCTTAACGTATGTATATACATTAAATATGTTCTATATGTTATTAGATAATAAAATAATGTCTATTTATTGCTGAGTTGTAATAGCATTTTATAAAATGCCTCTTTCCCCCTTGCCCTACCTTGGCTGAAAGCTCATTGTCCCTTTTCAGTTCCTGTTCCTGTGATTAGTTTTGCGGGCCCATCTGGATGTGCAGGCTGAAAACCTGCCCTGACTGCTCCTCTCTGTGTTTGAAATGGTCTCTGATTTTTCTGATGGTTTGTTATTAGAAATACCCCAGCAGCTGTGCTGGGGCAGGAGCCAGCTTGTTCTTGTTGATCAGGTTTTGTCATGCCTGCCTTTTGGGACTCTTGTGTTAAAAACACTCCTGGGTGCTCACTGTGGCTGGCTTTTGAGGAAGCAGGGGTGCTGTGGAGGTACAGCAGAATGATTTATCACCAGTGTTCTGCTGGGTTTTCTGTTTATTTTGAGAAATAAGCTGGAGTACAATGCAAGCCCTCCTTCTCTGGCTAGGCTCAAGTTACTGCGTTAATACTGCTTTGAGGATTTCAGAAACCTGTCTCAGGGGTCTGTAAGAGCTGCTGGCAGGTAACAGATCTGTCCTGACCACTGCCTGATTTCCTTCTGGTCTCACTTAAGGCTGGAAGTGCAACTCTTCAAGCTCTCTTCCAGACCTCTCTTTTCCATGTCTTCAGCACTGACTTTGCTTGGGAATCAATTTCTCCTGTGTGCCTTCACTGAGTGGCATCCCAAAATGCTGTCACAAAACACACAATGGTGACTCTTCAGACTCCTGATTAGATTTAAGTACCTCAAAAAATGAATGCAGTCCCTTTCAGCTTGCCAGCTCCCCTTTTCCAAGTGCTGCTTGCACAGAGGCTCTGCCCAGGCCGTGGAGTGCCTATATTGACCTGCTGGGAGGATGTTGTGGCTTAAGTTTATCCTGGTCTTGAACTAATGTCCTAATTAGTGCTGGGGTTCTTGTGATGGGTCTGCACAGGGCCAGGAGCTGGACTCAGTGATCCTTGTGGGTCCTTTCCAGGATATCCCATGGTCCTGCATTCCGTAATTCCATCCTTTTGCTGGGGATGGGCCTTCCAGGGTTGAGCTGTGGGAAGGGAGAACATCAGTGAGGGTTGTGGTGGGCTCACATGGGACAGGGCAGGGAATCTCACTTTCTTCTTTTCCTAGGGAACATGTTTAGATAAAGAGTTCCTTTCCCTATTAAAGGTTGTGGGATTTCTGCCACATAAATGAAAGCTCTGAGCTTTTTCTTCCTCTTTGGCACGTTTATGGCACTGATTGCAGGCTTGTGTTGCACCTTGCCATGAAAGTGGTTTATGCAAAGGAAAAAAATAGAAGCAAGTTACTAATAAATAGAAATGAAAATATTTTTAGAAGCTTGCTGCTTGATCAAATATCACACCCCATGTTCCTCAGCATCTTCTGATGAATAATGAAACAATGCTGGCTCTTCATGCTGTGGAAAGGGGGTTATCCAACACTGGAATATGCCTCTGTTTCCCTGTCTGTTGTGTGATAGTTGCTAATTAATAACAACAAATTTTGAAGCTGGCAGTTGTGAGCTTTTGGAGCTTTGGAATGAATATTAACCACTGAGAGTCAGAAATCATTCAGTAAGCATTTCTTGCTGAGGAACTGTTTTCTGAGTCATAATCTCTGACTGTTTTGGGATCAAAGCTCATTTCCTTACAGCCCCTCTGCCATGGGCAGGGATGCCTTTCCTAGACCGTGTTGCTCAGGGCACAGGGGTGCATTTGAGATTTTTGTAGGTTATTTTAATGCAGACAGATCATTCTGATTTTCCATTGAGTGGGAAATCCTTGTTGTGGAAGTGCCTTTGCAGCCCTCCCTGGGGTGGGTTTGGGAAAACCTCCCTTAATGTGTGTTCTGCCAGAAGCTGGGCTCGCTCTGGAAGCTGCTTTCAGAGTTGAGCTATCTCCACGTAATTTTCCATTTGTTTTGTTTACACTGCTTTTTAAGCCCCAGCTCTCTATATAAGTGGGTAATAATGGCTTTAGTTAACAAGGACTCATTTGTGAATATTTAATTCCCATCTCAGAATCCCGGAGATCTCTGTTAAGTCTGATGCTAAGACTGATGATGCTGCTGGTTGGTGTCCTGTTACATAACTGGATTTGGGAGGGGGAAATGTATTTATACCTTGGTGAAGAACCTGGTTCAGTGCAAGCTCCTGCTTGTAGAAACACAGATGTGCTGCTTTGAAAAGCGCAGCCTGAAAACATCACAACAGAACAGCTTCCACTTTGAAATGCTGAGCAGATGGGGGAAGACTGGAATATGGCTGGAATATGTGAAGTGGTTTTTTACTGTCATTTTGTACAAGGGTTGTGCCAGCCCTTTCCCCCCGCTTTTTCCCATTTTCTGCAAAGTGGAAGGAATCGCTGTTTTAGCTGTGGGAGTTGGGCTGGGATTTGGGAATGATCTGGGTGGGATGTCCTGGCATTAGAGGGTCAGATGGTTTTGATGCTTTAGGCAGTTCTTTACAGAACTTATTTTTTTTTGCTCCTTACAGAATAACATATTTTTATTTCCACTCATTAAGATACCTAATCTGTCTGAAAAAGTTCTTTTTTCTTTAATGTTCATGTGGTGAGAATATTGGTGGGTTGGGAGTTTTTTTGAGCAGCATTAATTGTGTTTTTCTTTTCACAAAATAACATTCATGATACTGAAGCTGAGCATGGTTCATGAAGAGCCCCAAAGCTGCTGTGCTTAATGTAGAAAATAGAAGTTATTAGTCATGTGGAAGATCTAGTAAACAGTAGAATGAAAATTTTAAATCCTAATGTTATCACTTTGATTATGAGTACAGGAATGCTAGTAATAATGTTTTAAATTATATCTGAAGGTCCCGTTTCTTGAAGTGAAGGAACTGCTGTAATTCCATAGGAAAAGCTGTTACCTGAAATGTGTTTACTGTACTTTCAATAAGATGAAGAAAATGAAAGTATGCCAGAAATTGTGTAAGCAAACTAATACTCAAGACTCAGATGTCTTCAATGACCTTTCAGTTTTCTCTGTTGCTTTTGTCTAAATCATATTTTCAAGCAATAAAACCTGGGTAAACACTTCTAATATGGTTTGCAGGAATCTTTCCATAGCGTATAATGGTAAAAATGTGGCCAATACCTAAATCTGCACTGTATTTAAGAAATAAGCTTAGACATAATTTTCTTTCTGATGGAGATGCAATTTCCAGTACATTCACAGGCTGCTATCTGCTGAAATTCCCCTTTCTTTCTGGGGATACAAGAAAATCAGTGTTGCCCTTGGCAAATGTCTCCCTTTTTGCTGGTTTTTACCTGTCCAGGTGGGCCTTCTCCACCTTCTGCTTTTTACAGAGCTGTCAGAAATGTGCAGCAAACTTGAATTTACAGCAAAACATTCAGTGCCTAGTGATGACTTTCCATGCAGACGTTCTGCATATAAATTGTGGATTTACCCCAAGGCCTTGCAAAGGTGGTCAGAGACCTCTTGGGTAAGCTTCTGTCCTGTTGGAGTTTGGAGGAGTTCATGGGGTCTGATTTAACTGTTCCAGATCTGTCCATTCCCTCACAAACCTGGCTGGAGAGAGCTCTCCTGCAAGGAGTAAGCTGCTCAGTGAGAAATCCTTGGGAGAGATGATGGATAACTTAATGCAACCCTGATTACTTGAAACTTATTTGTCTTTAAAAACTGTCATCATGACAGTGAGCTCAATGAGATACCTGTGCCTGTAGTTGGATTTGTGAGGTGAAAATACACTGTGATATGCTGGGTAGGACTTGTTGCTCCTTTTGGAAATGAGCAGTTAATTGGTAGTGTGGCATAAACTTCACTTGCTCTCAGTCAAGCCATGGGGCAAGAAGGGTTTCTTTTTCCACTTTAATACACAAATTAATGTGTGAAACACTGCATATCTTTTTCTTTGATGGAATTTTTCAAGCGCTGCTGCAAGCTTGTGCAAATGAGATGTGGGATGGAATGGTATAAAAGTGGAATTAGGCCAGGCATCTCCTCCTGCTTCATGAGACAAACGCTGGAGGAGGGCAAAGCTGACATGCTCCTGAAGGATTTGATTTCCTTAGGCTTCTGAGAAACCCAAATGCAAGAAGGTATTGAAATATTTGAGGGATCTGAGGGCTGATTTGCTCAAGCAGGTGCAGACTTACACTGAGATTACTCCACAGATGTTTCTGAGATGATTGAAGTTCCAATCTGGCAGTGGTCATGAAAAAAATGTACTGGAGAGTCCCTGCCAGAGTAACAGGGCTTGTGTCCCCAGCAAGGAGAAGGGAAAGTGCCATAAGTGGCATTTTCTCCTGTATGAGCCTTTTAAGTGTGTTATCAAAGCTGTCTGCTCTGCAGAACACCTGGTGTGTCAGATTGGTTGAGCCCTGGCAAATGCTGGAGTTCAAGGCAGGATCTGAGAGTGCAGGGGCAGCACTGAGTGCCAGGGCAGTGTAGTGGGAAGGCAGAATTTTGCTAAGCAGAAAATAGCCACTTTATGTACCTGGAAATTGTTCTGTTTCCCTCCCTCCTCATTCCCCTCCTTCTAATTAATTAATACTGTAACTGGGATAAAAAACTTCTGACTTAGGTTTTTCTTTTCTCTCCTTTTTTTCTTTGTTGTTGGGTTGGTTTCATGTGGGTTTTTGGTTTTATTTTTTCATTAGAAAAAGCAGCCAAACCCTGATGGCTGAGGTTGAGTTTGGTGTGATCTGTGTGGCACAAGTATCTTTGCCTTTTTGGCAAATTCCCTGGAGATTCCCAATCCTGTGCCAGCAGCATCGCTACACTGAGCATCCCCACTCAGCTGTGCCACTGCTCCCCTCCAGAAGTCCTGTAATGCCATAAAAAACTCTTCAGTCACTTGAAACACAAGACTATAATGCTTGGAAGTAATTTTTCTGTTTCCTCTATAGAATGATTTGGTTTAACTTTTTTTTTTTTTTTGCTGCTTTTGCTTTAAATGTGTAGCTTAGCTCAGCTCACCTCGCCAGGCTCCTCCTGCCTCCAGCACCAGCTGCTCCCTGTGGCACCATTCACCTGACATTAAGGTTTGTAGGAGATTTCTCATTGACTTACTGGAAACTGGATGAGGCTCTTAAATTATGCATGAGCAGTCTGCTGCCTACCTGAGTGAGGGATTCTTCACCTGGTGGGGATGGAAGGGATGTTTTAAAGGCTCTTATTGCAGTTTGCAGCCGGGCACAACAAATCGCTCCTGTTCTTCTTTGGCTTTGTGTGATTTGGGGTTTTGGGGTTTGATGTGGCCAAAATGATTTGCACCAGACTTAGGGCTGGGCTGTCAGTTCCCATGATCGTGGGGAGGGTGCTCTTGGGTGGGATCCTCATAAAGACCCTTAGAAGGGGAAAGGACCCTTCAGCCATGTGGTTCCTGAGTCTCCTGATGTCCAACAGCCAGACTCTGAGTTGGTTCCCCCACGGGTGCCTCTGGATAGGGGTTGAGCCCCAGGGAAGCAGCACTTTGGCATCAGTGAAAAACTCCAACAGCTTTACAGGGTTTGTGTCTGAGGCAGGGGCATCCCACAGGATGCAAGCCAGCCTTTCCCAGGATTGAAGGGCAAGTCAGGAGCTCTCCTCACATGCTGCTCTGTCCCTTGCAGCAAACCTCCTCTCATGGATGTTCTCCATCCTCCTTGGGGTTGTCTCACCACTTTCTGAAGATGCCAAATCTCTCAGAACAGGTCTCATGGCATGTTCTGCACTCCCCTGGGATTTGCCTACTGAGGGTGGTGGATGATTGCTGTGTCAGCACCCGGGGCAGCATTCCCCTGAGGAAAGCCATGGGGTGGTGGGGGCTGCTCTGCTGTGGAAGTGTGTTCTGACACAGGACTGAGGTCCTGGAGGAGAGGAGACTGTTGAAGTGGTTCATCTCCCACGGGGAATGAGCCAAAGCCAGCTAAAGAGCAGGACAGAGATGCAGGAAGGGCTGGAGGCAGTGTCCATGGAATGATTTGCGTGGGAAGGGACCTCAAAGCCTGGCCAGTGCCACCCCTGCCAAGGGCAGGGACCCCTCCCACTGTCCCATGTTGCTCCAAGCTCTGTCCAGCCTGGCCTTGGACACTTCCAGGGATCCAGGGACACCCACAGCTGCTCTGGGAATCTCTGCTATGGCCTCCCCACCCTTGGAGTGGTGCATTCATGGCTACAAACCCTGCAATTGCAGTAGTAATGAACCATGGTTTGGAGTTGCTCTTTTTTCAAATGGGCAGAATGAATTTAAAACTCGTCAGCTACACAAGGCTACAGAAGGAGTAGGAGCTGATTGCAGCAATGCTGGGTTTGTACCCTGTGGTTTGTAGCACTGTTCCCTGCTCTGCTCAAAATTATGATTATAAAGTACAGCTCTTGAAATTATACCATTCTGTTCTGTTAGTCATCATTTTTTGCTCTGAATATCATTCAAATATTTGCTCTCTTCAGCTGATACTTTCCTCTGAGAAGTTTAATTGTCTAGAAAACAACCTAAGTACATATTTAAGAAAAACAGTTTGTATTTATGCATTAAGATTTCAGCTACTGCAGCACTATTTCTCATATTTAGGCAAAACCAGGACAGCACTGTTAGGAAGAGAAATGGTCTCTATAGCTGAAAAAAAAAATCCACAGAAAATTAAATCAGTGATGTTGAATGGTGGCACCAGTGCAATGTTTTTGATCTTATATGAACCACTGCGTACTGAGATATTTCATGTACACTTTGTGGGGCATGTGCTTGAAAAGCTGTTCCAGACATCCTTAATGCTCCAGGCTGGGCTTGTTAGCACAGGGCTGAGGGGTGGTGGGGTGTTAATGAGTGACCTGCTGTGTGTGGAGCACAATGTGGACATTGCCACCTGCTCCTGGCATTAAAATGAGGCTTGACCTTTATTATAATACAGAATTTTAATAGTATAACATTGAAACTACTCTGAGTTCCAAGGAATTCTGCAGAGAACATGTTCTCCCTCCCTGAGACATGGCTTTAATAGGCTTCAGGACTCCAGCAAGAGAGAGGTTTTGCAAACAAATTATTTCCCTGTCTCACATCCAGCCATGGGGAAGGTTGTGCAGAATGACCCAGCAGCCCCTGGAAGCTGCTGTTGTACAGCTGAGAATGTAAAGGATGTGACCAAAAAGTTGGTTGTAAAAGCAGCAAAGGTGAAGGTTTTGTGGAGATGGTATTTAGATGTAGGCAGGGCAAAATGCTGTGTAGGGTTCAGCAGAACTTTTCTTAGTTCTCCTGTGCAAAATGGATTTTATTTCTGGGTAGCTCAATCTTAATGCAGAAAAATAATGTTACTATAACTGTATAAAATGGGTAACACATGGAACTGAATGCAGAAATTACGAAAAAAAACTTTCATCTTCTTATATTCTGTGTTAAATTTAACTATTCCTGGTCTTTGCAAAGGCCACCTTGTTCTATGCAGAGGATGAGACAAAATTCGCCATTGATCTTCTGGTATTGTGCAATTCTCAACTGCTTGGATGGTTCTTAATTAAATACAGAAATTGTCTTTAATTCCCTTAAATTGTTCTGTGCTACTACTGTCAGGTGTTGAGCAGCTCCTAAATTTCTCTTATGGTGAATAAATGGCCTGATATCCAGGAGCCAAGTGTTGTAAATCCCACTGCCATAAATCTTTCATCCATCCAGAGGAGGAGCTGCTGAGCTCAGAGGTTCAGAAGGGTTTTGAGAAGCTCTGGCACTGGAAATGGGTCCCTTTAAAATTACAGAGGCTTGGAGCTCCGGAGTCCTTCAGCGTTACTGCTTTTCTTCAGTCCTGTGCACCACTGCTCAAACTCAATATATGGAAACGTAAATTTTGAGGCTGAAAAAAATGGGTAGACAAAACCCCAGCAATCTAAACCATGATGCAAAAAATCAGTAGGTTAATTTTAGGGTGGTGAAAAACATTTAGCTACCAAACTTAAGCAAGGTAGGAGAAGCATTTTTCACTCTTGTTTTTGGCTGATGTTTTGGCAAATGTAACAAAAATTTCTAAGTACTTTTCCTGCAGCTCCTGTCCAGCAATGTGCAGTCCCATCTGTCTGTTGCTTATAACTGGGATTAGCTTTGCAATAACCTGGAATGTTACTGGGAGGAGTCTCCCTCTCTTCCATCCTTCAACAAAGGCAAAACAAAGAAAATAATTTAATATTTAATTTTTTTTCTTGATGTTCTAACATAAGGATTAAAAGAAAAATTATGTAAAAAATCAGTGAAATTTTCTCAAGCATGCTTTTTGTTACATATTCACATTTTTAAAATATGAAGGGAAGTTCAAATTTTGCTTGTGGGAAATATTCCAGGTGTAGTTGGGGAAAAACCTGTGTTTCTGTCCTGCCTCTGTCACATCTTCCTGTGTTTTCTCAGAGCTACCTGAGCACTGTGAACATTGTAGAGAGTCCATCACTGAAATAAGAAAAAACATTCATCCCTCTGGATGCAGCAATCTGTAGTGCTGGGAAGTGTAAGTCTTGTGATGGAGAAAACAGCCAGGATATTTTCCTTTCAAGAATGAGGATTGTTTGATTGTATGCTTGTATTAAATTAGAGGGTGTTCATTTGCAATTTTGCCACTGTTAGGCATCATCAGCTTTGTGGACTTGCATGGGCATTGCCATATCTGTTGGAATAAATGTGTGTGTGGCTTGAATGGCTTTGCTGAATTAGTTCTGCTTTCAGGGAAGCAATTCCTGAGCCACTGGGACCAGGATGTGGGTACTATGCTAAACACTGATGTTTATCTGCCTGGATGTGATTTTGAGATTGCTGCCAAGGTGAAGTGAGACCTATTCAGGTGTTCTGAGACTGTTGAAAGCCACAGGGATCACCTGGATATGTTTTGGGCTCCTCTGAGTAATGTTAGTAGCAACTTTGGTCATGGTCCAGGTAAAGCCTCAGACCTTCTCCAAGGACCTTCTGCTTTTCAGCTTCAAAATTAATATTTCAATGTATTAAGTTTGAGGAATGGTGCCACAGCTTGCCTATGTGTGAGGCAGACGTGGGGCTGTGGTTCCAAGAAAATCCAGCATTCCTGGTTTGATCTGTGAGGAAAATGCATGTGGTGCTGTGAAATCAGTGACTCCTTGGATCAGCTGACTGGGATAAGGGTTTGTGTGCAAGGACCAGCCAACCCTGCTGGGGTCTGAACTGTTTGTGAAAGGCTGCTGAGAAAAACCTTGAGGTTGGAACAAAATATTTGTCTCTCCGGGATACATCTGAGCCGCTTTTGGGAAAGCAAAACAAACAGCAACAATCTGATTTTCAAGGAATGCTCCCTCCTGGCCAAGGGATGTGTGGAAGAGCACGCCTGGCATCCTGCTCCCTGATGGGAGGGTCTCGTGAAACTGGGGAGAGGAGCTGGGATTGCTGCAGGGTGGAAAGGGGATTCCCTCAGTAGTGGTGTGTCAAGCTGTGGCCCCAGGACAGCACAGGAGCTGCTGCATCTCTGGTGCATTCCAGGGCTTTTGCTTCCCTGTGCCAGGACAATTTGAGGCTGGATGTGGGCACAGGGGCTGTCACGGTGTCTTAAAAACTGCTGCCTCACCTCAGAGAGGCTTCAAACTCTGCCCTCTCTTTTGCTCAAAGAGGAAGATGCAATTCTTGTGTTTTTCCTGGATTAACCCCCAAAACATGTCCCCTTTCCCAGGCTGCCTTTTGTCAGTGTCTCATGAGCACTTCCTGCTAGGTGACCAAACCCTTGTCTCCTGGGAATGGGCCGAGGTTGGAATGGCCTTCTCTTTGTTGGCACAGAGCTGTATGATGGGCACCTTTGCCACCTGTATCCTCCCAATTCCTCTGAAAAGTCCTTTTCCCAAGAGCCCCTTCAGTGCTGCTCTTGGATAAAGCTCCTTAAAGGAGGTGTCTCCTCACAGCCTGGCAGCCCTCTCCAAAAGGGAACAACTTTTGGGGAAGGAATGGCAGCTGCTTCTTTAGTGCAATCCATGGGGAATGTTCCTGAGTGGGAACAAGAAGGAATAGAACAGAAGGAACATTTATTCTCCCTGGGCTGTGGATCAGTGATGCTCAGGGGGGTCTAGGGGAACTGTTCCATCAGTCTGGGTTGTGTTCACTGCACAGAGCAGGGGGAGGCTCTGGGTAAGTTTCCCCACTCCTGTGTCTGTTCTCCCAGGAGCTGCCCATGGTTCCTGTGCTGGGATGAGCTCCCGAGGCAGAGATTCCTGTTCATTTATTTCCAGTTTTAGTAAGGAGAGACCCGATCAGGAAGAGCCATTAGACTCTTAAGCACATTTTCACAGGAGGCTTAGTGGATTAAGCGTGCGTGGGAGGAATAGCTCAGTGAGCCGGGTCCAGTGGGGGGATGGGAGCTGGCCCTGTGGGCCTCGGTATCAGCAGGGCTGCTCCTGGGCCCAGCTGTCAGCACCCGGAGCTGTCCAGCCTGGGACGAGGATCCTGCTTCCCAATGGGCTGAGTCCTGAGGCCACCCTGGTGTCCAGCTGCAGCAGATGCTTTAAACATGCTGGCTCGGATTCTTCATCATTGATGGTCCTTCACTGGACATTAAATATCTATCTCTATATATCTGTCTATATCTATAGATCTCAGGGAATATCCTGAAGTGGAAGGGACCCACAAGCATCATCAGGTCCAACCCCTGGCCCTGCAAAAACCAATGGAAATTTTATCCTGGCTTCAAACAAATAGGACAGCTCTGCAGGGGAATTCTGTTCAGAGTTGTGTTTTTCACATTGCAGCTGAAGCTCTTTGGCCCAGGAACTTTGTGTTTCTGCAAGGCTAAGGACCCTGATGTGATCTAGCAGGAGGGACTGGTTTGGAGTTGCTGGGATTTCAGTTCCTAGCACTGAACCCCAGGGAAAGGGAAGTGTATGGGTGCAGTAACCTGGCATGGATTATCCTGGGTTATGTGACCCTGCAGCAGGGGTCTTTGAACTCACAAAGAAAACCCAAGCTACAGGAAAAGTAGAATCACAGAGGGCTTTCTCAACCTTAATGGTTCTAGGATAGAGTCCAACCATTCTCCCAGCACTGCCAAGGCCACCACTGACCCTTGTCCCCAGGTGCCACAACCACGTGGCTTTGAACACTTCCAGGGACAGTGATTCCACCCCTGCCCTGGGCAGTTCCAACAAGGTGAGGAGTGTTGAGCCTGGTCTGCCTTTGCAGCCTGTTGTCACAACACCTGTGCTGACTGCACTGCTGCACCCACTTGTCCCCTGCCACCAGGGCTGCATCTCAGCATGTTCTCCTGGGTTTCAGATGTTTTTTACCAGGGTCACTCTGTTTCTTTGCTGCAGGACATGTCTGCACACATTTCTGCCTATTTGCCAAGCAGTTTTGGTTTTTGAGGCCTGAAAATGGGTCAGCTCACAGCTGTGCCACAAAGTATCTAAAGCCTCTGCTATTACAGTGCGGTCACAGTATTTATTTACTTTTTAGCAATGCTGGCAAAAAATACAGATATTTTCTGCAAAATTAGCTGTGTGAAGATTTCATGCAAACACATAATTCCTGTTCATGTTCAAATCTCTTGTGGAGCTGGGACCCTCACCCTGGCTTGGTCCTGCAGTCCCAAATTCTGTGGCTCATTTCAAAACCAGGAGGGATTTAATGCAGTGGAATGAGCCATTCCCTGTCTGCATGGCCCACTGCATAAACCAGGCCTTGGAGAAGGTTCAGCAAAGACACAGACTGACTGGGCTGAAACTGTCTGAGAATTTCCATCCAGGGAAATATTTTTTCAAAGATAATACCTTTAAATAATCCTGTGAGTCCTTCCCTACCAGCACTACTCTGTGCATTGTACACGGCTTTGTAAACACTGCTGTACACAACTTTATAAAACTGAGGGAGGTTTTCCCCATCTTACTGGAGGAGGAGTCTGGGGAAATGATTCTGGGCTCCTTTAGGGTACACAGGGAAGCAGAGATTGGTGTCTGTTCAGGATGCCCAAGTTCCAGCCTAGGAAAAAAGTGCTTGACTCTGGAAGCTCTCTTGCTTCTTGAGTCTTCCTTTCTAGTTTTCTTTGCTAAACCCATATTTAATCTCAAATTCACAGCAATCTTTTTCCCCTCAAGACCCATGCTAGAACATTTCCTCCAGGTAAAAGGATCAGGAGCACAGGTTACACTGCAAATTGCAGTTTTGCCTAAAAGCAGCATAAATTGAAATACTTACCACAATTTAGATTTCTAAAACTGTGCCCCAGCATCATACTTACCCCTTTTTACTTGCAAAATGAAGTTTGGGAAGAAGGAGATTTTGAACATACCTGGATAGTTTTTATCTGAAATAAACTGCTTCAAATAAAGCTGTTGTCCTTTTGCAGAAGGATCAGAACTCTTTTGATAGAGACAAACACCAGCACCAATTAATTTTATTCTATCCCGAGTGTTTGTTAACCCTGATCACCTCCATCTCTCTCTTGGCATGAAGTGCTGTTATTTCTCAGAAAACACTCAGGAGGGATTGAATCTTTTTCAGTTTACAAGAAACTGCAAAGAGGTTCAAAGAAAATGTCTTGCCTGTTGTTCAAGAGGAAGGGCTTTATCCCATAAATAGCTAAATCAGAGAGAGGGTGATGCTGTGGTGGCAGGTTGGAGATGAAGGTTTGATTTCCACTGTGATGAGACCTGCCTGGGTAACCTCCAATAAATGCAAAGCTTATAATAGCTCAGCATGCAGTGATTTAAAAACATATTAATTAGACCATTTATTAATTTGCAGATGTTTCAATTTTGATTGTACTTTGGAAACAAAGACTTTTCTTTACAACACTAAAGGCAATGTTCTCCTTATGCTGCCAGGAAGAATGCAGCATGTGGGAATGGCGCCAGAGGAAGGGGCAGAGACTGATCCCAGGAATTCCCCCTGCACAGGAGGCAGTGAGCAGTGCCCAGCCCTGAACAGAGACCAGAGAAGGGCTGGAGTCTCCTCCGTGGGGATATTCCAGAACCACATGGGCACAATCCTGTGCTGGAGCACGGAGGTGGCACCAGATTCCCACTGTGCTCTCTTCAGCCTGAGCCATTCTGGGATTCTGTGGTAGATTATCTCTGTGAAATTCCTTTGTTCCAGGTGCCCTGGGGAGGAGTTAGGATACCTTCCAGCTCCCCAGGAAGATCTTCAGAGCCAGAACTAAACTTAGGAGTGTGTGCACACTGAGCACCCCAGTTCATGTCATTTCCTCAGGGCAGCATAGGGGAGAAACTGAGCTAAAGCCCCCATTGCAAATCCTGTGCCAATTATCAGCAGCATTTCTCACTCCTATCCTTGTCACATGCTGGTATTTTGGATGGAAAAGACAAAACGGAGAAAGATTTGCATGTCTGTCATTATGGGTGTTGGGCGTGACAAGTTCAACAGCTGCTCTGGAATGTGCAGCACGAAAAAGGAGAGATTTGTAGTGTCAGATATTTTGGGTTTTCATTTACCAAAGTAGGTAAGGTGTAGGGCTGAGCACAATAAATAATTGAGATTTCCGCATATAAATATAACAGCTCTGAGTTATCATATCTATTATCATAGAGAGCTGCAGAATATGTATCAGAGGGAGAGAATCCTCAGTGGGATTAATCAAAATTCTGTTTACAGAGTAGTGACTTAGGTTGGAAATGTGTGTAAGTGGGATGAGTATCATGCTCTAAGTCTGTCTTAAGTGTTTAATACAATTATACTTTTACTGTGCTTTGTGTTATTACGGTGTTATCCAGATTCCTCTGCTTCTGAGGTAGCAGGCAGCATCCTTCCTCTGCCCTGGAGAATTCCAGCTGGACCAGGGCAACAGGAGAGGCTGGTGCCCCCCTGCTGTCCCCCAGGGCAGGGACACAGGGCTGTGCAGCCTTTAGATGAGCTGAGCATGACAAGTGCTAGCTGCTGTAAGTAGGCTGACCTCCCCCACTCAGACCCAGTTATTTATTGCTTTGTATTTCAAATTAGTGCAAGTCTTCTCTGCCTGACTCTAATTGGAAGGTGCCTGAGGGTACGGAAGCTGAAACCATAGTCTGACACCAGCTGTAACAATTTCCTCAGGAAGAGCCTCAAATTTCAGGTGGGTGCTGCCTACCATGAAAGAAACAGGTAATAGCTGTCATCACAGAAGAATTCAGAGCAAGGCAAGGTTTAGGATCAATAGATCTGTTACTTCTGTTAAATAAAACTCATATTTTTGGCAGCTCTTTGAAATGTAATTAGATTAGAAAATATCTGAGGAATAGTTGGACAACAGCACGCAGACTAATAAAACAATCTTTCTGTATTATTGATATCCGAAAGTCCCCAAAGAAGAAAAGAAGGGGTGTTTAGCTATTAGAATTTAAATTTTGTCTTGGTATAAAAGCCTCATAAGGAGCAAGTGAAGGATTTTCAGTGAGTGTGGTTTTTTGAAGAAGAATTGCCATTTCCAGTGGCTGATCCCTTGAAGCATTCCAGCTCATTGTGATGGCACCAGCTCGTGTTCCTTCTGCACAGAGAGCCATTTCCATCCCAAACACCATTGCTGGGCTTGTGGTGTCTGCAGTTTCTGGAAGGGAATTGCTGCTGGAATTGCCATCCCACAGGATTTACCTAACCCTAAAGCACACAGGTAGATTTTTCTTCATCTGCCAAACATTGAGGGTACTGATAGCTGGGATGGAGGTACAGAAATTATTTTAAAATGCCAAATTCTGTCATGCTGGAACATAGTCAAGCTCTGAATTACAAAGCAACATGGATTTATTGGTGGTCAAAAAGAGGTGGCACTAAAATTAGAATTAATTACCATGGATGCAGTTCAATAGTGAGCTTTGGCGTCAGTGCTGGAGAAGTTACTGGGAGAGAAGTGCTGGGATGAAAACTGGGCACAGATGCCTCCTCAGCTCCAAAACATATGCAGAATCCAGTTCTGTGCTGGTTGCCAAGGGAAGAAAGTGACCTGCCATACTCAGTTGCAGAACCAATTTCATCTAAGTCAAGGAAATAAGTAAGAAAATAATATGTTAAAAAAAAAAAAAGAAAAGAAAAAAAAAGAAAATTAAACCCCACTGTTCTAAGGGTGTGATAGAGTTGAAAAAAACAAGCCCTCCAAGAAACTTGAATAAATTTGAAATGGGCTTTCAACTCATCCAGCTCATTTCAGCCCATTTTCTTTCCTAGAAGTATTTCTCTAATGAAAACACTTTTCCTGCCATTAGACTAATTTTCACTTTTTGATTGGCCTGTGCCTCATCCCACTCAGAGAATAATGGGCTCCTCTGTAATTTGAATTCCAGCACTGAGCTTTAGCCCTGCCTGACATAA
This sequence comes from Certhia americana, assembly GCA_018697195.1. Classification (NCBI taxonomy): domain Eukaryota; kingdom Metazoa; phylum Chordata; class Aves; order Passeriformes; family Certhiidae; genus Certhia; species Certhia americana. The sequence goes on along the minus strand of CM031868.1, from coordinate 4,075,397 downwards.
ATACAGTTTGGGAAATCTGCTCTCTATCTGTTACCTGGCAGGAGGTGGACTTGAAGGGCAGAAGACATAAATGTGAAGCATCTCATGTCCCCAGTATAAAATCTTCCCTCAGCCAGAGCCCCAGCCTACTCTGTGCTATCCAAAGGACATGTGCACATGAATCCCTTGGAAGTGAGGAGGTGGCTGTTGCACTTCTACTGCATCCACGGAAAACTAGTCCAAGGACAGAAGCTGCTCAAATGGAGGAGTGGCAATGGGCCATTGGGTTTAATTTCTTTTAGTTTCTGATGTATCATTGTGGTCTCTCTTTCCTGATGGCTCAGTTTGGGAATTGGGTGCTTCACCTTGAAGGACCATCATTCCTTTGTCTCTGCTTCCTTGTATTTGTCACCTCTGAGGTGGTACCTGCACTGCTCCCTGACATCCAGGGATACCTCCTACAGGGCACATCAGACCTCTGCCCTGCAAAATCAAGTGATCAAAGCTGTTTTGGGGTTTTTTTCCCCTTTGGTTTCCAGCTTCTATCAAAGAATTGTCCCTGTCAAGTCTGATTTTCACACGGTGACAGCCTTGGTGGGTTTACAGGATCAGATAAGCCTTGTACATTTGCGTTGATTCCATGGGAATGTAGGGATGGAAACAGGGATGCAGTGCAGCCCTGATCCTGAGTCAAAATAACCCTGCTGGTTGTGTCCCAGATCCAATGCTGCCTGTTCCAGCAGCTCCAGGTGTGGTCAGGCTGGATTCCTCACTTGATGGAGAAGCTGACAGGCTTCCCTACAAGTGAGGACCCTCTCAGCCTATCATGGAGTCACTGAGGTTCCTCAATTCTGCTACCAATGCCTTCATAGAAAGGCCTCAGTTTAAAGTAACCTGTTACAAAGACACAAAGTGCATGAAAAATCTGCTCCTTTTGACACAAAATTGCTTCCCCCTCATTCATAGAAGCTTATTTTCTAGTGAATCTCTTTTATTTTTCTCTTCTTCTTCAGGCTGCTGGTAGTCAGTGATTTTGTTCTAAAGCTTAGATTACTTCTGAGAGTAGCTCAGTAACATCGTGTGATTCATCACATTAGAATATGGAAATGCTAGAAGCCTCTCCTACTGTATATAATATGACAAGTACAAGTTTCAGATATGAAAAGGGCCTGGTAAACTCTGCATTTTGCTTTAGTGATATCAATGTAGTGATTAAAACAGGCAGGGGTTTTGACTTCCTGTCGATGTCATGGTGAAGGTGCAACTGCCAAAGGCAAAGAGCTGTTTGTAGCTCTGGAGGGGCAACACAAAATGCTGATCCTAGGCTGCCCCGCTGGTAGATGGTCCAACTGGGCAGGCTGGTTTTAGTCCGCACTGCTGGAGTCAGTGTAGACACCCTGCGTGCCACTAAACAGTGGCACAAGCCTAAGGCAGCAGCGTCCAAGTGACCTGGTTTCCCTCAGAGATCTGCTTTTCCTGTCTGGATTTGGGAAAATGGATGAACCAGAGCTTCCAAACCAGCTGGGTAATCCCTGCCTGGCACCAGTGGGGTATCAGTTGCATCTCATGACTGTGATTCAGTGTGATGCAGCATTGGTGGCAGCTGATACCTGTCCCCTGTGTCACTGTCCCCGGCAAATCCTTGCTTTCCCTAAGTACTGCCCTGCAGCATTTTGTCAGGGCAAACAGCTATGCTGCTTTCTAGAGGAGATGCAGGTTTGGACCAATCCCTCCTCCTAAAGATCCAAGGGTACCAGCTGGAAATGAACAGCCAGTTGTGATACTGGGTTTCATGTGTGGATGGAGAAGGTGGAAAACATCAAGTAGAGGAAAAACTTATTTTATTAGAACTGATACGGTTTGGCCTCTTGGAGGCTTGAACAAATACATTTGAATATAAGAGCAAACATAATTTTCCTGGAATACTTTAAAATCTATTTGGTGTGTACAAAAATAGGATTCTTTGAAAACATCATGATGTTTAACTTTATAAAAGGACAGGGAAAAGTCACTGCAGTTTGACCTCTTATCACCTTTTTAAAATTCTCTTGAATATTTCCAGATTTCTGAAGGTGTTTGTTAGCCTCTGAAGCTTTCCAGAGACTCAAACTCCTGCTTTTCCCTTTGGTTGTGTCTTAGTGGTGTGCTTCTAATTCCTTGTCTGCTGTTGTAACAAACAGCTCTTTTTCTCCTTTGCTTGGAATATACACAGTTCTGTTTTCCTGTCACTAATTTGTGTGCAGGGGTTTGATCTGCCTGGGTTCTTCTCATCATAGCTTCCCTTGGGCAGGACCTGCCTTTTCCCCTTTTACCTCCAGGCTGCATTCCTGTCTCTCCTGGTGCTGGTGTAAGATAAAGCGTTGCTCATCACTTTGCTCTTTTCCTGCCCTTTTGCACCCTGACTCCTGCTGTTTCCCTGACTCTGCACAAGGTTAGGTGAAGATGACTCCACTTAAACCTGACTCTGGAGATCAGTGAGGCCTTACAGTGTGTGTGTGCGTAAGTGCAAATCTATGAATAAATAATGTCAGATCGCTGTTACTCGTTTGTGGGTTTTTTTCTTGCTTTCCTCAAGAGTGCAACTTATTGAACCCTGTGGTTAATGCTTTAGATGAGTAGTATTCAATAAATAATTGGGGCCAGCTGTGCATCAAATCAATGAGAAGGCTGCAATGACAGGTATCTAAAACTTGTCAATGATTGTAAGATTGCCATTTTCTGAAAAGTAATTAACATTTAAAATTGCTGGAAATGGGTGACATCTGGGGCTGAGGGGTGCCTGGGTGTTTTTACCATTAATTGCTCAACGGCTCTTTCAGATTGTTTTGGAAAACACACCTTGGTCCTGTTCACCTGCCTTCATGCACAAGTATGGACAGGACACGGGTAACAACAAATAATTGAACTTCCAGTGGCTTTGCATTGATTATCTCTCATCTCAAGCCTTCCTGCTACACGCTTCTCAGTTAATTTTCAGTGTAATGCCAAGATAAACACTCAGGTGGTTGTTTCAGCTGTGCCTGTGAAAATGGAAGGAATTATTGGATTGCTTCTAGGAACTTCTAAGGCTCTTAAAAGAGAAGCTGATGGGGAAAAAATTGACTGGGGGAAGCTATAGATCCCTTTAATAGAAAGCTGATAACACTGATGGAAAGCAGAGAGGGAGGTAGAAAAGACTCAGTCTCTTTCCACAGAGGGGATGGGGCACTGAGAATTGTTACTTTGTACACTTCAGAGAGCGTTTATTAAACCTGAATTGTTCAATTACAACAGACTTGATTGAATGAACTGCTATTTAAAGTTCAAATAACACCTTTGTTTTACATGGAGTATAAAATCAACAGCATTAATATTTATAGGAATTCGTTTTGTCTGAATTAAACTGGTTTCAAGTACCACTGGTTGAGTGCTTTTAAAATTAAAAAAAATCAACTCACCAGCATCATTTGAGGAGGAAAAGAATTAGTTATCTGTGCAAGTGAGGTAATCTGGTTTAGGGCTGATGGGAATAGTTCCCACCTGCTTTCTGTTTTGAGGTGTCTGTAATGAGGCTGGGTAATATTGTCCCTTAAATTAATAGAAGTTTGTTCTTGGCACTGATCAGTTCAGGAACTGTATGTTGCAGCTGAGTGCAGGAATCTGATTTTGTCACAAATTACTGGAGTTGGGGCCATTTAGAGTGAATGCATGATAATAACAGGGAACTCTTGATCAACATCCAACAAGTCACGACCAATGAGTGGGGTTGCTTGGTTTTCAGTTGATTTTGCATTTATGGCAGGAATTTTAACCTACACGCCTTTAGCTGTAATTAATTAATTGCAGATGCATTTAGCCAGAAGTTCCCTGAGTGTACAGTGCTTAAGGGGCTGACAGAGGAGTGGCAGCTTTGTGTCATGGTGTGGAAAACTCCCAGGGGTTGTAATCATTTCAAGCCAGTGGCCAGGGATTGTTCCTGTCCCACCCCAGAGGAATTCCTCCTGCTGTTTCCAGCTGCCCTGGGCAGCTGTATCCTCCAGGCCTTGTTAGACTTCTGACTTTCCATCACTCCCAAGAGCCTGGCTGCTTTCCCTTGGATAACAGTGAAAATCTCCCTTCCAGTCCTGCAGCTCCTGTGGCTGCTTTGGGGTTTTTAAACACGCTTTTTCTTTTAAAGCAGGATGTTGGATTTTGTAGAGCACCTAGGATTTTTGCCCAGCACTTTTGCCTTCAGTTTTGACTAGTAAATTTTCTGAGTATTCCCAGACAGAGTGGATGCCATTTTGAGAAGTACTGGAAATCTTGCAGTTTTGGAGCAGTTGCAAAGCAACTTGTTGCTGTGGTGATTGTAGAATCCCAGAATGAGTTGGGTTAGGAGAGACCTTAAAATCCATCCAGTGCCACCCCTGCCATGGGCAGGGACACCTTCCACTACTCTAGGCTGCTCCAAGCCCCATCGAGCCTGGCCTTGGGCACTGCCAGGGAACCAGGGGCAGCCACAGCTTCTCTGGGCACCCTGTGCCAGGGCCTGCCCATCCTCACAGGGAACAATTTCTTCCCAATATCTAATCCAACCCTCCTTTCTGTCAGAGTGAAGCTATTCCCCCTTGTCCTGTCATGCAAGGCCCTTGTCCCAAGTCTCTGCCCATCTTTCTTTTTGTCTTCTTCAGGTACTGGAAGGCCATGATTAGTCCATCCCTAATGAACCAGCCCCTTCCAGGCCCTCATTCTTCAGTGCAAAGGTGTTTATGAACTGCTGGACTTGCAGACCTCTCAACACTTCCCCTGAAAGGAAAGTCCTTCCCAGGCCCTCCTAGGCTGTGCTCTCCAGTGCTGGCAGAAGGACCCAGCATTTCCACCAAGCTCAGCTAATGAAGCTCAAATTTCCGTCTAATTTCTCACCGAGCTCCCCATCCTCACCACTGCTGTGTCTTTCCCATGGATGTTTCCCTCTGCTATGTGTCAGGGGAGGATTAAGAGCTAAAGAAACCTGCTAATTACTTAGTGGGATCAGCATCTGCTAATGAGCTGGGGTGCAACAGTCCAGCACGGTATATAACAAATCTGCCAGCAGATAATTTGCTCAGAGCAGATTTTTGTCTGGATGAGCCAGATCCATGTATCGCTTGAAGCAGTCACCTAATTAATTGCCTTAACAGGGAGGGTTTTCACTTCCAGTGGGGGAAACCCCTCAGGCACTGGCTCCTGCTCCCTGGCACAGGGCAGTGATTGCAGCCCTCCCCTGGACCAGTCCTAAAAGGGTTTGGGGCTTACCTGGAGAGTGAGAAGCAAATGAAAGGTGATGATGTAAAGGTGATCATTTGAACGTTTTTGTTGGCACCTTGTCCCACTGACTGTAGGTGGAATTTGGATCAACATCTTCCAGTTCTAGACCTTGAGCATGCCAGTAATGTCCAAAGAAAGAATCTGGGAAAATATTTCTCTCATGTTGGTATTAACAAAACTGTTTGTCACCTTGATGCTTACATAGCAGCTTATTAATGGTATGGCAGAAAACTGATGGGGGTCATGTCTCCCAATCCTCCAGAGGACTGTTGGATTCCCAGTGCACTTGGATGATAGAAACTGGGCTAGAAGAGAAGTAGGAGACCCACATGCTGTCTAAGCATTGTGAAAGCTATTATCCAGCTAGCTGGTTACCAGCCAGTTCGAGAGAAGGCAGTAAAACCCCTATTTGTAAGGAATATTCCTGTGGAAAAGCGTAATTTGTAGCACTACTTGAGCTAATTATGGTCATTCAAAATCCAAACAATGCAGGAACACTTGGCTTAAGAAAAGAAGCATTAAAAGCTTAACACTTCCAAGCTGTCAGAGTAGTGACCCAGGGAAAGCAGGGAAGACAGTTGGAGTTCAGTCCATATGGATTGGGAGGCACAGACCATAAAGTGATGCTGCCATAGCCATCTGCAGGCTGGAGGTATTTCTATCCTGTGCTGTAGCAACTGGAGAAGCCACTGCAAGCACTTGTGAAGGCAGCAAAAACCAGCACATGTAAAAAAACCCCTGATATAAATAATTAAAACATAAAATTAAATGCCCCTGATGCTTTGCTATTTCATGCCTAGTTAGGCTGAGCTTATCATAACCTCTAAAAAGGGCTTTTGATTTCTAATGCTAAATAGTAATTCAGGTATTTGTATAGCTATTATATCTCATATGGTAATATTTTTGTGTAATTCACTGTTACATAAATTGGTATAAGAAACTGATAATACAAGAGGTAATTACAAGCTCAGATCTATATTTCTCTTACCTATGGAAATCTTTGTCAGAGGCAGCATTAGTATTTCAAGTCAATCACCTGTCCCTGCAGCACATTTGGAGAGCTGAGGATGCACTGAGCTGAGCTTTCATTTCTTAGTGCAGGGACATGGCCACACTCCAAAGGAATTGGCTGGAAAACAGCAGGATAAAAGAACTTTTTTCTATTTTTAGTTGATTTTTTCCCCCCAATGAGCCATATCCAGCATGGTTGGGGGAAAAACTTAAAATTGGAGAAAAACCCTGTGGCACCAGCCTTTCTTCTCCCAGCACTTTATAGTGTGTGATGTATGAACATGAAGGTCAGCAATCCCACACCTCTCAGATCTTTTCCAAGCAATTTGGTAATCTCGTGTATAAAACATCTCTCTTTCTGTGCAGAAACACATCTTACTGCAGGGCTCTCCCTGCCTTCGAAAGGTTCTGTAGGAGCAGTGACCCTATCTGGCTTACACGCTGATATCTCTTTTTTTCCCTCATCTATCAGCTGGGGAGATGGAATTCTGAGTTCTAGAGATGACTAAAACCAGCAAACCCCTGAGAGGGCTGCGAGGGGCTTTGAGGCACTGTGATGCTTTTGGGAAAAGATTATACAAAGTAATTTCTTTTTGATGTTATTTTATCTTTTGCTGTCTCATTGTGATGGATGTTGAGCTGGGTCAGAAGCCCAAACCTCCCACAGCTGCACTCAATGGAGTGGTGAAGATTTCTATTAAAATTCCTTGTTCTTTCCCTTTGCTTGTTGCTCCTCTAAATGTCATTTCAGGGAACTCTACATACTTGAAGCATGTCAAAAACCCATGTTTAAGTTATGTGCACCATAGGTCAGTTCTCGTTCAATCTGCTCTCAATCTTTTATCTCCCTGCACAGAAAACCCTCTAAGGAATATTCATATTGTCTAACTTGGCATTAAAATAAGCACTTCAGCTTCATTACTTTCTTTCACACAGTTGATTTAAATACATGAAGTGTACATTAAGTTATGTTCAGCTGCACAAAACCTTTACTGAAATTTTGCAGAACTGGAGTTTGGGTCAATGGCATTAACTAAAGCCACTTATTGTTCAAGAAATGGTGTTTTATGGAGAACATTAATGTAAAAGGAAACTGACATTTTTAGATGATCCAGCAGACATATTCCCATGGCAGAAGCCTGGGAGGTCCACAGAAGATGAGTGAATGCTCATTATAAATTTCAGTGAATGAGTGTTTTCTTCTGCTCACCACAGCTGCAGAGTGTTTGCAGGCAGTTCTGAGGCTGCTAATGGATTAAGACTCCTGTTCCAAAGAAAGGAAACAAGGCATGGGTCTCTCAGATTGTTTCATATCCATTATCTTGAGCTTAGGACTAAGTGTGAAGTCCCATTTCCCTGTTCCCTGCCCCTGTCTGGAGCTCACAAGGATTGTTCCCTGTGCCAAGGCTGTCTTAGAACATCAAATTGCCCCATTTCCATTCAGTCCTTACTTACCTTTGCCAATTCATACCTATTTCTGCTAATGAAATGATGCTTTTCCACTGCAGTAGCCTTTTATTTGTCCTGAGAAACAAATTTTTAAAAAATAACACTGATATGTTTTATGCCATTACAAATAAGTGAGCGAAGATGGACACTTGATATGTGTAGCTGACACATTTGAAACATGAAGTTTTGCTGTGTTTTAGGATATAGTAGTTACATTCACCAACTTATTACCTCAATGAGTTGAAATTCATCACTCTTTACAACACTTTCTTCAGCCTCTGAAATGCATCAAGGGTACCACAGTGGTGGTTTATTGTGCTGTGAAAAGAGATCGATTTTTATAATGCAGTTACAGCAATTGGGGTGTCTCAAGGCAGCCCTCAGCACTCTATTGCAGTCACACATTGGAGTTTGGGTTTTGGAGGCTTTAAAAATCAAAAAAAAATAACCCAACCCAAAAAAACCCTATCAAACAAACAAACCAAAACCCCAAACAAACCAAAACCCCAAACAAACCATCCTGGCTGACAAAATCTGGTGGTCTCCATGTATGGACTGTTCTTCCGTAAGGAAAAGGCAGCATAAGGGTCGGTTTGAAGAGTTTAATCAGCAATTGGACTAACACTGCAGCTCTTGGCATCCGTCAGGTCAAAACTGGGTCTGCTGCTCTTCTTTATTTTAATAAAAGTTTGAACAGTTTCCTTTGGATCTCCCAGAGCTGGTTCTGATCTTAAGTTTACTGATGAAGTCCTGTAGTTGTATGAATTTTGAAAATATTTTCATCTTTAAACCTCAAAAATCTCCTGAATTTCTAGGTGTGTTCATAAATACTCAAGTAGTTTTCCTTCATTTCCTCAGGGCTTTTTTTTTCTCATGGCACTTTCAAGCAGAATTTTCTGAATGGACTTAAAAGTTTCCCAACCATAGTTCATAAAATCATCACTCAGACCTCACTGCTTCTGAAGCAATGTTTTGATGTACCCACTTTTGGCATGCTGAAAACGTTTCTGGGAAGGCCCAACCTGGTCCTGGAAAATGGTGAGAGATGAATGAATGAATGTGCTTAATTCATCTGTGTTAGCTTTCTGGGTCTGTCCTACCTGACCACGGGAAGTTTGTAGGATGTGTTGCTTGAAAAGATTCAAGTTTTAAAACAGATACTCTTGCATGAGCCCTTCTGGTTTCTGATGAACAGGAAGAATCATTTCCTTGTGTTTCTCTGGGCATTGGTGAGAGCTCAAATTGCCAAAAGGGTTCAGAGGTGTGCTGGGGTAGCAACTTGGGATAACTTCCAGAAGGTTTTTGTGTCAAGTTAACTAAAATTTGGCTCTGGAAGCTGTTGGTAGATGGTCTCTGGTCATTTGGTCAGGAGAAACGCTGGCATGCTGAGATAGCAACTTGGGATAACTTCTAGAAGGTTTTGCAATCAGGGTAACTAAAATTTGGGTTTGGAAGCTGTTGGTAGATGGTCTGTGGTCATCTGGTCTGGAGGAGGGATGAGGTGCTGCCCTGCTGGGTGGATTTTGTCAGTTGTGTCGTGCCGTGGGACGTTCCAGTGCCGTAACTCCGGCTGGAAATGAGCAGGAGGAACTGAATGAATCTCGCCCCCAGCTTCCGTTCGGAGCGATTGGTTGTGATTTTCCTAATAGAGCTGCTATTTATTCCCTCTGGCACACAGCTCCCGTGGCAGAGAGCAGATCTCTTCCAAAGGTAGACATTGCCCTCTCCTGGATCCTTCCCGAACCGTGCAAGAGGCCATCCCCGGCACGGGGAGTGCCAGTCTCCCGGAATCCATCCCTTTGTCTGCCGTGCCTTCATCACTTCTCAGCTTTGATAACCACAGGAATTTAATGGGACGTGTCTGGTGAGAGAACGGCCTTTTGGGGTGACAATCATTTAATTCAAAACGTTGTCTTAGCAAAACTCCTCAAACAAGAGACTTGTCTGCTGACTCACCAGCAGCGTTATTTTTAATGGAGTGGCGCTTCAAGCAACATTGTTTTTAGCAGAAAACAATCTGCTCATCTGCCTCCCTTCAGCAGATGCTTCGTGTGACAGAGTACTCAACCTATAAAAATTTTAACAGGATCCTTGGGATTGTGGAGCATATGCACACTATAAATACTCTTCAGTTAAACAGGCTGGGCTTTGAAGCTTCACATTTGAATGTTTTGCTGAATATCTAGCTTTCCTTTTTAGAATGAACTTTAACCAGTGGACTAAAATATTTGCTATAGACTGTGTTAAGATCTCTTTCTGTGGGGGAAGAAAAAAATCTGCTATAGGCGAGAGAAGTGTTTAAAAGATGATGAAAATATTCCCCTGAAACATCTATTATTAAAACCTACCAGGTTGTTTAACTTCTGAAGAACATGGGCTTGGTGAATAGCCTTCAATCAGCAGCTGAACAAAATAACTGCTTTAACAGCAGCTTTTTGTACTGAAAAGGGGAAAATAGCACTTCAGCAGTTCCCTGAGTCACCTGAGAAGGTGTGTCTGGTTTGTTCAGGATCTCTGGTACCAGGAATAGACATTTATTCTGATACAGTAGGATCACTGGTTTGCTCCATTCTGGTTTGAAAATATCTGGCATTTTCATACTCATCTTAAGAAGTGCAAAGTGAGTACTTGCAAAAGCCTCCACAGGCACTTGAGTATGGGAATTGTTTCAGTTAGAGCAAAATGTTCTCACATCTGATCCTGCTGCAAGTGGCAGAAGAAGGGAGGGTGGTAGTAGAGTGGAAGCAGCAAACCCCTTCATAACCACATTTCTAATTTTGAGACCACCAAAAGTAACCTTATTGAGAAAATGATGAGATACTCTTTGTGCTAAGCTATCAAAAAAAAAAAAAAAAATCAACAAACCAAACCAAACAAACACAAAGCTGAACTCCAAAACCTACTTTTGCATGCAGACAGGTTTTATGTGAATTCTTTTTGCTGCAAACCTCTCCCCTTGCACCGTCATCTGCAGGGACTGCACCTCCTAAAGGCAGGATTTTTGGCCAGCCAGTTGCAGTGGCATCGTGCTGAATTTCTCTGTCTCCAGATAACTCATTCACCTCTTAATCTATGAGGTTTCATAGTTTTATGTACAGCAATTCTTTCTAAAATGGAGTCACAGATTTTTGTTAACCTCTTGTAGCAAGGATCATCATGAATGAATGTTCCTGCATTACATGAGCTGACTTATTGCCACTGAAAACTTGGAAACCTTGCCCTAAATTCTACATTTACATGATCTAATACATTCACTGAACCCTTAAGATTTAGACAGACACACACTATGCAACTTATTTTTATTTAGAAGCAAATTTTTAAACTGCATTTTTTCCATTTACAGGTGTTAGTTTCATCTAGAAAGTGATCCTATATAAGTTATAACAGGTTCCAGTTTTTCCTTGTTTAACAGAATGCTTTGTAAGTCAGTCTGGCTGTGATATTTCAGGGTAGAAAGCACTGAAAAAAGGATAAGCTCCTGCCTCAAGCTTGGTCCTTTTCATTCTTTTATGTTTGTTTTAAAATTCCCATTTTGTTCATTTTGGCTTTGCACCTTTCCTGCCTCCAAGAAGTTAGGATAGAGGTTGATCCTACCGAAACCAGGTCTGGTGTTGTTAAGAGATTTTATTCCAAAATAAAGCTTCTGGGCAATAGCTGCTTGAAGAATGAGAAACAGTGAAATCTCTGAAGTTTTATCTGAAGTCATCCAAACACACATCAAAAGATGTGGCCCTGAGGAAGGAAAGCCACATCTCATTAATAAGAAGTGCTGAATAAGTTCTGGGTCACGTGTGTGGATTCGGCTGTGACTGTGAGATGTTCACGGTGCCTGTGCAGCATCGAGCTGGGATCCTGCACATGGCCTTCATAACAAATGTTTAATTTGAGCAAGGCAGCGCTCATTAGGCAGTGAGTCAGGTTGCTATAAATACCCCTCAACCCAGGCAGACTTGTGCCATATTGTATCAGTGTCTGAGCGCTGAGCGGGTGGGAACTGACTCATTTTGGTGACTCACGGCAGACCTGGCACTCTGCTCCACGGGATCCGATCTGCTGCAGGGCTGCTGGGGAAGGCAGGCTGGGCAAGCTGCAGGGACCAGGGGATGCTGGGCTCTGTCAAGAGCAGGGAAAGCTCTGGTCTGTTGGGAGCAGGGGGTACTGGGGTCTGTCAGGAGCAGGGAGTGCTCTGGTCTGTTAGGAGCAGGGGGTGCTGTAGTTTTGAGGATGCTGTGTTTTTTTGGGAGCAGGGGGTGCTGTGATTTTGAGAATGCTGTGGTCTGTCAGGAGCAGGGGATGCTGGGGTTTGTCAGGTGCAGGGGGTGCTGTGGTTTTGAAGATGTTGTGGTCTATCAGGAGCAGGGGATACTGAGGCTTTTTGGGAGCAGGGGATGCTGTGATTTGAGGATGCTGGGGTTTGTAAGGAGTAGGGGATGCTCAGGTCTGTCTGCAGCAGAGATAATTTCTAAGCCTGTTTTTGTCCTTGCCATGAATCGTTCCATGGCCATCTGGCTCTTCCTGAGGTGCTGAACTCATCCCTTCACTTGCACTAGGAAGAATTTGGGTTGAAATCCATCCTCCTGAGGGGAGGAACTTGGTCTTCCCTGGGCCTTAGCAGTGCCTGTGGTGCCCCAGAGCTGCCCCAGGCCAGCAGTTGGGTTTTCCCACCAGGGCAATTCCTGTTGTTACAGCAACAAGGTGATTCCTCTTTGATTGTGACCAAGAAGACCATTGCACTTTGAATCGTTTTGCATTTTGCGCAGAGTGCTCCCTCAACACAAATATATACCACTGCAACACAACTATTCCTGGAACACATGTTACCCTGGATTAAAATGCAGCCCTCTGTTTTTCCCACTTTATTGTCATGGAATAACAATAGCACTATAGGGAGTTCCAAGACTTATTATTTCACATACACTAACCCTCAGTTTAAATTAAAGACTAAAATCTTAACTAAAATCTTAACCACCTACATTAATAACTTGTCGTGATTCTATTTTTATTTTTAAAGCCTCCCTTACATCCATGCCTCTAATTATACCTTCTGGTGAAGCTCCCCAGACTGGTAATGAAGTGTTCACCAGACACTGAGAAAGTAGAGATCAGCTCAGAGCTGCTGGCAAGTCTGTTGTGTTCTGCTTGTGAGGCATGATTCACTCTTGGCATTTAGGTTTCTTCATTTGCCAAAACTATGCTTGCCCAAACTCAAGCAGGCAGAACACTCAGTAGCTACCTCAGGTTTGATGGCACTGCCTTTATTTCTCCTTTTGCCTTTCTTCCCCAAACTGCCTAGGTTGTGCCTTCTAGAGTGGATGACTGTGCTTCAGACAGCATTTAGCTCCCCTTTTGGTTTCACAGAGGAAAACCTGGTGACTTAAGGAGGATGGATGGATTGCTTGTAAACTTAGTCCCAACCCCAGCAAGGTTTTTCTTATGAAAGATAGAAAAGATCTCATGACAGATCACTAAGGAAATCACAGCATCATTAAGATTGAAAAAAAACCCTCTAGGGTCAAGTCCAACCATTAATCCAAAATACTTACACTAAGCCTGAGTTTGAACAGTGAGGCTTTGGACTCTGCACCAAACACTCAAGAAAGCTTCTCTTGCCTGCAACAGCTTGGTTTAGACAGCAACCTGTAGGTTTAGATATTCATCTGTTTGCTTAAAAAATAAAAAAGTCCATGTTACCCATGTCTCTTATACTCCAAACTGGGCTGAGAAGCTTTTCAGATGTAAAGCATTTATTGTGCCTAAGCTGACCCCATTAGCCTTGGCTGATGAAACTTTCTTTCTACATTTACTGGGGATTTTGTGTCCCAGTTCGTGCAGCCCCCTCAGAGGACGGGCATGTGGTGCTGATTTAAAAGAAAAACCCCACCTCTCCTCCTTTGCCATCCCTCTCAAGGCATGACCTTCATCCCTCTCCCCCTCTTCTGTAGCACTAAACAGGGCTTTTTGTAGGATTTCTCAGCTTGCTGAGCTGCCTCAGGAGCTGCTGCCTTTGTTCTGCCAATGGATTTCTCCCAGCAGCCTTAGGAAATGCTGATTTTGTCCTATATAAGCAATCCACATGTATCTTTGTAATCTTCCTTCCTCAGCACTGAAAGATTTAGACTATCTTGCAGACATTAAAAGTCCTTTGAGTTCAGCATTCCCAGCCTAAGTGTGTCAGCTCTCAGTTTGGGCCCATCCAAAAGCAGAGGAATGTGCTTCTCTCACAAAGCCTGCGGCCTAGAAGGCCACAGTTCCACTTTATTATCTGAAATATGAGGCTAAATATGAAGAATTAAATTATTTTCTGTTTTCTCCATTAGTTTTTATGCATAAAGAAAAGCTATCACTAAGAAAGTTGATCCAAGTTGATCACTCATCAGCTTTTTGATGAGGCTGAGGGGTCACATGTCAAGGAACCAGCTGGATAGTCCATCATAATTGTATAAGCATTTTCAAAAAACTACTACTGGTTGGTCTGATATATTTGCAGCTAGTTCTAGATTTTAATTGCATTTTAACTTAGGCTAAATTAGTATTTCTTGCTGCAGCAATTGTTACAAGAAAGGTCTAGTTTATTATTTAGTAAATTGGAAGCCAATTAACCTTTTTCCAGTTTAAGCTTTAACCAGTAACAAAACTATTCCTTGAAACATGTTTAAATACATTTTTAAAATGAAAAATCCCTGCCCTACTCTGACTGGTGGTACTGGGATTAATAGGGATAATTTTCTGAAGTTCAGCTGAAATCCCCTAGCTCTGCAAACAGAACAGATTTACCTGCTGCAGCTTTGATGTTGCTTCCAGTGCCATCTGTCTCCCTCTTGACTGGTGACAGTGGCGCATTGCCCTGCTCCCTGTGCCCAGGGGAACACTGAGAACCCCAAAGCATTTATGTCTGCAAGTTAAACCCCAATAATCTGCTTGGTGAAGTTCCTTTCAGCATTTTTATTAACAGCCCTTCAACCATCCTCCTCCTGTGAGGAAGAAAAACATTGAACCTGCCATGAAAACCAATTTTGTTGGCTCCTTTTTTTGCAAAGGTCAACTGTGTGGGGCAAGGCCCTCAAAAGAACTGAGGACTTTAGAGAGACAATAAGAAGCAGTCATTGACCCTCTCCTGGAATCACAGCTATTGAGCTCAAAGTGAGGCTGCTCAAGAAAATAGAAATATATTTTTTCTTGTAAAGCAGAGTGGAACTTTGCAATGCTCTGTCCCAGAAGGTGGTTGATACTGAGTCCATTCAGATTTCAAAGACAGCCATGGATGAAAAATGTACTTGGACTACTTCACTTCTAAGATGCTCCCATGGCTGAGGACTCACTGAACTGTAAGTTCTTGGAGACAGGGAAGTATCAGAATATGATGAAATTGCAGAACTGTTCAGTGAAGTGACCTTGGACAGCATCTATTCCAGCCTCATGCTCAAAGTCAGATCAGCCTGGATCTGGACCAGTTTGCTCAGAGGCTGTCCAGTGAGAGCTTGAAAAGCCCCAAAGCTGAAGGTTTCATAACTAGCCTGGGGCTCTGTTCAAGTGCTTTGTCATCCTCAGAGGGAAAAAAGGACTTTTTAGTCAGGAATTCCCTGTCCCAGTTGCGCTTCTGTCCCAGTCCCCGTCCTCAGTCACCTCCTCCTCTCAGGTGCCCCAAAGCTGCTCCTGCCTCCAGGCCAAACAGCCCAAATTTCCTTCCCTTCTGTCCCATTCCCTTCTTGGGGTCTGTGAGAGGTGGGGTATGCTGGACAAGACTGGCCTTGCCAAGCATGAGATCTCCTCAGGAATTGCTGTTTTATCAAGACTTTTATTCTGAGAGTCCATGTCAGAAACAAAGGTCAAGAACTTCGAATTTTCATTGCTTTTCAAATTTTTTTTAAAGTTCTTGCCTGGCTTTTTGGTGAGGTTTTTTGTTTGTTTGGGGTTATTTGTCTGTTTGGTTGGTAGGTTGGTTGGTTGGGGTTTTTTTCTGGTTGGTTGTTTTAATAATAATAGATGGTGAAGTTGAGTACTGTTCCCATATTTTGTGCATGGATTTTCAAATCACCAAACTGAAGTGTGTCCCCATGGTGTGGTTTCTGCTAAGGGTGTTCTCTGGTGATCCACAACACAAATATACAACAAATTGTTTCATAACCTGCTGTTCTATTTTTAGATATTTGCATGGGAAAGAGACTAATTGCTTTAGACAAACTGCTGTTCAAGAAGCTTATGGTTAGAATTCATGATAATATTTCTATGGTCTCTACTCCTATAGAATTGTTTTGCTCTATATAAGAATTGTTTGAAAGTGTTTTTATTTTGAATTTCATGACAAGTAGAATAAACATCACAGTAATTGTGTTATTAATGATGCCCTAAAAAAGTTCTGATGTGTACACTAAATTCAAAATTTGGTATGTACTTTATATTTAATTCCCAAAATCTTGTAGTATGTACTGTTGGTAGCTGCTGTCTGCAGGGGAGAATTGAAATGGGATAAATGCACAGGATTGCTTCTGTATTAATTATTTTGGCATAGTATCAGAATTTCTGGCATTATTTCAAGCCATTTCTGCATATCAAAGAACAATAACAAAAAGTTCCATGGCTTGACCCTGTACCTGCAAACTTTTCAAGATGCTGCCCTTGGTTGAACTGTTCAATATCTCAAATTTCCATTTGAAGCAGAGGTGCTGCAACTGTCCCATTTCTGGGGATTTAACAACAGAGGCTTGCTAGGAGCTGTCCTAATTGCTTTTATTGGTCTGAAAGGTCATTTAAATCACTTAAATGTGCTTTTAATATTTATATCCAAAGAGAGCTGTGCAGCTGTGAATGAAAAAGGGACACAGTAGACGATGTCTTTCGAAAAGAACAGGCATGGTGTTTCTAGGATTATCCTGGCAGAGCCCAGCTGGAAGGCCCTGCATTCCCAAAGCCATCAGCAGCCAGTGAGGCTGCCCACGAGGCCTGAGTGTGGCTGGCATCCAGCAAGCACCGGGATGAGGGGCTGGCCGTACTCTGGGAGCAGCTGCTGCCAGCAGCCGGAGCTGGCAAAGGGCACTCAAGGGGCTTTTGTGACTTCAAGAGTGTGTTCTGTTCTCCTCTGTGAGCCACAGAGTCTTCTGTGTGCAGACTTGAGTGCTGCTGCCTTTCATGTCCTGAGCTCTGTGTGCACAAGGGCTTTGTTTGTGGAGGCTTTTGCAGGAGGACCTTGAGAGGGTGGAGAGTTCATTTATCATTCGCTCTTAATTCACCAAAATAATCTGCCTGGGCACATTTGGGCTTGTTCACCCTGGAGAAAAGGAGGCTCAGGGGGGTTCTTGTGGCTCCGCACAGCTCCCTGACAGGAGGGGCCAGCCGGGGGTGGGGGGAGGTCAGGCTCTGCTCCCAGGGAACAAGACAGAAGAACATGGCCTCAAATTGTGCTAGTGGGAGTTCAGGTTGGGTATCAGGAAACATTTCTTCACTGAGAGAGGAGTTAAACATTGGCACAGGCTGCATAGGGCAGTGGTGGAATCCTCATCTCTGGAAAAGCTCAAGAAATGAACAGGTGTTGCACTGGGGGATGTGGCTTAGTGGGCATGGGATTTTTTTGGTCAAAGGTTGGACTTGATTTTGGAGGTCTCTTCCTGCCCTCCTAATTCTGTATTAGGAGCTCCAGAGAACCAGCACTGACATCTACATGCTTGGTTTAGACCTAAACTTACTGTTTAACATTTTTTAAAAATTATTTTTGAACTGAAGAGTTTTGGGGGAAAAGATTAATCATGTTTCAGGTAGTGCTGTGAGTTGTGGTTTGCATGAAGATTTTATCCCAATCATAACTTGCATTGTAAAAATGAACAGAAGTTGGGGAAGAGCAAGAGTGTTGGCAAAGGGAATCCTCTACCCGAGTGGGAAAACCCAAAATACTCCAACAGTTACCACTGTCTACAGTTCTGTATAATTTGGAGCCAAAGGCTTGTTAGTGAATTGATTTTATTTTTTTTTTTTAATGTATTAGTGTATAGTGGAGAAATGCTGGTAGAAAGAAACTTTGAGACTTAAATGTCTTTAGATCTGAGCTGTATTAAGCATGGGCTGTCGTTGTCTCCCCACCTGCCCTGAAGCATAGGATAAGTTCTGTGTGTGGGTCTGTGTTACCCAGGAGAGCTGGCTGGGGAGGGAGAGGAGGCAGCCTGGTTTGTTGGTGTCGTGGGATGTGGGATGGGCTCTCGAGGGGGAGGTGTTTGGATGGATGTCTCAAAGCAGAGCGCTGTGGGTTTGTTGTTGCAGCTCTGAGCAGCATGTGCTGAGGCACATGTTATTGGGATACTCATGTTCAGCTGACTCATCTCAAATCCCTCCGGCTGCAGGAGAATGCAGGGATTGAGACCTTCAATGTTGGTGCTTCTGAGTGTTTTAGGCAATACAAGTGGGTTTTTTTAAAACTTCCATTGTCTTAAAACTGTCAAAAAGTTCCCATCTTAAATCTGTCACAATTTTGCAGAATCAGCTGTAAGGTATCTGTTCCTGGCAGGTACCAGATAAGGAGAACATTCCAGATGCCTTTCCATGTGCAGCTGCTCCTGAGTTTTTCTTGCCCATCACACAGGTTCTCTATGTGTGTCATGTATTAATTGGCAGGGCCTTTTCTCCCGAGAAATCCCTTTTGGATATTCTATTGCTCTCCTTCTGTGAGTTATAACTTCAAGTGCAGCCTTGCCTTGAGCTATTCTCTTCCTGCATTCCTCCAGTACTGAAATTCATTTCTCATTGCCTAGAAAAGCTGTGGCTGCCCCTGGATTCCTGAAAGTCTCCAAGGCCAGGTTGGAGCCACCTGGGACACTGGAAAGTGCCCACAGTGGAACTGGTTGGATGGGCTTCCAACCCAAACCATTCTGTGATTCTGTGATTATTCCACTGAAAAGTTCTTATTTGAAGTTTTTGACTTGATGATCCTCCATCAGTAAACAGCACCAAACTGGTGTCACTCCATGTTTTAGGATCTGCTGAATATTTCAGAAAATCCCTTTGGTGACCTTCCTCTAAGTTTAAAATGAATTTTAAAAACAAATCCATCAAATGCATGATTTAGAGGTGTCTCATGGGGCATGGGAACCAGGTGACTTGAGACCTCAGCTGGGACTTCTTTATCTCATCCTCATATACTCCTTCTTAGGGACTTTAAATTCCATGATAACTTCCTGCTCCAGTCAGCACTACACCCATGGAATATCCAGCTGGGGTTTGGTTTATATTTACCCTGTGGAGAGAGGTGGCACTGGTGTCTATATTAACATATTGACAAATTTATTGACATCACTTGTCTTCAGTGTTGCCTGTTTAATTAATAAAATTGATCTGCTGAACATCTAGCTAATAATTCTGGCGCAAATATTGCAGCTAGTCTTGTTACCAAAATGGAGTTTTAGCCTCTTATTGGAATCTGTGGAGTGGAATTTGCCCTGAGTCTGGTTGCCAAAATCATTAATGATCATTAATTTGTGGTTCTTGCTTCACCTAAAATGCTTAAGCAGGATTTTTATTGCAACAATTAAAGACAAAATAGTTAAAATGCCTTCACAGAAAATAAATGCAAAGTAATAATCATAAAATCCCAGCTTATTTTTATGTAGAAAAGACGAAACAAATAAATTTAATGGTGGTGTGTTATGTAAGACCCATTGAACAGCAGCTGCAGTCCGAGTTTAAAGCTAGGAATAAAATACATGATTAATATGCACCAAGGATGTAGGAAACACTTCTGAACTTCTTTTATTCATTTGCAGCCCAGTTGATTGCTTTTCTGGCTTAGCTAATTGTTGGGTATATGACTTTGTAATTCTGGGTTAGGTCAGAAAAACACATTAAAGGATACAAACATCTGCAGTGTCAGTGACGCGTGGTATTCTGGGCTAGAGACTTCTTCTCTTACCTCTTCTGCAGTGATTAATGATTGCACTGCCCGTTAATTTGCTAATGTTTGTAAAACCTCTCCTGGCGGCAGGTATGGCTTCACTTAGAGACCAGACAATGAGCAGGCATTAATTACATCCTGCTCATTAGGATTTGCTCTGCTGCTGGCCCTTTTTTTTGGTGCTGTGACTGCATCACCTCTCATCTGAAAGGTCCACACAGGAGGATCCGTTCTGGATTTTGCATTTTCAGCTCCATTGTCTAGAGGATGAAGGAATGAATCTAAACAAATATTTTGTACTTTTGTGATGAATAGGGGAAGAAACATATATATCAAATTAGCCCAAGCTAATTCAAAAGCTTTCCCAGACTTGCAGAAGCAGGATTGCTTCCCAAGTCCCCATTGCAGTGTGGCTCCCCAGCAGTGGGGTTTTAGAGCAGCCAGGTGCCCACTGGTCACTCAGGCCCAAACCCCATCCTGACTCCTTGTCCACATTGTTCCCAGGCTCTGTTCCAGGGGTTCCTGCTGCTGCTGGCACTGCCGGTGTCTGAAATAGTCCAGTCCTGGATTTTTCCTCAATATTTTCTTGTTCAGTCATGCACAAACTGAAAGTTTATAGGCTTCTTCTGTATTTGTTCTCTGTTCTGGGCTTTTTCTTGGAATCCCAGACTGGTTTGGATTGGAAAGTATCTTAAAGCCCATTTTGTTCCACCTCCTGCCATCACCAGGGAACCATGTATCTTGAAGAAAACAAATCTGTGGGATGCCTTTAAGTTTAGGACAGTTAAGGTATTACCCAGTGAAGGGTCAGGGGGATACTAAGGGCCTTGAGAATGTGAGGGTTTAATATTTTACCTTAAAATGTACCAATTTCTTAACTGAGAGTTCAGGCTACTTTAAAGAGGGGATCCTTTCTCCAGAGTCACACACAGTGCAAAGGAGGAGCTTGGATGATCAGGAACAGGGCAAAACTGCACAGACCAGAGGTGCCAAGAGGGGTCTTGAGATCTGTCACATAAAGTCTTTATGCACTTTAGCATTTTCAGTGGAAATTTGTGTTAGGGCTGACTGAAGGCTTCAAAATTATTTGAGTTTGGGTGGGAAAATTTTTATTTTTCAAAGGCTTCCTTTTAAAAGCAGTTGTTCTGCATGGTGGGAGGAGATATAAATACTTGTTTAGCCTTGTTTCTAGCAGAGTTCTTAAGTGTAGCTTAAAAGGAAGTTGTTATTTGGGGCTCAAGTTTTGTAGCAGGAAACAAGGGATGTTTTAATAGTAATGTCAGGGTACAAGTTGAAAAAAGGATTTATTGTGAGTGGTGACACATATTTTTCCACAGCTCTAACTGCTGCCGGCATAGTTTAATACTTGCAAAGGATTTTTTTGTGTGTGTGATGAGAGACAGTAAAATTAATTCAGCAGCTACTGAAATGATGTTTGGCTGAGGCCTCCTTTTGGTCAAGGAGTAGATTCAATAACTACTTCTAACTATATTAAGGGTAAATGGAAAGAATGTAAGGTACAAGATATAATAAATGCATTTAACGTCTTTATAAAGCTCAGAACATACAGAGATAAAATTATTGCAGAAGAAATTCAACATAAGCAAATGTGTATCAACTCATCAGTAACAACCAAGGTGAAAATTAGAAGCAGCTTCAAGTGAAAGCTTTGGGGCATCTTGCTAAAATAAACAGTAGGAGAAAATTATTCAGAGGCTTTAGACAAAACTACAAAGGCTCATGAGAAATATTTCAAAATGTGATTGAAAATTTAAATGTTGTACTCTGGCCTGAGAAATTTTTGGCAGTTCTTCTACAACTGTTTACTTTTGCTTTGAGCTTCAATATTTTATCAGTGAATAGCCAGTGAATGTTCCATGGAGGGGCACACACACCTGCAGGGAAGAGAGCACGGAGCAGGATCCTTCCCATCATATCCCAAGCATCAGCATCCCTACTGCTGCTGTTAGGGCTCTCACTCTTACTCTGAGACACATTTTGTGCATTAAAAGTACAAGTGCCCAGAGAAATAAACAGTGTATAATTACATAATTGGGGCTCAGGGGGCTGGAACCAGCTTTGATGAGGAGGGGCCACAGATGTGATTTGGATCCCTGTGACAGCCTTGCTCCTCCGAAGATGACTGGAGCCTCCACAAGATTTTAGACATAGAGTCGTGGAATGGTTTGGGCTGAAAGGGACATTAAAGCCTATTCAGTCTCACCCCTGCCATGGGCAGGGACAGCTTTCACCAGGACAGGTTGCTCCAAGACAGCTCAGTCTCAGGTGGGAGAGTGAATATGTGGGCATTTTTAGCCTGTAATGGAAGTTTTTGCTATAAAAGTAGTCTCTCAGGTCACAAGTTGCTGGTGTGAGCACCGTGGGGGTCAGTTTGTGTCCTGTGTGTGTCCATACATGAGGGTAATGCTCATCGAGCCACTTCTGCTTCCTAAACTCAAAATAACAAAGTCTGGAGGCTGTGTCAGGACCAGGCAGAGTAAAGTTTTATTGTGAGATGAGTGAGGCAGGAGTAAGGAGGAAGAGCTGAGCATTCATTTTGTGTTTGAGTAGATGGTCTGAGACCTCCTGGGTAGGGGCAGGCATGTGTCCTTTGTCCACCTACCTGTGGTCTCACCCAGAACTTCAACCACAGACTGCCTTTGATCTGCTTTTCTAGAATGAATCAATAGCCAAGCCTCTTAATCCTGCAGAGACCAACATGCTGATAGTAAACATGAAAATGCAATAACAGGTAACAAATGGCTTTGCTTGATAGTCTGTCTCAAAACCTTGAAGATGAATTCAGGCCCTCATTCAAAACAAACAATGTACTGTGTTTGGTGTTGCTCAGGTGATCTGTTTATTCCTCACAGCCATGGGCAGAACAGGAATCTCAGTAGAGAAAACTGGGTTTTGGGGACAGCTAGTTCTGTGGCTGTGCAGGTCACTGCTGCTGGCAGGTTATCAGTGTTCAGAGCACTCAGTACATCTGGGCATTTATTGTGGCAGCCTGTCCGTGCTGAGGCCTGTGGAGTTCTTCCCAGGAACTTCAGTGGGATCAGAGTCCTTGTCTTTAATACGTCTAGGTTGTACAGTGGTTAGGATAATGACCTGGGCATTTTATGTCCAGTTCTTTTCACTCTGTGACATCAAGGAACTGCACAAGTGTCTTGCTGAGCTGATGTTGTAGTTCTGGGGAGGACTCGGCCCCAACGTCCCCAGTTCTGCCCTACTTACTGCATTTTTCTGAAAAAGAAAAGTTTTTTTTAAGTTAAAAGCTAAGGCTAAATAGCCTGTGCAATTACTAACTCCTCACTGTAGTATTCAATCAATTGTGAAACATTGGAGTTCATTCTGCTAAGACACAGATGTGGGTAGGCTTTATCCCACACTTACTCATCAGCCCAACTCCATTGTTCCATGGGAGAGCTGAGGCAGACTGAACTGAAGATGCATTGGCTAAACCAGTGTTTAACAGGAATTATGCAATGAGTCTGTTATCTTGAATAAAACTGTGGAGCTTAGGTGAGTTTAGAGCCAGATAGTTGTTACCTCAATTATTTTATCCAGACACATCAAACGAAAAACTAGAACTGAATTGAAAGCTTGTCCCAAATATAAGCAACAGTGCCATGCACTGAAAAGCTTCCTATTGTCCTGTCCTCCTTGATCTGGATTATCATTCAGGAAGCACCTTTCTGAATACCTGGGTAAGTCATTCCTCACTTTTCATTTGACCTGGGCACTGTTAGATTTCTGCAGAGACTGGAATTAAAACCAGAAGAATGGACCAAGCTGCCAAGCCTGTATATTCTATTCTTCATATGCTGCTGGTGATTGAGCTACTTGACCTTGCAGTAGCTTGGAAAGCAGTTTTATGGGATTCTTTATGGAATGCTGTTGTTCCCTTAGTAGGCATTTATCATTTATGTGATGTGTTGGTGGTTGTGACGTGCAAGTTCAGGACGCACAAGCACCTTTTGGAATTGTACTTTTCCAGTACTCTGTATTTGGTATCTGCTAAAAATGAAGCCGCATTTGAATCGTGATAAATCTTCCCTGAAAGGCAAGATACCTTTAGGCTGTGCAGCAGAAAGAACCACTTATCTAAATCTTTATTTCTCTGAATTATTTAATTTGTGCAAAAGATAATTCAACTTTCAAAGCTGACAGGATACCTGTGATCATGTCAGGGCCTCTCAGGGTCACACATCTATGTTCAAGATATGGATGCTCCAATCACAGGTCTCCAGTGTGCTATGGGGACACTTTGCTCAGGGGCCTGACCCATGCCATGAGTCCATGTGGGTTGGAATTACAGGATCAAGCTCCCAGGGAAGGTTTTGGGAACCATATCAACAAATATGCCTGGGGATGGCCACACCAGGCTGGATTCCCTGGAGCTCAGTCTGCTGGGTGGGGCAGCACCACATCAAGTGTGAATTTTTCTCCTCCCCTCCACCCCCCCCACAAGCTGCTAGCTCAGATTTGGGGAGTTTTGGGAGAGGAGTTCTTCAGGATAGGGATAGGAAGTCCAAAAGAGGCCCCTTACCTCAGGATGTATTCCAAAGCTTTATTTCCAGTGAAGGGGTCCCAGGAGGTAAAAAGATGGGGGAAGCATGGAGGAGCAGGGGTTTTATCTCTTTTGGGGTCGGGGTCAGATTACCTGGCCAAAGGCCATAGGTCAGAGTCAAGGGGCAGGTAATTCAGGCCAGATTACAGTCTCGGGGGGAGGGGTTTGTGAGGAGACACCATTCCCTAAAAGGAATGCAACACAAGTGGATATTTATTTAGTTGTAGTTTTCTTAAGATTGATCCTGCTAGAGCACCTGTTGATGCTGAATCCAAGTCTTACAGACAAGTTATGTGGGGGATGGGGAATTTTGAGGCTTTTGCTTCGCCTCTGGTCTCTTACTGCATTCCATTGCAGCAGCACATTTTGGTGTGACTTGAGGGCTGTGGCTGCTCTGACAATTCTACAAATTATCATCAAATTTACCTTTGTAAACCAAAGTGCACCTCAGCTAGACAGAATCATGGAATCAGGAAGTGGTTTGGGTTGGAAGGGACCTTGTTTCACCCTCTGCCATGGGCAGGGACATCTTCCACTGTCCCAGGCTGCTCCAAGCCCCAATGTCCAGCCTGGCCTTGGACACGGCCAGGGATCCAGGGGCAACCACAGCCTCTCTGGGCTTCCACACCCTCACAGGGAGAAATTCCTTCCCAATATCCTATCTCTCCCTCCTCTCTGTCAGTCTGAAGCCATTCCCCTTTGTCCTGTTGCTCCAGGCCCTTTAAAATAGTTCCTCTCCATCCTCTTTGGTGGCTCCTTCAGGTACAGTGACACTACAATTAGGTTACCCTAATTCATTTGCAAATCAATTTGGACAGAAGATCTCATGCCTCCCCCCTTTTTTTTTAAAGTTTTGCAGCATCTTTGGCAGTTCCTGCTCCCCTTGAGCCCCAGGAGCTGCGTAGGTGCATCAGTAGGATTTGGCTGCCCACTGCCCCCTGTCCCTCTGGAAACAGGACAACTGGCCATGGAGCTGATCACTTGACCATGGCAAATGAGCAGCCCTCATCAGTGTGTTCTGGTGTATATTTAACTTAATAGAGCAGATGGTCATTATATTGATTCATGAAGGAAGGGAGGAAGCTTGGCTTGGGAACATCAGGGCTGAGTGCTGAGCATCAGAGCTGGGCAGGATGCAGGGGAGGGGAGGAAAAAAAGCATTTTTGTACTCTGGGGTCTGTTGGTTTAGTGTTTTGTTTGGTTTTCTCTTTTACAAAGTGCCACCGAATAAAATCAAGCAGAGGTGACTCATCAGGCCTGTAGAAATGATCTTCTCCCTGGAGAGGAGGCTCGTAGAGCACAGGCAGGATGGTGCTGAAGTATTTGCACCACTGCTGATGCTAAACAGGGGGGAGAAGGGAAGGCAGCCGCCTGCAGAGTTATGAAACTTCTTACTCTGCTGTTGTTATTAAAGATGATAGCTCTTCTGCAGGGAAAAGGTAACATTGGAGTAATAATTCTTCAGTAATTTCAGTTTTGCAAAGAGCAGCTTTGTTTAAATCTCTTCCCATTTAGTAGGATATAACTAGAGATTCAATCCAGAAGCTAATTGTGTAAAATATTCAGCCACTCTCCTCGTTTGCTAAACTGGGAAGTTCACAAATCCCCAACCTGCAGCAGCTCACAGGAACAGCTTGATTTGCTTCTTAATTCTGCAATTTTCACAGGAGAAATGCTGTATTCAGAGGAATATTCTCCTGAGCAAGAGCTTAATCTTGTGTTTAGGTTGCTGTTTTTCCTAGTTGCTGATTAGCTTTGCTGTCTTATCAGTTTATGTCATAGTATGTGACTATAAATTGACTTTGCAGTGAGGAGAGAATACGTTCGTCTTCACAGATGCTGCTGTTTCCATGGAGATAAAAGGACCAATGGCCTTTTCTCTGTTTGGACTGTACTACAGTGAGCAAGCAGAGATGGTGCATTCGAAAATGCAACATTTGGTCCTTTGATATTTCCGTCTAAATAGCAAATGAGAAAGCATATTGTTTCTTCTTGGTGATGAAGTTGAATAATAAATACAGCTTTGGGACTTTTTCTGGGAGCAGCAAGCAAGCCCACCAGGAATGTGAGGACAGCGTGGCTGGTTTATGCTTGCTAAACCTCCTCTCTGGGAAAAACCTTTTGGCTTTGCAAAATATAACCCTGTAGAGCCTTTGGGTTTATCTGATGCAGTTTTTGATGCTGGTTACATCACCAGCTTACTTATCCATGATGTTCCACCGTAGCTGAGCCTGAATGAGCATGCAAAAGCTGTGAATGTGATTTTTTTTTTCCACGAGAAAGAGCTTTTCTACCTCAGATTGTGTGAAAGAAAATATAAATACCAAGGCCACCCCCCATTCAAGGATGGCTTGCAGAAGGTGTTATTTGTGAGTACCTTTTCCTTCTTCATCTGTCGTCACGTCTTTGATTTCTGTGTTGAGGATTCCAGAAGTGGGAGTAGTGATCAGTTTATTGT
Source organism: Certhia americana (assembly GCA_018697195.1). Taxonomy (NCBI): domain Eukaryota; kingdom Metazoa; phylum Chordata; class Aves; order Passeriformes; family Certhiidae; genus Certhia; species Certhia americana. Next base: position 4,048,790 of record CM031868.1, on the reverse strand, counting down.
TGGGTAGGTTTCTTTCCATGAACCATTTTTAGGGTGTTACCTTTTTTGGCAGATGAATGCTCTGTATCTTAAGCATGCTTAGATGATGATGATAATGATTATGATGATGATGATGATGATGATTGTGCATATTAAAAATACAGCGTCATAAAGTGAGTAGTCTGTGTTTAGGAGGGAAAAAATCAGGAAACTCTTCACTTTGCATCCAAGCAGCAATGCAGGGTGCTAGAAATTCTGTCTGTGATGAGTCAAGGGTCTCTCTTCCATTTTGTTTGAATGCTTTGTCATATTAAAGTGCAATCTGTCTTTTCAGTACAGAAATACAAACAGCAGAACGTGCAGTGCAGCCTTGAGCAGTGTCTGATCAGGGAGGCAAAACATCGCTGCTGTTTTGTTGTTACATTTATGCTGATCAAAACATAAAGGTGCATTCATTGATTATTACTCCCTGGAGAAGTATCTGGAGGGTTGAGGTCAGACACAGGAGCTGATTCTCCTGTGGGCTGAGGAGTCCCTGGTGGGAGCTGAGCCTGTGGTTTGGAGCTCAGGGCTCAGACACTCTGGAGGACGATGATGGTGCTGGGAAGGATGGAATACACATGGGTGGTTAGCTCCAAAACAGGCAAAAACCAGGCAAGGAAGGATGGGAACACACAGGTGGTTTGCTCCAAAATGGGACCAAATCAAGAAGGAATGGACGCTTGGATTTGTCCTCACTCCCAGCCCAAGGGCTTCGATTGGCTGTACTTCTGCTTGCAGTTCTGAACCCTGGTTAACCATCTGTTCCCTTTAGGGTTAAATTTGGGGTTTCCAGAGGATCCTGCATGAAACACATGTAATTGTCATGCCCAGTCTTTTCTGGTTATTTTAACAGTGCCTCTGAGTGCCCTGATTTGAGTAAATCTGCTCCATGTTCAGCAGCGTCATCCACACACAGAGCAGAGTAAATAAAACCATTCAAAACCAAACTCCTCAAACAGAATAACAAAAAAAAAAAAGTAGAATCTGTCTTGAAGTTTTCTTGAGCTTTTTGTGGTGTGCTGAAAGGGTCAGTGCTTAAGTTGGAATGTTTTAAAATCAAAATAAATGTGGAGCCTTTTGTAGGAAGTTGAAATAAGAAAAGTAAACTTGGAGAACAGGTTGCACTCTTCCAGGTATGCATGGATCAGCTTAAAACATCCTGCTGTGTGTTTATCCATGGGCAAACAGTTCTGGGTGTGTTGGACTCAATTTTACTTTGGATCCTGGGATTTGGGGGTTCTGTAACTCTCAGCAGGGAATGGATTTCATACAGTGCTTATCATGTGGGGGTAAGGGATATATAATCCCTGTATGTTGCTGTCTTTAACAGTGAGGTTGCAGTCTTATTTATGGACTCATCTTGTGCAGGAGTTTCCTGTTTTGCTGCTTACACGTTTGGTATCTTGTACCCACCTCAGCATGTTGCTGTAGAAAACAAGATGTGGACTCTGCCTCTTACTATAATTCTGTGGTTTAAGTCCTGTGAAAGAGAGCTGATACTGATTGCTGGAAAGAGGAAAATGTAAGCTGGGATTTTTTTTTAAGAACTTATTCTTAAAAACACATGTATATAGAAAATCTTCAGTTCTTTAAAACTAACAGGTTTCCAATGCTGAAAATGTATGTTAAACTGTTATACACCAGCTCTTCAATGCTTGAGTAAGTTTTCAGACAGAACCTTACATATAATAACTCTGTCAGTGTTCTTGTAATACACATATGCCAAAGATCTTTGCCATTGAAAGTATCTTTTTTTAAGATAAAAATATCTTTTTCATCTTAAAGCGTAGAAAGCCTGATTCTTGCTGTTCTAAAAAAAGGTGAACAACAGTGTCACACTACTTGGATTAGTGAAAGCATTTTTTTCAGCTGCTGCACTGAATAGAACGTATGTCACTGGAGCATTGTTTGAAGTAACAGGATTTGCCTTGCTGTAAATCTCACATGTGGTATCTGGGTAATTTCATCCTTTGTACTTTGCTATTTTGCCTCTTTCATCCGCTGCAAATCCAATATGTATAACTGGCACTGCTCAGCTTTGGGTTTGCTATGGTTATTGCTCTGTGAGATTATAAATATGGCTGTGTTCTGTAATGGGAGTTGTAAGTTTCGTGAGGATTTCTGGGACCTGATTTAATGATGTGGGACATATAGAAAAGATGTGGTGAATCTATCCACTCTTTAATTTAACCTGAAAGATATTTTCCTTCTCTCTTTGCTCTTAATTTCTGGATTTGGACTGTATGGGGTCTTTTCTACAGATTTTGACATCCCACAGTAAGCACAACTGACACAAGTGCATCTTATGAGTCCTGTGAATTGTTCTACATCACCCTGCACCATTGATGGGGTTCTAGTAAGACTTTTTTCTAATTACAAGCATTTACATATTAATAGTCTTAATTAAATACACCCTAGTTCCAGCTAACCCAGGGCTGGAGCTAATTGTGCAGGGATGCAGAAGGATCCCTCCTGCCTGTTTGTGTAGGCTGGTACTGCATTTTCATGCGACCAAAAAGAGTTTCTAATAATTGTTTATAATTCTCTGTAATGTTAATAAGTGTTGTGTTCTAGGATGGGACAAAATAATGGCCGTCCCTTGTTTAGTATGCTGGGCCTGTCGTGGTTCCATTCTCCCAGGAGATGACGATTATTTGCAGGCCCTTTGATGGAGGAGGGGTCAGTGAGAGTGTGCCTGATGATTCCATTGAAAAATCCAGCTGTGGGCACTTGAGTTGGGAATACACAAAGGGAAGCATTATTCCAAACAAAAACTCCCAGTCTGCATTTCTGCTGCACCATGTACAAATGCTGCTATTAAATAATTTTGATGACAACCAAATTTGATGAATTCTGGAACAAAATTCAGTGGTCTGTACTCTGGACTGTGTGTGCTGCTGGTTTGGAACTGCAGGTTTTATTGAGTATCCTTGTAGCTGGTGAAAACATCTTTCATTTCTGTGAAGAGGAAATGAAATTCCAAAATGTTTTTAACCAGGTTCTGACTATTGCATGGGAGGGGAGGCAGAAATGGAAGGAGGGAGGTGCCAGCAGAGCAGCTCTGCAACATATGGCTCTGCTGTTTGTGATATGTGGGTGGATTTTTTGACTCTCAGACTCCATGCAGAGTAATTACACTGGTGTTTACCTGCCAGGAACTGTCCTGTTGCCACCCTGGGATTTGGTGTCCAAGGAGATGTGCCCAAAGAGCCATTTTGTGCACAGGGAATGGACGGAGGAGTTGTGGTTCTCCTGCAGTGTGTGGTGGTGGTCTCTGCTGTGAACTGTCAGGTTTTTATGTACACAACCATAAAAGCGATAGTAGCATTTAATGTTGTGGGGCTGCCATCCAAAAGAGTGTGTGCCAGGAAATTAATTAATAATAGCAACACTGTGAAAAAACATACTATTTTCTGTGTGCCCCCACAGCCTCTCCTTGATGTGCTTGTCTGCAGAGGGCTGGACATACAGTGGGGTGAAATGAATGGGAAAAAGAGAAGGTTTTTCAGTGCTGCTTCAGAGGCCAAAATCATACTACCCTGTGTATTTTGGATAAAGAACAGGATGAATTTGTCCTTGGAAATGTTAATGTGTCATGTGCTTAATCACCTTGAAATGGCTACAGCTACAGACCGCTGCAGTCACACCTGGGCTGGGACAATGGGAGCTGCCATGAAAAGCTTCCTGCTGCTTTCTGTGCTTTCCAAAGAATTATCCTGTGGCCTGGGACAGGGTTTTCATTCAGGAAGCCCTCCTAGCAGGTTAATAAACTTGTTATTAGCAAGCATTTAGTTGAGTTGAGGTAAGTCTGTATTATTATGACTTTTACTGTTAATCACCTCTTTGAATACCCTTTTGAATATATTTCAAATGTTGTTCCTCGTGAAAGTAATGGTTAGATTTATTAAACAAGAACAGGACAGACTTCATTAGTTTTTTACTACAGTCTTTTCTAATCTTTCTAATCTCAGCTGTTGCCATAACTCTAGATTGATATGAGAAAAAAATTCAGCTTGTAAAATAACATTACTCTTCAATACTGCAAAACACTGCAAAATGCAAATATTCCTTTTAGTAGTTCCAATCAAACAAACCATTCTTGGCTACCTCAGCTGACATGGAGTGAGTGGGCTGAAATAGGGGATGAAATTGTTTGCATCTCCTGCTGTTCCCCAGCTGATTTTAGAAGGATGGGTGTGCACAGGTATCCAAGGGCCTGAGGCAGGACAGCAGCCCGTGCTGGGTTTTTTTTTTCCCACATACTCATTGCAATATGCACGTTATGGAAAAATCTGCCAGAAGAAAGGAAAGAATCCTGGCAGATGGATGGGAACAGACTGTTGTTTCAGACCAGAAAAGGAATGGTGAATGAAGTTGTGGCTCTGGGAGAGGGCAGCAGCAAAGGGCAGTGAAGGTACTGAGCAGCTCTTCTCATCAGCCACATCATTAACTCCAGAAAGGCTCCTTCCAGCTCTGCTCCTGCTCCAGTTTCCCTCAGTCTCAGGCTTTCTGTTTGGAAGCTCTCAGACAGTGGTGGTTTAATAATTCTGATCTGCTCACAGGTTTGCACCTGCTGAAAATTCAACAGCAGCAGAATAAGCAAGGGTGGATGGATGTCCTGTGCTAGCCACAGTGTCCTGTGCAGGGAGAGGGGACAAGCTGCCTCCCGGCTTCCAATCCTGCCAGGAGCATCTGCTGGCTCCAAGTACGTTGTGAAAGCACAGGATAGCCTGTTAGAGCAAAAGCAATTTCAGATTAATTGCCTCATGTTCTGTTCTCCCAGGCTTTTTAAAAGCCAATATTGAGAAAATTGTCTGCTGAGTTTAGGAGGCTTGTTGGGAATTGCAAGAGAAAATGAAACAAAAAATAAAAATAGTTGTGGCTTTATGTGATGACCAGTAATTGATTTCTTTTTATTGTACATTTGAGCAAGGTTCTAAAAGTGGAAGATTAAAAAGAATGATCATTTCTGTTTGCTGATGGACAGGAAAGTGCTGTTAAAATGAGTGGACTCTAAAGGCAAACATCATGAGATTTACACAGGAGTGCGAGACACAGCCACACCTGCCTGGGGTCTGCGTGCTCCATTAGGGGCTGGGTTTCTCCTCTTCTGTTGGGCAGTGCATGTCAAGGATTTGGGTCAGATTTGGCCCTGGTTTTACTGGTGGACTCATCTGCTCTCACAAGAACCTTGTGTATGGATTCACAAGGACTTGCTCTCACAAGGGTAGAGCTGGAAGGAACTTGGCCTGGAAGTGGGAAATGGCCAAACTTCCATATACACTGGGATGTTGCAGCAATGGGACAGAAACTGAAATTACCAGAAGCAGCATTTGTCACTTCAGTCATTTGTCTTTGTTGGTGCTGATGTACCTGTGCTCTCTTCATAATCCTAAATCATCCTTTGAAGAACATCAGCTAAAGGTGTGGAAACTAATCTTCACAGGGCTGAGTATCTGTGAGACTGTGAACAGGAGAAGTGATTAATTCTCCTCCAAATTATTGAAATCGATTTCTTCTGATGTGTTTAGGTGTTAAAAATTAGTAAATTAATTCTAGTTTGTATGCAAACTTGTGCTGAAGGCTGATTGCAACATATAGCTCTGAAGTTTAAAAATAATTAAAACTTCAACCAAACCAACCAAAAAAAAAAGGTGATTAGAACCTTAAACATTCTCTGGTATGTTGCAGAGGGATAAATGACTGCAAGTGCTGTTTTGGCAGGTGACTGAAGGCACAAATTGCCACATATGAGTCTTGAATTGCATCAGGAGGTTTGCCCCATTGCTTTGGGTAGAATTTGTGTTATTAAGGGGCTGTAAAGCCTGAGCCTCATCATTGTTGTTTGACGTTGGTAGCAAGATCTGGAGGAACCCAAACAGAGTTAAGCTATTCCTGAATTTTAAAGTTTGGAGCAGAGCCCAGACCTCGTTTCCTCTGTCTGTGGTGGGACAAAGATCCTGTCTGAGGATCCAGCCTGGTGTGTTGGACAGCAGTGACCTGGGGACACCTCAGCCCCAGCCTGCAGCTGAACCCTGTCACCCATGTCATCTCCTGCCCCACTGTGACAGTGTAGGCACCTCCTCCAAACCCATGGCAGTTCCCACCTGCTGTCACAGGGACAGGACTGTTGCATTTCCGCTGCACCTGGAACAGGTGAGCTCCTGACCCCAGTCCTGTGCCACGGGTGAGTACACTTCCTAGCAAGAGCACTGGGAGAGCTTCCTTCTTTACTGTTCAGGTTCTTTTGGAACCTGGGAAGGTCAGAGTAGGACAGATTCATGGAGCCTTGTGGGCAGAATCATTTTGGAAGAGCTAGGAGCAAGCTCTGTTCAAAAAGCTTTGCTGAGCAGAGCTGAATCCAGAGAGGTTCTTTTGTATTCTTTCATATTTCACTGGTTAATTCTCTGAAGAAAGAGAGATCTGTGCGGAAAAAAAACAGTGGTGGGAATGGAATCTGGAACGCTCTCCTACTGATTTCCTCCATTTCCTTCTTTTGCTTCTACTTGGAAAAAAACAGGTATCTCAAGGCAGGAGGCAAGGATTCCTTCATGTGAGCAGTTCACCTGCCCAGTGTGAGACTCGTGCCCTGCACTCACAACCTGCTACCCCAGGACTGAATGGAGCAACTTGTGTGGAATACCGTGCGTTTTTCTTGTCAGAAAATCCAGCTTTGGGGTGTCCTGGCTGCTTTGATATGGCACATCCATGTTTTCAGTGTTGTTCTTCATCTTTCTTTAGAATATTTTGTGTTTCCAAGAGGTTTGAAGGTGCCCTCATGAGTACCTGTGCCCTATGAGGTGTTAGCAGGGTACATCCCATACTGGGGAGGAGCCTTGTGTCTGGATTGTGCTGTATTTCTAAAAGCTTGAGTACTTTACAGGGGTTAGCACCTTTAAACAGAAAATGCAACTGATCCTGGCCATGCAGTTGCTGACAGTGTTGGCAGCAGGAATCAGAACAGGCTGACCTTGTCTTTTTCCCAAAGGATTAGTAACTTACTCCTTCCTGAACAAATCCTGACTTGTTTTTGCTTAACCACTCTGATCTCATACGAAAGTGACCTCACAGGATTCACTTTAAACCTCAGGGATGCAGAAGAATCAAAATCAATCTTCTGAGACTTCTGTGAAAACACCAAGATAGGCGGTTGAAAAGTGCATTTCTGTACACAAACACACACATGCACCCTCTGTTAACTCAGGCTGGATGCTCACAAATTAAATGAGGATTTTCAGTTTAATGGCTCCCTCTTCCACAGGTGCCCACTCAAAAGAGCTAGGAAGATATTGATTTTTTTTTTTTCTATGATTTCCTAGAAGAATGTTGTGTCCTGATAAATTTGATTAGGTGGATTTATCCACGGAGAGGCCTTGCTGTGCTGAGCCTTGTTTAATGTTTCCTGGCACAAATTACAGTAATGCAGGGACATGTGCTGTGTGGTGCTCAGAGATTTTCCAAGCTTCCCTTCAGATGTGGCCCCTTGTCTGGTTTTGAGACTCCTCTTTGTTTTAGTAAAACAATACCAACATAATGATCTGGGGTGCAGAATATCTTTGTACTGTAAAGGGCTTTTTTTGTTTTCTTTCTACGCTTTGAATAAATGATAGCAATTAAACTGCTATTGCACAATTTTGAATATTTAAATGAATGTTCTGAACGTTTAAAACATGGATGAAACTCAGGTTCTTTCACATTTTCAAATGGTTCAGTTTGCAATATGTTTGTAATGGCTGGCCTTTAAGAAAGCTTTCTGTCCATGTCCATTGCATTCTCCCTCCTCATTCAGAGCTCTGTGCTTTAATTCCATGAACAGAGAACAGCCTGACTGGTGCAGAGTAAGATGCAAGCCTAAAGCTTCATTTCCATAGGGATTTTAACCCTCAGTGTTTCAGCTTTTGCCTTCCTTCCACGTGGCAAGGCAAACCCCAAGCCTTAAACTGGCATTTGATCTTAATCCTGCAACAAACCTTTGATCGAGTCTTCATCGCAACAGCTCCTCACCGTCATTTTGATGTGTGCATTTAAAACCTGGGACTTTTCCCCTCTGTCCCCTGGGATCCAGAACTGACAGCTGTGCCTCAAATTTCAGTCACCGTTCTCGTGAGTTTCCAATATTCCTGTCAGCACCTGCCTTCCCCTCAAAAGCCCATTTCTCAGCACCTGGTGGTTTGACTTTGTGTTTTTCCTTGTGTCGTAGGTCTTTAAATACTCTGCACCAGTTTTGCTGTCCAGCTCCATTGTACCATTCCCAGCTAGCTGTCCCTGCCACACACTCAGAGTACAGGTAAGAGTAGACATGCTCCACCCACTGCTGCCTTTTGGAGAGAGATCTGATGTTGCCATCTGACGCAAGACAAGCAACAGTTACTTAAGTTTAAAAAGGGAAAAACAAAAAAAAAAAAAAAAAGAAAATACTGGAATAAATATCCAATATTTTTGTAGGGTAGCTGTGGAGGACAGAACCATCACTGCAGTGAGTTCTTCTCTCAGGCACTCTGGAATTACTCAGTAAAATGAGTGTCATGTGCTTTAAGAGGCACATCCCCCTGGGCTTGCAAAGGTAGAAGGGAGAAGGCAGGTGCAGGCTTAGCTCTCACATGACACATATGCTGAAATATTTATATAATTTATGGAGGATAGTGATGTTGTTCTGAGCAACACTTTTTTTTCACTCCTGCCTATTCCATGTCAGTAGCTGAGAAATTCATCCATGTGTTTAACCCCTGAAGGTTAAAGGCATGGACCTGCACCAGGCTCAGTGCTGCCTTGGATTTGAATGAAGTAAGGGGGTTTTAAACACATCCAGGCCCTCGATGCCAAGCGGAGTCTGCCCTGAATACATAAAAAATGCATGATTTCCAGCTCATAATGCTTCTTTTAACATAGATGCCTTTACTATCTATGTGTTCTCTTTGATCAAATGTGGAGAGCATCGATTACATCCCATAGTACAATTCATTGTCAGTGCCAGTGTCTATTGTGACGTCTTAGAGGAGCATCAGACGGCAGCTAATCTAAGTCATTGGAGACGAGAAACTTTAAAAAACTGTGCATGCCATGGAAAATATTGCCTTTAACTTTTACTTCTGCTATTAGCAATCGACTTAGTGATAATTGCCAGCTCATGAATAATATTAATATCAAAATATGGGAAGCCTGGTGTTGAAATATCAAAAATCGCTTTGCATGGGTAATGAGGAAATACAAAAGCAAACAATGAATCCTAAATCTGTAAATGCATAAACATAGTTCTGGTTTGAATATTTCATCCCATAGTTACCTCTAACCATGCATGCTTGGATTCACCCTGTTGGTTTATGTTGCAGCATCTTTTGTGTGTTTGGCTTTTTCCTCCCATCAGAGCCCTACATTTATTTGGTGGTAGTGAGTCCATAGTTGAGTTGTAAGACAGCTCAATATTCCTTTGGTGAAGAGTAGGGCGTGAAAACTCTTAGGTTCCCTGCTTGCTTTTTAGTGAGGATTTTAGTTTTCCTATGTCCTTAGTTGATAGTTCTTTAACTTTAAGGATCTTCCTGTAGGGATGTTATGGGAAAACCAGCTGTTCTTTGAATGTCTCAGTGTCTTCCTCCACGTAGGGTGTTATTTTTATCAGTGATATTTCTTCTGGAATTAAAGCTTAGAGCAGCATAACTTTGTGCTTGAAAAATCTGAATTTCTTCAGGGTTTTTTTGTGCAATGAAGGCAGGAATTCCCTGCCCTGGATGTGTAAAGCCTGTGCAGTTTTCAGAGTGCCCAAGCACGTGCTGTGGGACCTTCAGCTCATGGTTCAGGACTGGGGGGTGGGGAGGATGTCATCCCTGGCCTTGTTTGCTCTCAAGGAAATGTAGACTCTGGGGGGCCCTTCTGGCTCTGCACAGCTCCCTGACTAGAGGGGACATCCAGAGGAAATGGGGCTCTGCTCCCAGAGAACAGGGACAGGAGGAGAGGGAACAGCCTCAGGCTGGGCCAGGGGAGGCTCAGATGAAAATTCTTCACTCAAAGAGTTGTCAAACCCTGGCACAGGGTGCCAAGTGCAGAGAAGCTGTGGCTGCCTGGAAGTGTCCAAGGCCAGGCTGGACAGAGCTGGGGAGGGACAGTGGAAGATGTCCCTGCCCGTGGCTTTAAAGTCCTTCCAGCCCAACCCAGTCTGGAGTTCTGTGAACAGGAGAATATGGAAAAGCTGCAGCCAGTCTCTCCTAGGGACAAGAGGCAAGCAAAACAAATTACAGTAAGGAAAATTCCAGTTAGGAGAGAGAGGGAATTTCAGCATGAGCTTGGGCAAACTTTGGGGCAGAGGCCAGCAGAGGAAGCGGGGTCTCTGTCCTCATCTCTGCTCAGTTCAGTGGGACACCACTGGCTGTACCCTGCTCTGAGCAAGGACTGGACTGTCCACACCTTCACAAGTCCCTTCTAACAAAGTTATTCTTCACTCCACATCCCACTCTGTCATTGGGAAGGATAAAAAGAGCTGCATAATAGAAAATTTTAGTCTATAGAATTTAATTGCAAATTAGACAGCAATGTTAATGCTGCCCCTGCTCACAGATGTACTGCTGTGCTGGAGCCAGGCTGTTACAGTTGTCCTCATGGCAGACATTGGTTTGGTTTACCCATAATTTCAATTTCTGAAGTTGTTATATCCAAACTGCCATCCCCACAACTGTAATCTCTGAGTCTAGTGCAAATGATACACCTGTTTTTTTACAGGACCTGTACATAGGGATCCCACTGCTGTGAATGAAAATGAGCTACTAGAGCTGTAACAGGATTGGGCTTCATGTTTCTACATACACTTAATGGTATTAAATTTAGCTTTCCGTCTTCCCATTTGTCAATTTATAAATAGAAATCATTGGAAACAAAACTAACAGATGTGGATGCTTTGGTCTGGCTTCAGTTTTGAGGCTTTATTTAGAAAATACACAGAGGGATTAATTTTGTAGCCCAAAATTAAAAATTAAATTTGCTCTGAAAGAAGCAATTAATGAATGTACTACAGTGAAATCTGGAGCATCTCTGATTTGCTGTTAGCTAATTGCTGGATGTTTTATTCACTCCAGCAGTTTTATTTCTAGTCAAGAAGATCTTTGAATTTTTAATAGGGAAATAATGCATTTTTAATAACTGCAGCTATTGCAGTAATCCCTCGCTCATTTCATAATGCTCAGAATAGACAGAAATAATACAAGTTATCTTGCATTCGCCTACTACAAGGGAAGTCTTGGGAAGCCTGAGCATGTTGTGTCCTTCCAGCTAGATACTTGTCTGGGTTCCAGTTAGCCCATATGCCTCTTCTGCTTGCTTTTATTGGGTTATTTCTGTTTGGGAATTGAAAAATAGACCAGCAATATCCGTAGCTTGTCTTCTCTGACTTCCTTCCCCTTTCTGCCTCCTGAGTAGAGCCTTGAAAACAACGGCCTCTAGTTGGAAGCTGCAGGTTCCACGAAATGCCCAGGATTTGTTAGAGATCATTGGAATGCAGATTTTATACTTGGTGCAAAGGGCAGAGCAAAGGAAACATGGGACACCCCGGAGAGGCTTCCAAAACAGAAATCCAGGTAGTCCTGTACTTCAGCTGCTGAGCCTCTGCTTGATCCAGCTGCATCATCTTCTCAGAGGCCTTGCAGAAACTGGAGCTGAGCAAAGCCCAGAGATAAAATGGCATCCAGAGAAAGGGAATTTGATCAGCTCTGTGTCTTGTCTGAGAAAGTTTGTTCCCAGCATTTTCTAAACACTCTTTCTATGGATTTAAATTGACAAGTAGGATTAGAATAGATATGTGCAAGAAATTCCTCCCTGTGAGGGTAGGCAGGCCCTGGCACAGGGTGCTCAGAGAGGCTGTGGCTGCCCCTGGATCCCTGGCAGTTTCCAAGGCCACGCTGTACAGGGCTTGGAGCACCCTGGGACAGTGGAAGTTGTCCCTGCCCATGGCAGGGGTGGCACTGGGTAGGCAAACTTCAGTCATACCCTCAGTCTATCTCTGCAGGTACCCCACATCCAGCAAAATTTGATGTACGAAGTGCCCATACTGGGGACACACAACCCTATTCCTTGCTGTGGGTATGGAATAGGCTGATGTATGCAAACTGGAACTGTGGACAGATTTGCTTACCACTAATGTCTCAGCATCTTTCCATCTGATGTGTTTATTCATAACTGTGATTTTCATTTGCATGAAATGTTGCTGTTGCTCATTCCTGTATCCATCCACTCTACCTTCCATCCTTCTAATCTCAGATTAGATGCCCTTATCATGTCCAAAGACCATTTTTTAAATCGTGAAGCTAGAGATTTTTTTTTCTTTTCTTTTTTTTTTCCCCAGTGAGACCTGTGAAAACAAAATGATAATGCAAAGGATCTTATAGTACCAAAGAAATCCCATCATTTTCTTGCAGTCTCTGCCTGCTTAATGTTTAATCAGCACCTCTCGGAGGTAAAACCATCATTCGGAAAATACTGTACTTGTGTGAAATTTATTGTGGAATCTTTGTTTCACCAGGTAATGTTGGCTTACATGCAACAAACCACTGTGGACAATGATAGAAGGATTGATTATGCTATTTCTTTCTGTCTGAGCCCCTTTGGAGCTGTTTTGTCACCATAACTGTTTAACACAGAGGCTTCCCCCCATCATCAACAATGATGAGCTTTCAGATGCTTCTATCATGTATGAGAGTGGTTTGGTTTTCCTTAACTCTTCTCAAGAGCACCGTGGGAAGTCTTGCACACTAGCACAAATAGAGAAAACTGGGAAATAGATTATACCCCTAAAATGAAAAATAACTTTTATAGATAAATGTACTTTGCAGCTCTCAGTTTCTTTTTTTCCCACTGCTGGGCACTGTACTCATCCCTGAGACACAAAGCAAATTGTTCTTGTGTCCTCCCTACAATCACCTCTAGAGACATCCCACAGCATGCAGCAGAATCCCTGGTCCTGTGGTAGCTTCCATTCAATGCTTAGTCCCAGGTGAAGACATCTGAAGGAGCTGTACTTCAGAATTCTTTTTAGTACTGATATGACTATTCATTGACATCCTCTACCAAAAAAAATGTTGAATAGGGATCTAATTTCTAGCTGCAATTGTCTAGCTGTATACCTCAGCTTAAACACTCCCTAGAGTGTTTAAGCATTCTCTAGAATATGCAGAGATATAAAAGCTTGATGGTATTTTAATTCTCAAACTGAGCAAAGGAGTGAGAGCAGCATTGCCCAGACCAGCAGTACGTCGCCCGGAGAGGCAGGATGCAGATGGACAGAGCAAACCAGATCCAAACTGTGACCAAATCCTGCCCTAAGTCAGTGTGAGGTTCAGCTGATTACATAAGGCATCTGTGCTCACACCCTATGGCAAAGGAAAGCTGGCATAATTAGAGTAATACTTGTAATTTTCCACTTGATGCCTACGTGATGCAGGGAATGCAAATGGTGGATTGTGTTCCTGAGCACAATCAGGAGAACTGGCAGAATAGTCTGAAATTTGGGGGTGGATTTTCTTGTTTTTCTTCCCTCATTGTGTTCCTCTCCATCCTCCTCCTTTAGCCTTTTCTTTACTTTAAAGGAAATGGCCCCTTGTGGTTGTGTCACTGGTTCAGAAGTGGCCTCGCTGGAGCCTCCTGCTACGCCAGCATCTCCTTCCCTGCCATAAAGCACTTTTAGCATTACAGATGTGGGTATTCCAAACTGCTCCCACCCCATGGCACCATTCATGATGCTGGCAACTGCTCCTGGAGACAGAGCTCTTCCTTGAACCTTGGGAGGGTGGGGGAGCGCAAAGCTGACCTGGTCATGACCAGCATTTCTGTGTGTGAGCTGCCCACAGAAGGGGGATGCATCTGTTCTGCATTTCCAGCAGAATGTGGACAGTGAAAAATACCTGTAGGAAATTCTAAGTGTGTTAAAAATAAAGGAGCCCTGGCCACATTAGGCTGGGTATGACTACCTAATGTAATTTTTCTAATGGGAAAAAAACAGAAGTGGCCCTTTCAAAGCAGTGCTTTTCTCAGAATTTAAGTCATCAGCACTGGCCTTGGCTCATTGGGCTGTTCTTCCCTTGGTGGAGAGTCCTGTCTCTGAGATGGAAATGGGTTAACTGGGTGGTGCTTACCAACAACACAGTATTTGTGGATTTGAAAACAAAAGCAAACATATTTCAAGTTGAATTTTCCTAATTCTGTACCCTGTGATTCTCTTCCTCTGTCTCTTTTCTTTCTTGCTCCCCCTTCCTCAGCAGGGAAGATAATGTCCTGCACCAGTTCTGCTGTCCACCTTCGGGGTCTAGTAGCCCATCCTCAAGATAACAGCGAAGCTGGGGGTCGCTGGGTGCAGTCAGTGCTCCACCTGTCCAGCCCATCTCTCCTCTCCTCCCTTTCTGGTGTGCATGGACTGGCACTGCACAGATGCCGTGGGATCCCCGTGCTGCCAGTTTGGGTCATGCCTCCTCTCCAGGCCTCCCCACAGCTCTCTCCTCCTGCCCAGTGCTGAGAACACACGCCAGCTGTAAACAGAGTCCTAAAGTGCACAGTTTATTTTGAACTAAAATAAACGGTACCATAAGTCCTGAGGTGTAGTGTGAGTTTTGTTGCTGTCTGGACATGGCTGTGTGGTGTGGAGGGCCCAGCCCAAGGGGATTTTTCCTCTCCCGGATGTGGGGTGGGAGGGCACCTGTTGTGAGAATCTCTATTAGACTGTTGTAAGTTTGTTTCAAGGTCGGGGAACACCAACATGTGCCGTTTTATGGATGTTATAGATGAACTCTTCTTCCTTTCCTTGGTGCTGGTTCAGAGGAGCCAGCACATTTCTCAGGTGGCAGCCGATCCTCTCTTCATGTCTGCTGCCATCCTAAACTGCTTTGAGATCTGTCTTCTTTCCTTGGCCCCCATGCAAGTCTTGGATCAACCAAAGGATCAGATCATTGTTCATGTGCTTCTGTTGCCTCATCAGTGAAAATATTTCTCTCAAAGCTGTGCATGAGGTTGTCACTGAAGGAATGAACTTGCAGTCCCATGACTGCGGGTGGATAAATGAGACTGTGTCCATGGGTGTCTGAGTTCCCACTGCCCACAAGGCTCTTTGTTGGTTACACCTTTCCAGACACATCCTGTGGCTCTAAAATAACCAGAGGTTATTTCCTGCTGGTTGGGTCTTCCAAACTTAACCAGTGCAAGCAGACATACCAGGGAACAGAATTTCTCTGCAGTGGCATTTGCTTCCCTGAAAATAGTGGGAAAGAAGGACTGGAAGAGAGAGAAACCCAAACCCTTAAATCTGTAGTTGCTATCATGCAATAAAATGTTGCTCCTCACTGTCTGAGGCTTGTGTAAAGGCAGAGGTGGCTTGATGTAGGTGAAAAGCAGGTATTTATTTGTACTTGTGTGTGTCTTTGAGGATAGGATAAAAGGAGAATCACCAGGATCAATGAGGGAACAACTGTGAAGGCAGCTTGAGGCTCTCTCTCATCTTTACAGTATGCTTTTTTCCCCCCAAAGGAATCTCTACAAAACTAGAATACAGGTTATTTGTTTTTCTGTGAGGCTTGATCCACTGTCACTATCCTTGCTGTGAAATGGTTCCTTGTGCTTGCCTGGGCTGTGACTGTGCAGTGTCCCAGGCCTGGGGAGGGATTTGCTGGCACAAGAACAATCTGCCTTCATGATTTTGCAAGTTTTTCTGCATCATTTCTGCTCACTGCTCACACTCTGTGGCTGCTGCTGTTCTTTAATATTGAATGTTCTTAGTTTCACATGTTTCTTAATCACTTTTCATTACAATATAGAGAAAGGACACCCGTTCCCACTGTAAAATTTTAAAAAAATGTATGCAAAAAATAGTGTAGTGGATGACTGCAGTCTGTTATATCCCTGGAAGTACACTGATGTTTACTGGGCAGGGTAAAACTCTGAAATGCTCGAACACTGCTCACCATTTGAGTCTTCTACTTTATAATTAATATAAATTTTTCAGAGCTGTTTCCCAACAATAGAAACAGTAGGAATTTCTGATATTTTGACTTGCTTATCTCCCTCTCAGATGTAAACAGTGATTACCACTCTCTCCTCAGTGAACTGAACTCTGGAGCACTGTAATTATTCCCTTGCAGTGGGGAAAGTTTGTCTAATCTTTCAATTAATACCTTTTATCTATATGTGCAAAGGAGAACAAAGAAGCAAGACTGATTTAACCCTGCAAATTAAGCGCCCCCACCTGAAGAGCCAGTAGGTAATTATCCCGAAAGTGGCTGCAGTTATTAATGAGCCTCAGGAGAAAATGAAGGCAAGGCCTGAGCAGCATTATTGGCTGTCACAGGACACTGGCATGGGGTGTTTCTATCCAGTAGTTTTCCAGTTAAGGGGAAAAGGGTCATTAGGGGTTTCTAGGATTTGGAGCAGTCTGGGTTTGTAGCTGTAATATCCCTGAACTGTGGTGTTTTCTCTTCAGGAGCATACAGAGAGCTGACCTTCCCTGGTGCAGTGGAAGGCAGAAATGCAGGAGTAAACATTTCCCTCTTTGAATAAATCATGGCTGGCTGAATAAAACATGCTGTGCATCCCTGGGTTTAGCAGCAGAGGCTGGCAGGGACTCTCTTAGTCAACCAGAGTTAGAAGTAGATGACCTAAAATGTTATTATAAAACAGAGAAAGGTACCAGCAGAAAAATTCCCATTCCTGGGTGAATTTGCACAGTTTTTCTGAGAAGTGAAGGCTGTCATATTGTGCATTTTGGGATAGAGGGTGAAGTAGAAGTGGCATTTTTCTTATTTTTTTCTTATTTTCTCCTTCCATGAACTCAGAGGGCTGAAAAAAAAGCTGCTGCTTTTGGGGAGTTCAGATGGGGAATTTCTCCTTCGACACCTGTAGGCCCTTGCACCGTTTAGGACCAGGCTGTTTGTTTTTCTTCTGCAGCGTGGAATTTTCCTTTGCAAACATATTCAGTTCTTTCATGGTTTAGCCTGAAATAGGTGGGTGAGGCTCCAGCTTTGCAGAGCAACCATTGCCATGCTGTTATTTCCTGCACTTGTGTTATTTTCTCTCTGTTAACAGCTGTGGAAAGTCACTAAAACAGCTCAGAGCAGTGTGTGGACATGGCTGGAACTGGATGGGTTTTTGTGCACCACTAGACGGAGAAAAAAAACAAAACAAAACAAACAAACAAAAAAAAAAACAAAACCAAAACCAAACCAAACCAGTTCAACTGAGATAAATTAAGAGATTCATCTCCCGAAGTAGATTTTAACTAGCTGAAGGAAAATACTGTGTTATGTAGGAGAAGAAGTAATCTACTGAAAAATGCAGCAGGGCACAGATCTCAACACGGCTGTAGTCAAGGTTTTAAGATGCTTCCTTAGCCAAGCCAGCAGCTGGCTGGGAATAGAGATTTCCACCCTTCTAGGCAACTTCATGAGGAGTTTGAATTATAAAGTAATTTATGGCCGAGGCATCTCCTTCCTCAAGCAGCTACCCAGGGATGGCAATGCCACCAGAATGAAGTAGCACTGAGACAGCACCTGAGGTCAAGAGCTGGGGACTTGGAATTCCGTGTTTGGAAAGGCTAAGCCCCCTCTGGAACCCCCCTGAGCCACAGTTTTGCAAGGGGGATATTTGTATTCTGGAATATTAATTTACCAAAGTGATCGTTTTGACGTGCAGCACTAATTCCTTTTTCACCTCGAACACTGGAATGGAGTGGGGAGTTCTCAGAAAATCCAACCCCAAAAATACACATCCAAGCATCTGTGGGAGTACTTGCTGTCTTTGTGTTCTGCCAGGATTGTGTGCGGGTGGTGGCAGAAATTTTTTGAGGGTTTTTCTTTCTTTTTTTTTTTTTATTACAATAATTGACTATATCCTGGCGTGGGGGCTAGAGGGAGCTCCAATGCAGCGTTCCCAAAGCTTTCCCGGTAAATCACTCCTGCCTGGCTTAGTCCATGGAGCTGTAAAGGAGGGAGGAAGCCAGCTTGATGTACTTCTGCACCCTGTGAACACTGGACTCGGGCTAATTACGTATATATATATGGATAAATGTGGATATATATGGATAAATATGGATATATATGCCAGGATGCCCTACAGTCAGTGTTGTTTATGTTTTATAACGGTTATCACAATTGCTGTCTATAAATTTTACAATTATTACCCTAAATATGCTGTTTGCTTGTGCCTCCACCTTTCTGGAGTGCAATGCAGGATATGTTCCCAGGAAGGTTTGTGTTTAACAACACAGGAACAGCCACAGGGGGTGTTTCAATCCCACAGGCACTGGTGGTTGTCTAGGAAGGGGTATGAGAACAAGACAGACACACAGCAGTACCTCTCCTAGGCTAGTAGGTTCTCAAATAAAGAAATTGATAATCATGTATAAAACAATATGCTTCTATAGATTTTACTACTGCTAGATAAACATATCTGCTGACAAATCAGCAGAAAATCCAGGTTTATCTTCCTACCTCTATTGAAGTTATTTATGATGGTTAATGGTATCACACCTGTATTTACAAGGTGTTTGGCATTCTCAACCTTTCCTCTAATTTTTCATGATGTGGATTCGTGGCATGGGAGTATTCAGTTGGAAGTTGGACTTAGGATCTTAGGAGGTCTTCTCCAGCCTCTGTGGTTCAGGTGGGTTTCCCATTTTCTTTTAACTCCCCAAACTGCAGCAGCTGGTCAGGGCTGGGAGGACCCTGTCCAGGAGGGACTTGGCTGAACAGCACTGGATGTCTATCCCTTTTCCTGGGTATTTATCCCATTCCCTGGATGTTTTATCCCCATTCCCTGAGTGTTTTGTCCCATTCCCTGGGTGTTTATTCCCCCTCCCTCCCTTTGCTCACTCTTCTGACAGAGGTAAGGAGCTCTGGGGTTCAGGATAAGTGCAGGGTCCAGGCAGGGAGCTCAGGGCTCCAGGGCCCAGTTCCTCACTGGAATCAGGGATCACTCCTTGTGTTGAGCTGCCACAGATGGATAGATGAGGAGGGACAGAACTGCACCAAGTCCATCCACAAGGAGAAATGCCATTAATGAGTTCAGGGAGAATTTTTCTGGCCACGTCTGGATCCACTCCAGCCTCCTGCTCCCAGCTATGAGCTGACCTTTTGTGCCTCAGTCCCGCTGCCATCAGGCTCCCTCCCCGTGCCCTGGAGATGTCCAGTCACTGACCTTCCAAAGAGACCTTGGGGACCTTCTTGGGAATGGGAGGGACTTGACAGAGCCAGTCAGTTTTGGTTTTAGCAAGCTTCCTGGTCTGAAGGAGACAGTAGCTGTGCAGCTGATGTGGAATGAAACAGAATCACAGTGTGGGTTGGGCTGGAAGGGACCTTTGAAATCATCAAGTGCTACCCAGGCTGCCTCACCCAACACATTTTGGTTCCATAGTAAGTGCAGAGCAAACATTTGGTGTTGAAGTTTCTATGAAACAAAGGTGTTGCTATGGGGGGGTTCCACAGGCCCTGATGGGCGAGGGCCCCTTCTGTGCCCAGCTAACACCTTCATGTGCTGTTAATGTTTTATCTCAGTCATTTCTGTAAAAAACAGGTGTTGCCGTTTTCCCTTTAGGCCTGAGATTTGAGAAGGTTTGAAAATAATTATCTTTATTTGCTAAACAAGCTGGGAAGCTGGAATTTCAAATAACCAAAAGCTGTTTCTTTGATTTATGTCTGCTTCCCATATTCAAGTGAAAATGTGCAAAACAATATAATGAAAATACGTCCCTTTCTAATTTTTAGTGCTTCAAGCAAGTCCTTCCTGTTCCATACCCATTCAATTATTTAACTTTTTTTATGTTATTTGTGTGCTCTTTGGCTTTTTATGACCCATTAATGTAAGCATTTATCCTAAAGAAAGTATGTCACATCTCATTCACCTCCGAATTTTTTTTTTCAGGCCAATCACTGGAGCATTGCACACCTGAAAATGAGATAGTGTTGAAATCCATCTTGCTCTTTCAATTAAATTCATTTTTACGGAGGATTCAATTAGTTGTAATTGCTGCTTTACGACACGCTTTTGCTAGGGGCTGGGGTGGTGAGATAATTAATCTCGATCGGGAAATGTTACTCAAATGATCTTCCTCTGTCACCCAATGAGGGGTGTTATTAATCAGGCGCTGTCTCCTGACACCACCAGTGCGGGCGGCTCTGCTGGCACTGTCCCTGGCCGATGGCTCTGACAAACCATTTTGCTTGCTGGGGTCATTAAAGTCACTTTAATCCTTTGTGAGGGTGACTCTCAGCTGTGCTCACCCCTCTCAGCTTCCTGGAGTGCTGGAGGTGCCTCCAGCTACCAGCCTGGGATTGAGGTGCTCTCCATGTGCCTGAAGCTCTTCAGGAGCCCACCAGAACATTTTTTGTAACTTCAGTGTTGAGTCATCTTTTCAAATTGCTGTTCTTTTTGATTTGAGGGAGCTCCCTGAAAGTTCTGTGTTTAATTTTATGCTGGATTCCAAGGGAGAAATGGTCAGGATTTGTCTGGGTCAATACCTTCAGTGCCTGGGGGGAAGGAAATAGCCAGGGCTAAGGTGAGGAAACAGCCACTGCTTTTAGAGGGAAAGCTGAAAACAACAAATAGACATTTTCAACTCATTTGGTGTTTTTCATCAAAGACTGAAGGATGATCAAAGAGTCATGAAGGGAGGCAAAGGTTCAGGTGTGTAGTGGGAGCAGCAGGAAGTCTATGACTTTATTCCAGGTGAGGCCAAGTGAATGCTGAGCTTGGTTTTCAAGTTTCATTTAGTGATCTGTCTTCACCACTGCACTCAATCCCCCTGCAGAAAGCCCACTAAGTTACCTTAGTCAGGAGCAGGAACATCTGGGAGACAGTTTTTGTTAGTAAAATTTTGTCCATGTAAGATGCTTTATCTGTAACCTGGAGTGGGAAAACATGGGGCTGTGGAGCTTAAACTGGAGATGAAGTGGTACCTCCTCCAGGCTGATGTGCAGGTTTCTGCCAGGTGTTTCTTCCATCTGATTCTCTGACGTGGAAAAGTTAAATGATGAAATGCTCTTTGAGTAAAACTGATGAATGGGGAAGACTCATGTAAAGCTTACTTTGACATTTTCCTTCCACATTCTTTGTGTTTTGCAAGCTTTTCCAAAGAATTTCAGCACTCTCCGTGTGTGTGTGTAAACACAGAGCATTTTCCAGGTATGGTTGGCCTCCAAACACATCCAGCTTTATCCAGAGGGTATCCAGAGCCTTTGGATGCATCTGGGCCTGCACATCCTGATTTCTGGGTTTGCACTGAATCTGCACGAGTTCTTGTGGATGCAAAGGCACCCTGAACTGTTCTACTGCCAATACTGGAATTTAGGACGAGTATGGGGAACACTCGGGAGCTCTTGAATTGTGTAAATTGCATGGTCATTTTATTGTGGTTTCAACTAACTCCTTTTAGTATCAAAATTCAGGGCAGGGAAGTGTATTATTACTGTAAATGGATAAAAGTAAACTGCCAGTTAGCTAGAAAATCCTGTTTCCTTTCAGTTGAGGAGCTGCTCTATAGTTGCCCATCCCTTTCCCAGCACACGCACCACTAACCCTGTGTTTTGTTGTTTGCCACAGACCTGCTGACATAGCTCCAGTTGGGTTTGGGTTTGGATTCTGTGCTAGCTTGCTAATTGCATGTTATTTAACTTAGGTTTGTAAGCCTTTGCTTCCAGAAAACCATGATGCTTTTTAAAAAAATCTAACCCTGCTTTCAGCCTGTAGGTTTCAGGCTTCCAAGGTGTAGGATCTCTGAAACATTGACTGTGCATGTGGAGTGATAAAGAGGATGTTTTCTGTCTTTAAAAAGAAGCATCATAACCTCTGACAGACTGATAGAGTGCACTAGAATTTAAGCCATTGAATCTGCTTATCTGAAATATCTCTGTCAATTTTCCTTTTGAGAAATGATGGGATTAAGATAATAAATGCAGCTTTGCTGAATAATAGGAAAGCAGCATATGGATTCTAGGTCTTTGAATCCACTTAGCAGTGTGTGTAATTCTGTGCATTTCCTGGGAAACAAAAGAGGGATGGTCATTGATCCACAGTATCATGTAATGTGCTGCTTCTGTGAAATGCTGGGCGATCACAGAAGAGCAGCACTTCATTGATTGGGAGTGGGCGCATTGAAATAGGGTGGAAGTCATGTGAATTCTAAAACGGCAATGCTGATGGTTCTGGAAAGCTGCAGGAAGGAATGGCTTTGTCATGGCAGGTGATAAATGAGCCCTGGCTGTGCAGGCTGCGCTCCTGCTGCCTGTGGATCTGGGAGGGGGAGCAGGCTCCTGCCCAGCCCTGCTGTTCTCCTGCCCCTATGGGATGCAGGGTGCAAGGAGCTGCTCTAGCTGCAGACATGCCCCAGATCCTGCTCTGAGCTGGCCATGTAAGGGGTGCTGATGGGGAAGGTGAGAAACAAACCTTTGTCCTAAAATCCAGGGGAATGGTGGAGTGGAATGTGTCCCTGAGCCACTCCTGAGTGCCAGCAGGAGCTGTCACAGTGTGCTTAAGTACACCTGCAGCACTGGCACAAACAGGAACAGAATCAGTTTCGAGCGATGCTGTTGTAAGTCTCTGTCTTAGGGTGTGATGTAATGTGGCCACTTTGGGGTGTGTTCATTGTGTATTCATCTTGGGGAGGTTTTTATCCTCCACTGCCTCACTCACAGGGCTGCTGGGAGCTGTTTTTGGAGGACAGTGATAGAGCTGGCTAAAGAACATGTGAGATTCAAACACAAATTACACCTCCAGTTCAGGTTAACTCACCAGCCTTTGTTTTCTGCTGGTTTTCAGCGGGGTGGTCTCAAATGGGAGGATACTTGGAGGACTGGGCTGTTTGTGGTCCCTGGGTGGGTCCTGGAGTGTAGTATTGTGCAGGGTATCTCTCTGGGTTGTTTGCTGGGATTTTGCTCACCCAGAGTAGAATAGTTTGCCTAATTCAGGTACTCCCAGTCATCAAGTGCTTTGGGATTTGTGGCTCTCACAAGCATCACTTTCTGTGCAGATAACACAAACAAAAAGGGAAAGCTGCTGCTGGCCAGAGACACCAGTGAGGACTCCTGGTGGAGAGCAAGTTTGTCCAACCACATTGTTGAACAAGTTTTCAAACACTTCAGCTCTCAGATTACATTAGCAGGCTGGACCTTGGCCTCACAGGGGATTAAACATAGATCTGGTAGCTAGAATGTCTTCAAACTGAGTTACATACAATTGGCTGCTGCTCTCACAACGCTCCTTCTCTTCCTTCTTTGGAAAATCTCAATTCCCATGTTGCACGAGCGGGTTGGTTTGTTTTCAAGGTTCTGAATTTGAGCTACAAATAGTAGTAAAGCTTGTTAATAAACATCTGATCTTTGTGTAACTCTGGGAATAAGTGCAATTTAAATGATTGGCTTCACTTCTAACAAAGTCAAAACCACATCACTGCAATATTTTAATATGAAATCAGTTCCTCTGGCAAGATAGCACCTTGAAAAACAGTGCTCGGTAGATGTTCAGCAGATAATAAATTCTAAACTGCTCCTTGTCATTGGGGTGAGTCCCTGATAAAGTAATTTTTTTTTTTTTTTTCTCAGAATTCAGGGCTTGGGGGCTTGCAGCTGCTTTGGAAAACCCAGCAGCAGGCTGGGCTGCCTGAATACTAGGTAGTCACAACAGTGAAATCCTAAACATGAAGCCCATGAACCTCTAGGTGTTGTTGTTTGAGTTAATTTAGCTTGTGGTAGGTTTTGGAAGTTAATTTTTCAAGTAACATTTTCACTGTACAGTGTGTGTGTTGCTACAAAACAGAAATTACAGCATTTCTATTTCTCCAGGTCCCCCCATTGTTACTCCTGCAGACTGCTCTAGGAATGCAGGCCCCAAGTTTGCAAGCACAAATAGGTTTTATTTAATGCAATTCTGTTGTCCCTGCACAGAAATTCAATTTCGCTTTTGCACAGTGTTCTGAAATTAATGAAGCTAGCTGAG
Organism: Certhia americana; assembly: GCA_018697195.1. Classification (NCBI taxonomy): domain Eukaryota; kingdom Metazoa; phylum Chordata; class Aves; order Passeriformes; family Certhiidae; genus Certhia; species Certhia americana. The sequence goes on along the minus strand of CM031868.1, from coordinate 4,024,826 downwards.
CCTTGCTAGTCTGGCTATTTCCTCCTGGCTTTCAGGGTTGTGTTAGGCTTTTTTTCCTAGACATTGCTTTTCTTACAGGGCTAAAACCTCTTTGCGATACTGCAATTGTATTTTGATTTGGAAAGCATGTTGTAAAAATGAGTGTTTGGGCACACTTCTGTGTGAGTGACCTGGGCAAACAAGCTGTACTCTTAGGACAGGCAGTGGAGCTGGATTCCATTCCAGTGCTGGGAGCACTTTAGACCCAGCAAAGGGTCCGGCACATTCCCAGCTTTGGGAATTAAATTCACTTGAGCTCCAAGGAAGGAAACTTTTTTATTTCTAAGAGCAGCATTATGCACATGTTTAAATACTTCCTTATCTAAATGGTTCATTAAAATATTTGGAACAAAATGTATGAGAAGAGAAAATGAGAAGCGGGAATTTCTGTGGTATCTTTTAAGGGCCTTCCCTCTGAAAGCTGCCTGTCCATACATGAACAGTGCCAGGTTTTTAGGCAAGCTATTCAGTTGTCTGTCCAACAGGAAGTCTTAATTTGAAGTGTATTTTCAGGTTGTGTTCCAGTGACTGCTATCAATTGAATGCTCTTTCCCTCTGCCCTACTCACTCACGCTGTCCTGTGGAATCCTTGGGAGTGGGGCTGTTCCACTTTTAGATCTACAGTGACACAGGTTTACTGAATTGGATCTGTTGATTGCAGCTGTCAGAACCATTCCAGCTTCCCTGGGAGCTCCTGTCTGTGCTCCATCCCTGCTTTGTCATTGCAGTGTGTGTCCCAGGGAAGGGGATGGTGACATGGCAGGGAGGGCATGCAAGCATTGGAGTGTCAGTCCGGGCCACTGCGGCTGGCAGTGGCCAACGGCAGTGCCAAGGTCAGGGGACAGGAGGAAGGCAAGCACTGTCCTGCTCTTGGTGCCTGGCAGTGCCTGAATTCACTCACATTGTTAATGTGAGTGAGTTAATTCAGGCCACAGCTGCACGTCTGATAAAGGACGCTCCAGACAGAGCGACATTGCTGCAGGGCTCCCAGCCACAGCTCCATCAGATCCCTCCGAGTTCTGGAAGACCAAGCTCTTCATCAGTTTCTGCTCCATGATATTCAAATGAGAATTTCCCATAGCTTGTTCCTTCAGGGCCATTTGTTGGGGAGATCAGGTGAAGGAGTGTCACAGGAGCTGGACTGCCAGGCCCTGGGTCCCTTGAGCTCAGGGCACTTTGGGGTTTTATGGGAATGAGCCCTCCCTGATAGCTTGGGATATGAAGGGGTGATTTTCTTTGAATGGCTGGATTATCATTTCCAGTTTTATTTCTGAGGGATGAGGTATTCTGGCTGAGGATGATCCTTCTGTCATCTTTCTGCCTGTTGGGATTGGATGCTTTGGGCTTTCCTTCTAAATGGAGCACTGAGACTGGGATCCATGGTGTGCCGGACCATTCTCAAGCAAGGGTAAAGATTTCCGTTTGGTGAAGCTGCACTTTAGAGTATAAAGAAATAATTTAGTCCTCCTTTTTAGGTGAACACGGGAAGCATCACAGCACCAGCCTGCAGTGAGCAGGTTTCCCTTTCTTCTGTGAGCTGCCAGCTCCTAGGGGAAAATTGTGCCAAGCAGCAGCAATTATTCACAGAGCAACACCCCAGACAAGGTCTTAAATATTTAATGTATTATTCTGCATTCCTTCCCTCAGTGTGAGAGAGATGCAGCACCACAGTGCTGCAAGCACTAAGGCTCTGACAGAGCTCAGAGCTGCATTTTCCCCTCACGCCCCTCTGAGCTGCTGTCTGCAGACAGCATATCTTTGTACTCTGATGCTCCAAGTGAATCTCCCTTCTTAGCCAAAAGATGATATATTTAAGCAGTCTTTATTTGGGATCAATCTGGGGGTTTGCTTCAACTGCAGTTATTTCATCTGTCACTGTATGTTTTAGTGCCAGAAGAATATCTTGGCTTTTCTCAAATTGGATATTTTTCTGGCTGCTTGCACGATGTGTGCTTGTGCTGTGTGGTTATTTGTAGGCTCTGCCAGCAGTAAGAGCGTAGTGCTGAGGCCTCCTCTGTCCTCTGGTGAGCAGCTAATGAAGCAGTAGCAGCCATCTGCACTGATGGGAAGGGACTTTCCTGCCCCAGCTCAGCGTTATCCAGGCAAATGGAGCCCAGAGGGATGGAGGCTGCCCAGGGGACCCTGAGGAGGGGAGGCAGCTGGAGTGAGCCAGCAGTGTGGCGACTCCCCCTAGGTTATCCACTCAGTAGTAAGAACCTCCTCAGAACTTTGCCCTCCATCAGGAGAGGTAAAACCAAGGCTGATGGACACGGGGCTGGGCTGTGGAATGACTGTCCCTGTTCATCCCTCTTAGCCAGAGCACAGTTCTGGGTGCCTCTGTCACACTGGGGCTTGCTGCAGTCACAGGGGCATCTTCCAAATCTTCAGTGATTCCTACTGTCACTGCTCCACATGGAGAGGCAGGAGTTGAAGGGCTCTGTAGCAGCCCCAGATCAATAACACTCCTTGTCTGCTGTCACAGCTGAGCAAAACACCACTGGAGGTTTTCACTTTCTCCAGTGTTCATTCCCTACCCTCTCTATGTCACACAATATAAGGAACTCTATCTTAGACTATCTCCAAAATAACCTTCAGTCGTGCTGATCTTTTATTTACAAAAACCTGTTTATTTCATCACCAAAATAAGCAAAATTAACCAGAGCTTTGCATCATGGCTCAAGATGCCAAGAGCTAATTGTGTGTTTCCCTTCAATCTGCTAAAATGTTGTGGAATAAGATCTTTTAAATACCCAGCTGCTGGGAATGCTCTCTGCTCTCCACACAGTGCCAATAACAAGAGCTGGAGCCTGTGGCCTTGTTTTGTGCTCTGGGTCAGAACTCTTGACTAGAATTGTGTTTATAGTTTTTGTCTGTGGATGCCCAAAGCCTACTGTCTGAATTTTAGACCAATGATTTTTGTAAATATTTGTATTTTCTCCTGCATGATGCACTGCAGAAGTGGGCTGGTTATGATTCCTGTGCTGATGGACACAGATGGAAGTTCTAGGCAAGCTCCTCATCCAGGAGCTGTGGATATCCATACTTTGGACAATCCTTTTAGCCTTGAAACCAGTTGTCACTACCAACAATTACACACATTCTTCAGGTTTCATGCTGGCCACATTAGAAGTAAACAATCCCACTGTGCTCAGTTTAGTTACAGCTCATGGCACCATTCCTCTGCCTTTTCCCTGAAACACCAGGAATGTGCAAGACAGGACATGTTGTTCAGCTGAGTCACGAGTGAAACTGAGGCAGATTGCCTTCATTGCCCACCTGGAAGGACCTTGCAAACTCCATGGAAAACAAACTGGAGATACAAAACCCCAGGGTGGTTTGGAGCATTCCCTGATAAATCCATGTAGTTTGCAGTTTGTGCTCTTTCTCAGCTCAATTTTCACTCAAAGCCTTGGGCATAGTTCTGCAGTTGATGGTACTTTAGGAATTTTGAAAAATATCATTATTAATATCAATTGAAATTATACCTATATAGAAAAGTCTGTTATATTTAACAATATCTTTTTAATGTCTTCATCATTAGATATTGTCTGTGCTTCTTTCTGGGCTACAAGTGTCCTGAGCCAGTGATCATTGGGAACAAACAGCACTGTCAGACCTTCCTGCTCACTATCTTCATAGCAGTGCAGTATTTTATTTTCCTGTCCAGTTAATTTGTTAAAAAGCAAACCAAAGTGAACAAACCTTATTTTGAAGTAACCTAAATGAGATATATTTTAATCATTCCTGAAGTGACCCTGTGTGCAATTAGGTATTTGGTTTGCTGCAGCTTTAATGACATTGTGTTCAGAATCTGGGTTATTTTTATGTTTTAAATTAATGTTCCATCTTTGAGCAGTTTGGAAAGAAACCAAAAGACTTAAATAGGATTTCAGCTGAAAAGAAAGAAGGGGAGTGATGATGTGATTATACTATTCTGTAAATTCAATAACAATTAACTAACTTTCTGTACCCTAAATCCAGATCTTTCAGTAGAATTTAAATTTGATTTGTCCTGTTTCTGCTGGGCCTTTTTGTGGCCACTAAACAATAGTTTTCATGTTGTCAGACTACTCCTGAGGTTTTCCACAGTGCCAGATTGAGTCTGTGGGTGGGTGGCTGGATAAAAAGGGCTATAATAATTCTGGGGGTGTAGCCTTCCTTTGCAGGGCTTGTTTCCATCTTTCTCCCCACAGTGTGGGGATCTATCTCATCCAGGGAATTTCTCCACATTAGCTCCAGAAGTTTTTCTTCTCTTTGCAGCTGTTCCTATATCTGATCTTCACCTAAAAAACAGGGGAGGTTTAGGTTGGATATTAGGAAAAATTTCTTCCCTGGAAGGATTGACAAGCAGTGGCACAGGCTGCCCAGGGCAGTGCTAGGATCAGCAGCCCTGGGAGCACTCAGAAAACTGCTGCAATGCATCTGAATAACTTGTTTCCAGGGATGCCCCAGCTAAATTATCTCTAGGTGTGTTTATCAGATACTCTTGATGAATCAGGACTTGAATCAGGAATTCATCAAGGTTGCTGAAACAATAGCACTAAACTGAGAAATCTTCAAGGCTGCTGAAACAACAGTCAAGCTAAATCCAAAACAGACAAACTAAGAAACTAGCAGCAAAAATGAAAGCTCTAAATAAAAGAATACCTAGACTTTGATCAATCACTTTTCCAGAGACCCTCACAGAACTTAAGTAAAAAAGACCAATCAAACAATGTGTAAAACTGTAAGCAGTAGTCTTAAAAATATAAAATTAGAGTTGTAATGTAAACAATAAGTACCTTCTGTGAAATCATATTAGTTCTGTGTCAAAAGTTCCTTACTCACTCAGAAAACATCTGGCTGTGGTGCTGAGGGGATGTGTTTTGATGGACCTGGCAGTGGCAGGTCTGGACTCATCCTGGAAGTCTTTCCCAACCTTGATGAGCCTGTGGTTTATGACTCTCTGAGGGATGTTTTTGCTGAGAGCTGTGCTTTTCCCAGATGTATTTATATACAGAAATACATGTGCCTCTCCTGACTACTGAGGGTTTGGGTGCTGGGGAGTACCTGGCATGCCTGACTTCAGGAAGGAGAAGCAGGATTCCTAATGAAGCTGTAATCTTGCTCCTGGGGATTGTGTCAGGAGTCCCCGAGGTCAGGAGTGCTCAGTGTCATCAGGGGTGTGCTGAGGCTGGGGCTAATCACTGCTCATTAGCATCTCCTCAGTACACACGGCACATCCCTACTGCACAATCACAGTGTCTGAGAAATATTTATTCACAGCACCAAGGGCCAAAACTGCTCAGAGCAGGTTTTTACTACAGGTCTGGGTTAAAAGCAAGGCAAAGGCCCCGCTGAGTGAGCAGGCTGGCACCTCCACAGCACACGGAGGGAAGCAGGAAACTTAATTATAAGTAAATGAATTTGACCCTTTTCTGTTGTTAAACCAACACCCAGCCAAAAGCTGGCATATGTGAGCCACCCCCGCAAAACTCAGCACTATTCACAGATGCTGTACTGGGGAAGCAAACAAATTACAGGGTGGCATAAGCTCCCCAAAGCTTTTTTAAAGCTTTAGTGCTTTAGTTAAAAAAAATAGTTAAAATTTGGACAATATGGTTTGTTTCCATTTCTTTACAGCTAATTCTTGCTGCTTTTATGGCCTCCTCCCTTCACACCACCCTGTTCATTTTTGTAAACAAATTAAGGAACCTTGGGATTCAAAGTAAAGATTTGCAATTGATTTATGAATGGCCACTGTAAATATAATTAATGCAGTTCTAATGTGAATTTTATGAACCTCCACAGACTGTACATGTTTATGGCTCTGTGAGCAAAGGCTGATCTGTGGCCATTTGTGTAAAGGATAGAAACGGCTGAGTGCAAGTAACCATTTAAAAATGATGGGGCTTTAGCTGATGTTTTATTACAGCTTGTGAAAAAAACTGGCTTCACCCTAGAAATATGCCTCTCTATTATATATATATATATATTATTATTATAATAAACCTGGAATCATGCTCGGAGAAAGCAAGGGTAATTACACCACACTGCATGTTAAATATTGCAACATACTTAGAGAACTTCCTCAGCCCTTACAATTACCTGAACTTTGTGTTGCAATAGTTCTTCAGTACAACTCCACAGCTGCCTTTTAGGTAGAGAGCAGAAAGCCTCAGGGTGTAAAAGTCACTTACGTAGGTACAGAAGGATGGAGTGCTTTTTGAATATTGAAAATTGATCAGGTTGTGACTTATTCAGACAAATATTTCTCTAGTTCCCCTGCGTCTAATCTAGGAAAGGGTGAGGGTTTTTTTGTTTGGGTACTTTTCTTTACTCTCACGTTTAATGGCATGCTAAGTACTCTGAAATGTCAGTAAGAAGGAAGAGATCGTAAAGTAGTTGATATTTAAGGACATCAAATTTCTGAAAAGTTCATGTTTATAAACATTGGTTTATACTTTAATGCTTTATAATTTTTTTCTTTTGCTGTCACCTCAGGACTTCACTGGAAACAGGAAGCAGCATCTCAACTGACCCACTCAGGTACTGTAGCAATCGTAGCTGGTAGTTGTAGGTTTGAGCTGACAGAAACGTCCTGTTCTGCATCAGCTGCACATCCCACAGCTTTATCTTGCAATGTACAGCCAGCAGAGGCACTGACCTCATAGCTGGATATTCCTTAGAGTGGACAATTTGCTCTTTTCTGGGATTTCCAACTTGAAATTCAATTTTAGCTTCAAACCCTGGGTTTGTACTCAGAGGAGCAGAAAGGGGAGGGACAGAAGGTGTGTCTGTGCACAAACCACCTCTCTCTAATTTAATAAGATTTTTATAAACTTCATGCTGTCAGTATTTGACCTGTCCTTTAGTCCTGACAGGTCTGTGCTGCTTTGGGGAAACAGTTGTGTGAAGATGTCACTCATGTTTCCTTTGCTCAGCATTTTGATAAAAGCACCCACCCTTCACAGAGCTCTGTCACAGGAGGCACTGCCAGAACTGGGATTTTACTTTGATCATTCCATTTTGAAAGAAATGCTTGGCCCTGTTAACACTGCATATCACATGGGTACTTTGCATCTTTTATTCTCATCCCTGCACACTGAAAAGTGAATCAAAGGCACAGGCTTCCTTTGATGAAGCTGGGGCAGAGTCCCTCCCTCTCAAATAGGCAGCTGGTTTGGTACAAGTCTTCCTTTGGAGATATCCTGGGTTGAGGATGTGACTTTTTCCCACATGATGTCACTTGAACCCTGCTTCAACACAACGGTGAGAGCTGTTCTGTTTAACCTTATTCAAATTAAGGCCCCTCTGTAATTAATCTTCCATTATTATCCAGTGTAAAGTCTTCTGAAAGTGAAGGATTTGCCTTGTTACCATTTCCTAGCAGCCACCCTCTCTGCTGTGATATTCCCTTTGTCCTCAGCACAGCAACACTGGACCATGTTCAGTCCTCACTGTACTTTTGTCCCGTTCCCAGTGTGGTGGAACACTGGGCCTTTGTCTGGCAGGACAATGCAGGAAAAATTTTCTACTCCTCTGCAAATTTATTTTAACAAGGGCATCATGTTGCTGGTGTGTGATTTACCAGAGCCAGGTATTGCTGCCACCTTTATTGCAGGCTGGAAATAGATTTTATTACAATGCTTTTATTTCCATTGAGTATTTCTTCTGTGGGAGGAGGGTATCAGTGAGGATTGGAAGAATTAGATGCATGCAGCAAAGCCTTCTGAATATTGAGGACCAGGACCAAATAATACCTTGAAGGTTACCAGATTTGGATGTAAAAATACCACTCTCTAACTACAAATTGAATAATTTTGTGAAGTTTAAAAAATCTGGAGCAAAACAATCACAGAGGAGGAACTGAAGAAAAGTGTTGAGATTTTATCAGATAAAATTGTGACTTTTTCTTAGTATTCAATAGTTATAAGGGGAAGAGCATGTGATACCTAGTCCACTTCAGCAGGTGATATGAGCCTGTTCTGGAGCTGTGATTAGACAGAATTAAGGTCATTGTTTTTTAAGTACAATGAACAAATGGAAGACTTCTTGTTACTGGAAGTGTTCTTCTGAACCTATTGAGCAAACTGGCCTTTGAACAACCCAGAAAATGGGATGTACCCATTAATGTGGCCTCACCCAGTGTCCTGTCAAGTATTTCCTAGTCAGGGTATTATTCTTTCTGCATTTCACTCACAAATTTCCTGTCCCCATCATAAGGGACATTCCCCCTCAGTGAACCACTCAGTGCTGGCAAGAGTAAAGGCTAACATGAAAAATTTGCTTATGTTCATTATAAAGAGGAACGTATGTAAAAATTGGCATATTTTGTGTGTATATATATATTGGTTGGCATAATTTCTTTCATAGCCTGCACAGGATTTATTCTGGATACTTTGAGTTGGCCTCTGTGAGCTTTCACCTGGCATCTGAAAATGTTTTGTTTCCTGATACCTAAATTTTAATGTGACCCTTCTGGAGGGTTGAATTGCCAGGCCTGTTCCAAATGTGCTGGAAAATTTAATGTTTGAGCTCTGCGGATATTTGGGGCAGATTTGTCATCTTCTGTAGCAAATTGATCAGCTAGCAGTTTTGTGAGCCCAGAGAACAGATATTCAGAAAGGACAGTCAGAATTAAGAGAACAGCAAAGTTCTTCCTACCCTTCTCCACGGATACTTTGGCAGCTGAGTGGCTTAATAACCAAAAATAAAGGGTAGGATCAAATGGTAATTAGAATTCATCTGTGGGGGAGTGCAGAACTCTGAGAGCTGTCTGATGCCAAAGAACTTTGTTTTGAGTTTCTGGAAGGTCTCTAGGCAGCAGAGCTGCCCTTCAAGTCAATATGGAAGGAAGAGAACTTGGTTTATGTCCTGACACTCTGGGCATCTCTGCAGAGCTTGTCACCAACACCTTGGAGTGTCCCTAGGTTGTTCCCAAACCTGAGGGCTCCATATGAGCTCTCCCACCTGCCTTGGTGGGGCAGGGATGCTCCAGAGGTGGTACCTAGGAATGCCTGCGAGGGGCAGGGAGGGACATCTGGTTTGCCAGAGCCTTGAACATCAAAATTTGCCTTATTCTTTGAGCAGACCAGGAATTTTCCACCTAGCTTCGATGTGGAGGCCCCTTACTGCACTTCAGTGCCCACACAGCACGCGGCACATGGAGTTTTGTGTGCTGTGGTGTCCTGAGCAGCGAGGCCTTCAAACGTTCCAGGAAGAAGTTCAGCATCTCTTTGCTTGCCCAAACCCTTGGTTTGCCACCCCTGCTCTGTACTCCCCCACTTTTTAACGTGGAGTGTGCAGAATGTCATGGATGAACATGGGACCTACACTGTCTGGGTCCCATGAAATTTCTGAACTACACAATACACAAATGGCTACCATGAATTTTTTGTGTGTAGCCAGTTGAGTATTTCACACTGGAGTCCTGAAAGGCTTATGGAGAACAACTTAACTACTACAATTTCTGTGCTCCACCTAAATAAGGGGATACACTGTTTTTCTGGGAAAGTGAAATATTTTTCAGGAATGTTCCTGGCATATCACTCTGAAAGTTTAACTAATAGTAGTTCAATATTAGTATTTTGTAAAATATTGTCACCAGACAAGTCAATTTTCCTGGTCTGCCCAACTTCTGAAAGCAGTACACCAGGAACTCCAGCAGGCACTGGCTTCATGCTGGGGTTATTTTATCCCTCAGTGGATTGTTTTCCTTCAGCCTCAGAGCTCCAGGGGCTGGCAAGAAAACCACCCCTAAATAAAGGAGGTGGTGCAATGTTGAATTCCCACTTGGCCCTTTTTTTACTGGATGTTTTTGAAAGCCTTGTCAGAGACTGAACTCTGAATGACTGCAGAAATTCTCAGCAAACTGCTCACGGCTCCAGTGCTGGAGCTGCAGCACATCCAAAAATCCCTACTTGTGTTAGGCCTGGGAATTCTAAGTCAAAGGTTTCGGTAAATGCCTTTCTGAAAGAACCAGTTCTATATCCTGGGTGAGCGTGAGATGAAGCCTAATTTCCTTTGTTGTTTTCCTCTGGAAGACAAGTGAAAATGAAGAACTGTTAAGATTGTGGGGCTTTTCATTTGCAAAAGTCCTCATTAGCATTTTCTCTGCAGCAGGGTGGGATAATCAGTGTTGGCTGCTGTCAGGAAATCCATGGGTACATGGCTCCTGTGCTCGGAGCCCACTGCTTAGAAATAGATAATTAAGGTGATTTTTTTTTTTTTTTTTTTTTTTTTTGAAAGTATTTGATGCTGAGAAAGAAATTGCTTTGCAATGTGAACAAACGGTAAGTTTCCTGAAAAGCCTCATTTCAGGAGAAATTTTGGCTGGTGTCTCCTGAGCTTACTTGTCTTGGGCTGGCATTCCCCTTGATCCTGGGAATAGCTGGCCTTGATTATGGGATATAACAATTTTTTCCTTTGTTTTTTCCTTCTTTTTTCCTTGTAATGTAAAAAAAAGTATCAGATACAGAAATGTTACAATGGGGAAAACTCAATTTCGTTTCTGCTTTCATCTTTTTTTTTTTCATTTTCTTTCTTCTTTTTTCTTGTGCTGTTTTTCTGTGGAGACAAAGGAAAAAGCAATTCCTGTTACCATCTTGGCAGTACCAAACCCAAGGCAGGAGGCAGTGCCAGGAGCCTGGGGCTCACCCAGCAGCCACCGGGTCTCCAGGGCCTTCCCTCAGTTCCTCTTTAGATAAAACTGCCCTGGAAAACAGGGGACGAAAAGCAGGGATGAAAGATTTTTGATAAGAAAATCTAAATATCCTCATCGTGATGGCATCAGTGACTAGAAAATTGCCAAGCTAACGAAGCCCAAGGGAATATGAATCCAGTAAGAAAAGCAGGCTTGTATTTAGGCACTGTTTTTGTATTGTTGGGGGGTGATACTGCTTTTCACAGATACTCAGTTGTGTTTGCTTAGGAGTCACCAGCTCTGGTGCTGGTCTGAGAGAAATCTCAGCAAATAAGTGCAGGCAGCACAAGGAAAGGAGTACTTGAAAGAGAATCTTCACAAGAAATTATTTCTAAAAGGCCAAAACCAAACACTTTTGTTTCCTGCAAGTTGCTTTTCTCATGATCTAGTCATTCCAATCACCTGCCCTGTCCCGTACAAGGTGTTTTTTAGGGAAATACTACACGAAGTGTGACCCTGCTTAAGCACTGATTTCTTTGCTTCACTAAAGAAACTACCAGTTCTTACTCAAATATATTTATAATTTCATTTAATTAAACTTACACAAAGCAGTTTTCTAAGAAGATGCAAGGCACTTCTGTAACTGCACAGTGACAATGAGTATAACCAGAACCCCTAAATATAGCTTATATAGATCCCTAAATATAGCTTATTATCCACACACACTTGGGGAATTAGATAGGTCCACATGGAAAAGAGCCTCAGGTTGAGGCTTAGGGGTTTGTTTTTCTTTGCATATTTTTAAACAGCATTGAAATTCTTACAGCTTTTTGGGGAGGGGATTGTGGAGGTGTTTTATGGTTTATTTGTTTGGGTTGTTTGTTTGTTGGTTTTGTTTTAAACACTTGTTCAAGTGCCAGAGTGGTTTTGAAGAATTTTGTCAGGTTCTGCTTTTGGTTCTGTTGTTTTGACTGCTGGACTCTTAAGTTCCTCTATACCTGCTTGCCAGTAGTGCAAGCTGTAGCCTAGATGTTTACTGTGGGTGATTTCCAGAAATGAAACAGAATGAGAAACAGCCAAATTGTACTTGCTGGAAGATTAAACTTACAGCAAGCTTGGACACAAGCATTGGTCTTCATCAGGACACTTCTTATTTAACAACAGCAAGGTTTTTAAGGTCTTTTTTTAAAAGATAAGTTGTTGAAGCTCTCATGTGCCAGTCCTTTTTGTTACAATGGAGCAGTTCTGTGCTGTTGTTAACTCAGAGTATCCTGTGAGACTGGAGAAGGGGAGGGAAGGGCACAGATCCCTGCTCTCTGACCAGGGACAGCACCCAGGGAGTGGCTGGAGCTGTTAACAGGGCAGGCTCAGGTTGGATCTCAGGGAAAGCTTCTTCCCCCTGAGGGTGCTGGGCACTGCCCAGGCTTCCCAGGGAATGGGCACGGCCCCGAGGCTGCCAGAGATCCAGGAACAACCCTGCCAGGAATGCCCAGGGTGGGATGGTTTGGGGGGCTGCGCAGGGCCAGGGACTGGACTGGATGGTCCCTGTAGGTCCCTTCCATCGCAGGAGATTTATAGAATCCCAGACCGATTTGGGTTACGAGAGACCTTAAAACCCAACCCATTCCATCCCCCTGCCATGGCCAGGGACACCTCCCACTATCCCAGCGTGCTCCAAGTCCCTTCCAACCCTTCGGACACTGCCAGGGATCCAAGGGCAGGCGCAGCTTCTCTGAGCACCTGTGCCAGGGCCTGCCCACCCTGACAGAGAGAATTCCCACCTCATCTCTAATCAAATCCTGCCCTGTGTGATTCCATTCCAGGACTCTCACCCATGGCAGTTCACGTTGGTATAGAGAGGACAGAAAAAGGAGGAGGGGTGGGGAGGGCGTTGGTAGAATTGGGCCATGGTAAAAGAGAGAAATTTTTATAAATGTATGCTCCTGTCTTCTCAGAACAAAAGCAAACCCGCTTTTATCGTGCCTAGCAGAGGTTTCGATAGCAAACGCTTCTAATTCTGCCAGCCCCAGTCCCAGCAGCTCCCATCCTGCGGCTCGGGGATGGCTCCGGAGCGGCTGCGGCTGCCGGGATCCCCCGGGATGCTCCGCCGGGATTCCCCGGAGGGGCTGTCCGGCTCCGCCGGCAGTCTGGCTGGCTCTCCGGCTGTCTCTCTGTCCGGCTGTCTCTGTCCGTCCGTCCGTGCCTGAGCCTCGGGGGCTGTCCCGCTGCCGCCCCGCGGTTCGGGGTTGGTTCCTCCTCTCCACCCCCCCACACCCCCCCGTGCTCCGTGGCAAAGCGCGTTGGGAACAGATAAGCACAATCTGGTGTGTGAGCAGGAAAGTCTGAGCGCCTGCCTTTTTTTTTTTTTTTTTTTTTTTTTCCCTGCCTTTCTTCCGTTCCTTTCCCCTCCCCTGACGAGAAGCCCCCAGTTTCCGAGGTGCCGCAGACAATGGAGTGATGAGGGCAAACGCCTGCAGCAGCCCCACGTGCTGAGATCACAGCTCTGCTCTGGGCAGTGGTGTCAGATCCCATCGCGATAATTGACTGCGTTTGCCGAAGTTCTGGGAGCTCTAAGGATGCTTTCCAAGGGTCCATCAAAGCCCGCAGCTGGAGTTTATCCACGCTGTTTGTGCAGAGGGTTTTCAGAATGGCCTAAAATAGCCGAAAGGAGAAGTGGGATTTCTGTGTAATACCAGTGATCCCGGTAGGACTGGGGGCTTTGGGGGAGATAAGCGGCAAGCGGGATTAAAGAGCGCCCATGAATTCGTGTCCTTTGTGCGCCTGCCTCTTTGTATGAGCGGGGGCTGCAGGTGCTGAGCCGAGTGCGGGCTGCCCTCGGCTCCGGGGCAATTCCACAGCCCGGGGATGCAGCCACAGGGACACGAGGCTGCTGCACCGCGTTTGAGTCACTCAAACCATAACAAAAAAGTCTTGTGTCGCTAAAAGCACGCTGCAGACCACGGTCGCGGCGGCAGGAGTGCTGGAAAATGCTGAAGTTGAAGGCCTTCTGCTTGGATTACTGGCAGTTTTTATGTCTCCAGCCTCTCCATGGTTTCTATAAAAGGTAAGAAAATGTTAACTCTGCAATGCTCTTCAGCACATGATGCCACCAGGGTTTTTCCTGGCTGTTCTGCTCCCTGGGAGAAGGGAGTGGTAGGCAATTAACGAGAACTTGTGACAAAGATTGTAAAGCTGAATGGGGTTTATTTGTTTGATTGTTTTTTTTAATTACATTAATTATTAGCTGCTGTTGTCACGGTGCATGCAGATGTGAAGGTGAGGATGCTGTTTGGTTTTAACCTCTACTTTAGGTCACATCGCCTCAGCTAAGACTCAGGACTTTCTCTTCCCTGCTGTTTTATCCTTAGGCACAGTAGCTTGTGCTGTAGTGTCCACACTGTACACAACACTAGCGGAGTAATTGAAATGTCATGGGAATTTATGTAATGTAGAGAAGACCCTTTATTTCCCTGAGATATTTAGCAATATAATAGTTCATCTTTCCTCTCCCTCCCGGCACGAAGTGCACATCAGTGTCATTCAAAGCAGTGGGCACTTCACTTAGGCAGGTCTGACACCCAGCTTAAATGATTGATGATGAATGGTGATCGTAAAGAATAGGTCTGGGTGTCAGATGCATTGAGCTTGCCTATTTAATGGAACAGCAAAATAAGCAATTCCATTTAACACGTCCCTGAACTTACCCTGATGCTTTTTAATCTAAACTTCGTTTTCCTTGCTCTTGGTTTACGCTGCTGAGCAGAGGGATTGGATGGGTTTGAGTTTGCTGGGGGGTAAGTGGGGATCCCTTCACTGTGAACAAAACCCGTGTGATTCTCTAAAATAGGATTCCGTTCTTGTTACGTACATTTTCTGCCCTGGCTACCTATTGTCAGCCTACAGAAAGTGCTTTGTACTAAATGCTAATTGCAGTTGAATTTTTCATGCAGCAACTGAAGGCTGGAAAAGGGAACTGTTCCAGTCTTTTTCAAGGATTCAGGGGTGCCCCGCACTTTCTGCATTGAGTAACATGGGACCCTCATCTGTGACCATTGGCTTGTGAAGTTTCAAAAGATAGCTTCATTCTCCTCTCCTTGCAGCTTTTCACAGATTCCAATGCCAAGCCAAAAGATTCCCAACCTAGTCCCAGCCCATTGTGATGTTTTCCTTGCTGAGAAGCCATATAAAATAATAGAAATGTAGCCAGACTCTTTTGACACAAATAAATGCTAAACTTGAGCTTTCTGTCTTGGATTCCTGGCAAAATCCCAGCTTTGTGGCAAATGAATTAGTGGGGAGTTATTATACATCTCCTAATGGAAAGCCTTGCAATAGGGCTGCCCATTTATTTCCTTCCAGAGAATTAATTTACTTGCCCTCAAAATTTGGATGTGCTTGAATCTTCTGTCTGCATAAGCAACACTAAAACCAGGCCTTAAGCACCTTAGCATCACAAAGAGGCACTTTGTTCTCATCTTTTTGAGAAGAAAAGAAAATTGAAGGAAAGTTGCAACTTCCTCACATTTGAAACAAAATAATTTCTTGGTTAAAGAACAAACAAGTGTGAAAAACAGGTGCTGCAGAATAACAAACCTTAAATGCTAGGAAGTTCATCTCTAAAAGAAAGAAAAAACGCTTCCTGGACACTTTCAATTACTTTTTATTAGTGATTGTAAATTGTTTAAAATGCTCTTGGAAAAGAACCCAGGGGCAGTGGAGAGGTTTTGTGTGTGCTCCATGTATTATTTCATATTTTTAGGTATAAAATGAGGTAACAGATAACCAAAACAGGACTTGGGTAACATTTCCATAGAGTGACCATGCTATTTCCTTCTGTGCACTGCCTGACTGATTTTCAGTTGTAGTCAGTGCTCAGAGCTGTGGAAAATGTTCCTGGTTGCTTCAGAAGCTGTGACTTGCTGCTCCATGGGGGGATGTCCAACTGTGTTTTCCAGCTTTTATTATTCAGGGAATTCTTGTGGGTTTGTGTCCAGAGAAGGGGCAAAGGAGCTGGGGAATGGTCTGGAGCCCCAGGAGGGGCTTAGCCTGGAGAAAAGGGGGATCGGGGGGCCCTTGTGGCTCTGCACAATGCCCTGACAGGAGGGGACAGCTGGGGGGGTCGGGCTCTGCTCCCAGGGAACAGGGACAGGAAGAGAGGGAACAGCCTCAGGCTGGGCCAGGGGAGGCTCAGGGTGAACACTGGGAAAATTCCTCCGTGGAAAGAGTGGACAAGCATTGAAACAGGGCAGTGATGGAGTCCCCATCACTGGAAATGTTCAGAAAACACAGGGATGTGGTCCTTGGGGATATGGGTGAGGGGTGGTCTTGGCAGTGCTGAGGATGTTGTTGGACTCGATGAACTTCAAGGGCATTTCTGGCCTTAATGATTCAATGATTCTGGGCCTGCTGACTAGCCTGGCCAATTCTGATTTTTGTTATAATTTTATCTTGCTTTGGGGTCCACTTCCATGGAAGTGAAATCCATGGGCTTGAAGAGAACTCCATGCAGGGTATGTTGCTGTTTGTAGTGGCCCCACTGCCCAGAGCTGTGGGGCTGCGAAGAGATGGAGGACAAGGAAAATGAGCCATTCCCCCTCCTTGGCTGTGGCTGCAGTGCCAGCTGGGGCACTGCAAGGAAAGACTGAGCCTGCGTCACGGCAGAAAGGAAAACTAGGCCAAGTTTTCAAGTTTATTTATGTACACAGGGTGAAAAAATCCAGCTTCAAAATAGCAAGCTGGATATGTGGCACTCCTAAAGAAATACCAGGTAAGGGCAGACACCACGTGTACAGGAGAGCTTCTGTGGAGCTTGTTCTCTCAACACAGTCAGGGGAAGGGGAGACTGGGGGAAATCCACCAACCTCACTTACAGTTCATTTCTTGAATTTGGCAGTAACCAGGACTTTGCCCATCCCATGTATATTCACAAAACAAAGTTACTTCAAGGTAACGGTGCTGATGCCTCCAGTAATGTGTTTATAAACCAGCAGCCTGATTTATCCAAGTGTCAGCAAATTGCAGAGAGCAAACTGTGGAGGGACTGGGTTAGAAACCTGCTCCAAGAAATGCTTGGTAATTTAGTGATTCATGAAAATGAGATTTCAGGGCTCTTCAGTTGCCAATAACACCGAGTGCATTTTGGTCAGAACCCCTCACTTGAGGGCTGGGTTTGGTACCCTCTAAATACAAACACTGAGGGTGCTGAGATGTGCTTCTGTGGCAGATTAAAGTGCAAGATGAGCAAATCACTGTCAGGTTTCTGTGGGCTTTGCAGGATGAACGTCTCATGCTTTACTTCCAGGATTATTATAAACCCATGTGACTCCAGGTTTAGCATGTGAAAGTGAAGATTTTCCGTAGCCAGAGGGGAAAGCTTTGTGCTGTGCTGCTGCCAGCTGGTGGGTAATAGCCCAGGCTAGAAATTGTTACCATTAGCATTGCATTAAAGATCAAACAGAAGGTGAGGAAATGTGTGACTGGCACCAGCACCGAGGGCATCTGTAATTTGCAGATTTTCCCTCCCAGAATGTCTTCTCTCTTCTGGCTAAAAGAGGAGAATTTCAAAAAACATAAAACAAGTGCCAAGTTTGTAAAGGCCGGTTTATTGGAATGCCTTGTTTGGCAAACTAACCCATTTTAAAATTATTTCTTGTCATTTTCAATTTTTCTTTCATCGGTTTGGTGTCTCTAAAGGAGGACACAAGTCCCTTCCAGAACAATTAGGGCCATTTGTAATGAGCCACCCCAGTGGAATAAGCAAAGTGAGGTGGCTGGCCCTTTGAAGCCAGGGATCAGCTGGAATTGTTTCTGCCACCCTTCAGCTGGGACTCACAGTTCCAGCACCATGCTTAAGGATTCGTTGAATCATGTGCTTCAGCCCATCTCTGGGCAAAATAGGTCTGTATTTTGGTATATGATTCATTCCCACAAGGATGTTTCAGTGTTGATTAAAAACGAAAATGCTTTCATGAATTGGTTTGTTAGGAGCAGCTTATTCCTGCCACCCTGGAATATCAGAGTATCTGAGTGTCAGAAGCTACTTAAAGCCACTCTGATATTACACTCTGCAGGGCCACCTGCAGCTTTGTGCTCATCCTCTCTCCACTCTCTTATCCTAGAAAAATGTGTAGCATTTGAAGCCATGAAAGGAATTGTCAGCCTTAATTTAGATGCTGTTTCAAAGACAGTACAGGGGCTGGAAATGATCTGTGTCAGGGCTGTCCTTTAGGTTAACTCTTTGTTAAAAACAATGTGCTTGGAGGGGCTTTGTTCCTCACTTCTGGTGCTGCCAGCATGGACTCTGCTCTGGGGTTGTGTGAGTTGGCTTCAGATGTGTTAGGTAACTGGCACAGAGCAGTGCTGCTGCTCCCTGTAAGGGAAAGGCAGCATACAAAAAGAATGTAAAAAAGTCCCTGGTCATGGGTCACTACATAATGAAATTCATTATTTAAGAACAGATTTAATGAAGGGGGATAAAATTATATACAATCCTGTAATCCCATATTCCTGGAGGTGATGGCTGCGTACTAATTACAAACCTGAGGAACAGGGAATAAGGGGAGAAATCCTTGAAGCTCTGGTTCATGAGGGCAGGGAACAGCTTTTGCACAGTGCTGGACAGTGATGTCAGTGGGTTTGTGTATCTCCTCCTCGCTGTCACTTAAACTGAGCTCCTTTGCAGCATCTTAAACAAAACCAAAGCAAAGTGGGTGGGGAGAATTATTGGAGCTTTGCCTTGAACTTGCTTTTGGAGTTCACCATATATGTGGGTAGGAACAAATAGAGTTTGCTTTCACTTGACAGTGACTTCATCCAGAGCAGGGCTGAGTCATGTGCCTGTCGAGCAGCTCCCTCTCCAGAGGATCCTTTGGCGAGCTGCTGCAGCTGCAGAGCAGCTGAGAGCTTCCCCCACCTCCCAAATCCACCCCCTCTGGAAGCACAGCCTGCAAACAGCGCACATTGAAGTATTCCCACAGTCAGCATAAAATATTATTAGGAGCAAACCCTCAAATAAACGCACAAATGCCTTAAAAGCCATCAGAAGATTTCTCTGTGCTCAGGGAAGTGACTCCGAGTTGAAAAATTTAAATGAAAACACACCAAGTACCTGCTAATCTGCTGGAAGCCTTCCTTGTCATGTCATTAATGGTTCTCTGGGTCTGAAAGAGCCTTTGTGCAGGTGTTCATTGCTCACATGCCTGAAATTCACACTTCTGGTTTGCCTGGCTCACTTCTGGTTTCACCGAGGTGGGCAGTGGGATTTGGGCACGGCTGAGCAAAACCCTGCACGAATTTGTTGGGCTGTGATGCCTCCCCCTGGACCAGTGCTGGAACTGGGTTGAACTGGGTTTCAGACCTGACAGTTCTTTGTTTGTGTGCCTGCCTTTTCCCCTCCCTCTCCCCTGCTTTTCCCCTGCTTTTTCCCCTCCCTCTCCCCTGCCTTTTCCATCCCTTTCCCCTGCTTGGTGCCCCTCCCTGCTTTTCCCTCCCTTTACCCTGCCTTTACCTCCCTCTTCCTTTTCCCGCATTTTTCCCCTGCCCTTCCACTTCCCACTGCCCTTTCCCATCTTTCCCCTACCTCTCTGCAGTCTTCATGAGCAATTCTCCAGGCTTTCTAAAACTTTCCATTTCTCTACCTCATTCCCTCTCGCTCAGGAGCCATCTGTGAACCCTCAGGTTCTCCCTCACTCTTGCACAGATTTTAACCTTTCACAGACAGCTTTGAAGGCTGATGTTGGGATTTTTTGGAGCTGGGTGCCTGTGCTGGGGGTTCCTGCCCTTTAGCTGGATCCCTGGAGCACACAGAGTTTGCCAGGCTTTTCTTTCCCGCTCCAATCTCTCCTGTATTTGGATGCAGCTGATGGGCAGCCCCTGGAGCAGTCACATTTTAATTGTGCCTCTGGCTCCATGCCCTGTAGAGGTGAATTGGAAGCTTTCTGAGTTCCCTTTGATCGTTGTCCAAGACTGAGTCACGGTAAAGCGTGGTGGCCTGGAGACATCCCAGGAGTCTCTCAGAAGCTGCAGTCTGGAGGGTGCTGGAGGGGCTCTACCAAGGATCCCAAAACTCTCCAGCCTTTAGGGGGTGAGGGGAGATGCTCTTTATCAAAATGCCAAGTCCGGGCTGGCTTTGTTCCCCAGCAGGACTGGCATGTGCATGTTACCGCTGTCAGCTCCCAGGAAACGCTGGGGTTTGCATTTCCTTAGGAATGTTTGTGAAAAATCAGCAAAGGACCTTTCAAAGGGAATGGAAGAGAATGCAGCGAAGGCTGGGAAGAAAATACACGGTGAAGCTATTTTATTAAAGCCTCCTAAGTCAAAATGTTGCAGGTTGAAGGTTTAAAGATACCCCAAGTTGTCTGAAAAGCCATAATGCTTTTTCAGATAAAAAATTTAAACTCCATCTATTTGTATGATTCCCTGCAATCCTTAATTGGTAATAGCTGTTGTACAGGGGGAGTGCTACCTCAGTTAAAAATAGGTCTGAGACTGCACTGACGACCGAAACCAGGCTGGTTCTAGCAGTCACGTTTTCCTTTTGTCAAATGACCTACAAATGCAGTGTACATCAGGACAGAGATGCTGTCAAATCCTGGTTTGGGACCATTTCATTGTGGTAGAAACTTCAGAAAAACAGGCAAATTGTGTTCCTCACCCTCGAGGGCTGCAGCAGGGCAGATTCCCTGTGGCAGGGATGTTGTGCTGAGCTCATTTAGGCTGGGCCCGGGCACAGGGGCAGCACTCAGATTACCTCACACGCAGTGGGTGAGGGGATGCAGCCCTCCAGGGCACGAAGCTTTATCCAAAACCAATCAGATCCATTGTCCTGGGTGCTGCTTTTCTCTGGGCTCCTCTCCCTTCTTGTACCCACCGAGCTCTCTGCTTATTGTCCTGCAGGCTCTACTGCCAAACAGGAACAGACCTCCAGAGAGGGGAGAGTGATGGAGTGTGAGACTCCAAATTAAGCCTGGCCTTTCTATTAATAGCATTTAAAAGTAACACCACCTACAACTTGTAAATGAACCTCAGCTCCAGCACTTTAAAATGCTTAGTGTGATTTATGTTCCTTGTGGTGTCTTTGCCTGCAGCAGCTTTGTTTCCAGTGTGAAAATTAGAAAATAGATTAAAAGCTTCCCATTCCTCAGAAATGGCCTCAAGCTGTGTCAGGGGAGGTTTTTGGTGGGATATTAGGAAAAATTCTGTCACTGAAGGGGTGGTCAGGCATTGGGAAGAGGCTGCCAGGGCAATAGGAGGGTCACCATCCCTGGAGGGAGTTAGATGTGTGGATGTGGCGCCTGGGGACATGGATGAGTGGTGGCCTTGTCAGTGCTGAGGAATGACTGGACTTGAGGATCTTCGAGGGCTTTTCCAGCTGAAATGATTCTGTGATTCTATTCTGCCTTTTCTTCCCACCCCCGCCCCAACACTGGGGTTTGCAGGGATTTCTAATTGCTCTCCATTGCTTTGGGTTCCATTTCAAAACCATTGGGAGAATCCCATTATTGTCCCTAAAATGGGTGCCATGTGCTTGGCAGTGGCCAAGTTGAGGGCTTTGACAAACTCAGTGATTTTTTTCACGGTGTTCCAGTGATAGTGATTCTTCCAATTGTTTTCCCTGCCCCACAGCAACTCCCTGCTCCTGTGTCCAGTCAGCAAAACCAAAGTTGTGTGTCTGTCTCTGTGTTCCGGGCTGCTTTGGTGCAAACCCTCCAGCATCAGCTTTTGCAGCTCCCCTGCAGCCCCAGCAGCTGAGCAGAGCCTTTCTGTTGACCCTGCAGTTCAGGGGGAGCCACCTTCAGCTGCCTCCACGATGTGCTCTGCTCCCAAAAGCATCATCTCTGAATTAGTGGTTATGGCTGTTTGAATTAAAGATTTCCTCCTGGAAGAGATGCAACATGTTTTGCAGAGCTGAGAGTTGCTTTCCCTGTTTTACATGGAACAGCAACATGCAGACCTGAGGCATCCAGCTTGGCCGCTAGTGATGCTGGGTTTGGAAAAAGCAGTCCTGAAGTGGGAAGAAATTTTGGAAGGAGGCAGAGTATCTCCTTGCACCTTCAGTTGCGAGCTGAGAGGATTCAAGAGCCTGTGTTATATGTGGCACTGTCATGGGTCCAGACACAAAGGGCTGTAGAGAGGGAGAGCTGCTGTGGGTTCTTGCAAGCAGGACAGAGCTAGTAAAGGTTTCCAGGGAGAAAAAAAAATCAGCAAATAAATAAATCTGTGCGGGGAGTTGAGCGAGCTCGGGGTGGGTGCAGTGATGTGCTGTGAATGGAATCTGTTTTACTGCGAGGGGAAGAGATAAGTGATGGAGTTCTCAGCCGCACCCAGAGGGGAGGAACAACCCAGGCAGGCAGCTCCGAACAGCCCACGGGATCCCAACCTGTGTGAGCCTGGCACAGCAGGGTCGCTGCAGTGGTGACAGGAGCTTGGGATGGATGCACAAAACGGAAAATCCATGCTCAGGGCAAACAGGGAACTATAAGTGGCCCTTGCAGTGCGGGGTCTCATCCTGGTTGTCCTGAAGGGAAAGCAAACAAGGCTTCAAAACACTAAAATCACTTGATATGCAAATGTGTGCCTCGTTTGGGGCATGGTGATGTCGCTGGGAACAAAGGGGAGGGAAGTAAACAGCCCAGACAAAAGGCCCTCACTGTCTCACTGCTCCTGGAAAAGCTCCTCTGTTCTTCAGTAAGAATTTTCTGGCTACTAACAAACGGCTGATGTGTCCAGTTTCTCTTGGCCATCCCTTCTGTTACCTCCAAGGTGATGATATTCCGGAGAAGCTGTTTTCAGAGGAGACAGCCCAGCATGAGAGACAGAATCAGGTTTGATAAATCACCACTTCTTCACTGAAATCAGCAGCTATTCCCTGGTGCTGCTGCACATCCAGCCAGGCCCTGCCCTCCCCAGGCTCTGCAGGATGCTGTGGGGTTGGATATTCCCCTCAGTTATCATCCCAAGGAGCATCTCACACCAATCCTTTTTGATATTTGCAGCAGAATAAACAGCACTTTCTTACAGCAAAGATCTAATCAGAGAACTGAACTATGACTTATATTAGCTCATGATGTGATTTGCACAGTGTGCAGCATTTTCTGGATGTGTATTAAATGATATATATTTCCTGAAGAATATTAATAATGATGATGATGACAATGATCCTCCTCATCATCATCTCTGCTTGCTTGGAGGAGAAGCCAGCTGGATTTGTCCAGTCTTTTAGGGAATCAGCAGTCTGGTTTTCATGGGAAATGCTGCAGCAATGATTTAAAAAACAAACCAAATCAAAAAACCAGTCCCCTTGCAACATCTTACTTCTGCACCGTGATGTTCCCATCTTGTTTTAATTCTTTATTATTCCTAATAATTGGTCGCTGGTTATTCCCAAAGTTTA
This sequence comes from Certhia americana, assembly GCA_018697195.1. Classification (NCBI taxonomy): domain Eukaryota; kingdom Metazoa; phylum Chordata; class Aves; order Passeriformes; family Certhiidae; genus Certhia; species Certhia americana. Next base: position 4,001,772 of record CM031868.1, on the reverse strand, counting down.
GAAACGTGGCTGAAGGAGGTGATGAGAACTCTGCTCCTTTGTAGATCTCATCCACTTAATCTAACTTTAGAGACAGCTAAAAACTTTATTCCTGCAGATGTTGGTGCTGTCAAAATATTGGGACTGCAGGGCAGTCAGGGAGGGTGTAATCTGAAAACATCAATTACACTGAGGGCTCAGGGTTTAGGTCAAAGAGAGTGAGCTGACACAACTGAGGGTGATGTTTGATACCTCTGCGCTGCACAGAAAGAAACTATTGCTTTTATACTCTTTATAGAATGTGTTTCTTTATGCCAGCTGAAATCTTGAAAGTGTACAGGGTACAAAACCCAGAAAATCTCTCCTGTAGGCACTTTATCTCTGAAATTAGGGAGTGAAGGGAAGGGACAGGGTTCAGCTGCGCTGCCTGAACTCATGTCGCTTTTTCCAGCATTGAAATGTATTTCTGTGATTATGTTAGCAACAGATGTATAAAAGTTTTCTAGTGTAATTTTCCCTCATTAAGCCAGCTGATTTAAATGTACAGTGTGCTGTGGAAGGAACTTGGTATGACTTTTCCTAGTGAGCTGTCAATACCTTGCTCCAGGAACAATTATCAGGAACTCCCAAAGCAGAATGTATTTCAAACAGTGGGAACAGTCACTAGACCCTGGACAAAATGGCCTTAGAGAAAATGGAATTATGCAATAGCAAACAGACAGTTAATCATGGAATGATTCTGTGAAGAAACAGCATGAACCTGGTTTCTCGATTAATTAAGTTTTATAATGTAAATATGTGTCTGATGTCCCTGGCCCAGAAGGGCCCCTGATAATGATGCTGTTCACCTCTGCAGAGAAGGGATTGTGGGCTGAGCAAAGGCTCAGGGAACTTTAATCTGTCAGAGCAACAACTCTGACTTGCAGGGTGGCCTTGGAGATGCCAGGGCAGGATTTAAAGGGTTCATCTCTACCACAACAATAACAATACTTTTTTATAAGGTTTTTGCCACGTGAGCATGTGCTGGGGTTTCAATTCATTGAAACTTACAGCAATAAATGCTGAGTGTTTAAACTTGTTCAGCACAGCAAAAGACTTCCACATACATAATCTAGTCTGGGGTTTTTTTTGTTGATTTGGGGGTTTCTTGGGTTTTTTGAACATTATTTTCTTGGTTGATTGGTTGGCTGGTTTGGGGTTTCTTTTTAATCAGATCTTGCCATTTTATTTTTGCTGTCATTTCCAGGCTGAGTGTCACAGCTGATACTCGCCACTGAAAGCCAGGACTTCTCCATATGCCTTCACATCCAGCTTTGGAAAATGACTCATTACTTTTTTTTGGCACCAAAAAGTTTATTACAGTACACAAAAAATTTTGCAAATAGCTGAGGGTTCCTCCAGCCTGAGGCATTTGATGGAGTGTGTACTGGGTTAGCATTTACAGATTTTGGAGGGTTTTTTCGGGGGGGTTGTTCCGGGGGGGGGGGGGGGGGGGGGCGGTGTTTGGAGTGGAATAAATGGGAATAACTTTCTGCAGGTGCTGCCTAGGTAGGGTTTTCTGACTTGGCAGCTGGGAACAGCGAGTGTAACACGGAGCTTTCTGAACAGCCTCTTAATAATCTCTTCTGGCTTGCAAATAATGTAAACACCGAATCTTATAAATCATGAAGAAAGGAGTAACCCGAGACTTCAGATGGGAAAGCTGCCTTCCCTGGGAGTAGTTCGCTTGAGTGGAGGTCGGAGGAATCACTTGGAGCTGGTGAATCAGAGCTGGGCTGCTGCCTGAGCCTTGGACTGGCTCTGCCTGTGCCGCTGAGCCGCTGTGTCCTGAGCTTGCTTGGAATCCTTCTCCCTTTGCGGACGGCCCGGGGAAGGTCATGAAGGGGGATGGCAGTGCCATGTGGAACCTGATGTGGAAGTACTGCATTTCTGTCAGGACGATCAGGTACGGGGCGATTTATAAAGCTTTGTTTCTGGAGGCTGAAAGGTGCCATGTGCTGGAGCTCGCCTGTGCTGCTGCCGAGCTCCTGCTGCCTGCAGTTAACTCTCAGCAGCCTGGGAGGGTTGTTAAGGGGGATTCTTCTTCCTCAGCCTTATACTGGACATGCAAAAAGAAAGCGACAGGGTTATTGCAAAAACAATCTTCCAGAAATGTGGTGTTTTCTGTCTCATTTACCAGCAGGAGAAAATAGGAATATGAAAGAAACCTGATTTTAGCAAGTGAAAATTTGAAAACTCTGCATTTCTTCTGAAAATGAAATGCTTGCCTGTCGTAATTTTTTGTTTGTCCCATCTCCCAAATCCAGAGATTGAGCAGTTCTGCTTGGCACTCTGCAAACACCACTTGCAGGGAAGGGGGGTGCAAAAAAGGTGCCTTTTAGAGCAGAATGAAACCCTGGATTCAGAGCCTGTTGTCTCCAGGCTGGTGTGGTGCTGCGACCCCATCTGGGACCACACAGGGACTGAAGGAGGGGCTGGGCTGTGGGTGCTGAGCGTGGCTGGGCACAACCCCGGGGTGTTGGACACTGCTCCCTGCCAAGAACAGCTGCCGAGGATTCCAGCAGAGCTCATTCCAGGAATGGAGCTGTTGAGAGAGACACTTGATGATTGTGCATCCTCACAGCGGTTTTTTTATATATTTTTAAATAGTTACCCAGTCCCAGGCCTTGGTTTCTTATGGGACACAGCTGTGTGGCTGAAGTGGTACCTTTGGCCATGCCAGCTCCCCTGGAGAGGTCATGTAATCCAAATAATTGCTGCATTTCACACTGCATAATTATTCTGGGCTGAGGAAATAGTTTAGAGAACCTGAATTCCTTCATGGAGTTTCATTACAACTCAGAATGGGACTATGGAAGGCTTTTTATCATCAGGGTACCAAAATAAAGCTAATAAATCACTTAGTTCCCAGCAGAGTCAATATAATAGAAACTGGCAATAATCCCCAAGAGAGGATTTGAATAAGATAAAAATAATTTTATTTATTTATGATCTGAGGTTAGAACCAGAAGCAGAGAGAAAGCCTGAAAGAAGCACGAGTGCAGTGTTTGCAACCCACATGTTCATCCCAACCTTGGTGCTGCTCCCAGACAAGTCCTGTGCAAACCCCTCGGCCCTGAGGGTGGATGCTCCTACAAGACTAAATTTTAGAAGTTCCTCAGAGGACTTGGGTGTGGTGATTTTCCTGAAGTTGGACATGTAAATTGTGATGTCCTGTAAGCAGCCAGTTCTTTATTTCATTAGTGACCTTACTGCTGTGTAGGGTGGGTTGAATATTAGCTGAGTTATTCACAGCAGGGCTTATTTATAGAGCTGTTGGTGGCTCTCACAGACAGTGAAATGCAGAGTAACAAGAGGGTTTTCAATTAATGTTTTTGGTTGTTTTGACAGATCCTATCTTTCTTTGGCAACAACACTAAGAAGTTAAAGAGAATAAAAGACCAAGTTTTTCCTTTGTGGTAAAGGTTCTCTACCACCCTGAGTTTCTTTTCTGACACACTTCAGAGACCCTGAAACTCTCCCTGTGTTTTGGGAGACTCCAGCAACCACTGGGACTCACGTTCTTATCTATCTAGGGGGAGGCTATCCCAGTCCTCCCTCTGTGCCTCTTCTCCCTTTTCTGGGAGACTGGAGGCTGTGCAGCCCTTGCTGGAGGTTTCAGAGAGCCTCGCTGTGCTCTGGACAAACAGAGTGAGTTTGGTGTTGCCCTGCCCTGGCTGGAGCCTGTCTGCCCACCCTGGTGCCCCCACACTGGGCACCAGTCCGTGCTTCCACTACACTGGGCCACTTGTCCTGCAACCCTGATGAATAAGGGGATTTATGCCTGGCTGAGAAAACAGCCCTACTCCAAAAGGAAAATTAGGTTGTAGGGTTGGTCTTGTTTCCATTGGACTGCAGCAGCTTTAAAAAAACATCTTTGACTGAGTCTTTGTTGCCTGTTCTGTTTGGGCTGCATGGCCTGTGGGCAGAGCTCAGCCACATCTGTGTGTGCATGCCTGAGTCTGCAGGACCAGACCCCAAGCTGTGGGGTCATGGCTGTCTGCAGGGGGAAAGACGTGTGCAGAGGAAAATGTTTTTAGCCTTGGGGATTCGTAGGTGGTGCTGGAATAAGCTTTGGAGAGAGCAGGACAATGTGGTGTGGAAATAACTCTGCACTGCCTAAAAACCATGGTGCCTTTTTTCCCTGCTGTGGGCTATTGGCCAGCTCCTAGAGCACAACTGCAAAAGTTAAAAAGACGAAGGGATTTCTTCACTGCTGTGCCAAAGCTGAGCTTGTTGCACTTGACATGAAGCTTCCAGAGCTCACTTCTCTGAGCCAGTGAAGCCTCACTACTGCCAGGTTATTTCCCAAGGCACAGCAGGGGAGAATCCCAGAATGGTCTGTGCTTGAAGGGATCTTTAAAACCCATCTCAACCCACCCCATTCATGGGAAGGGACACCTTCCACATCTCAGGCTGCTCCAAGCCCTGTCCAGCCTGGCCTTGGACACTTCCAGGGATCCAGGGGCAGCTGCAGCTTCTCTGGGCAAGAGAGGCAGGGTCTGTCTGACTCCCACAGCACAGAACAGGGTCATCCCCAAGCTCCAGGACAGGGCCCAGCCAGTGCTGGTGTTCCCAAGGAGAGAGTTGTCATTCCTGTGCTGGCACTGGTGGGATGCAGGCTGATTGTCCCTTCCCCGGCCCAGCAGAGGCTCCTGTCACACTGCGAGGTTTGGGCTCTCCTTGGTGGCTGCTGGCACAAAGCTGCTCAGTGTGCCTGCCCAGAGGGCTGTTTCCCATATTTCTGGGATGGGAATAGGGGTGTGTCAGCCCCTGAGGAGCTGCTGGAGGTGGCAGTGGCTGTGCTGTCACCACAGCCCTGCATGAGTCCCTCTTGAGCACTGCCCTTCCACCCCTCTGAAGGCCACTGAGAGGTTGTGGCACTAAAAAGCAGTGCTCTCCTCTGGGAGACTCACAGACTCCTGCTAGGGAGTCTCCTCTTGTGATATTTGCAGGTAGGGAACTTCCCCAAAATCAGGGAGCTGGCAAAGCCTGGAAGCAGAACTGGGGAAAGCATTCATCATCGTTTATTTGTGTTGAAGCTGCACTTCAGTGACCCCCCTGCGAGTGAGGGACAGGCAAACGCCCAATTAGAAAATTGTTTGTCAATATGTTCAGGTTGGCTGCTGTGTTTACAGGATCCTGGCAGTTTTAAGGCAGAGGAACAAGTGTTAGAGAGGGGTGGGAGCAATCCTGCTTGGGGAATGGCTTGTCCCTGGTGATATCCCTGTGCCAGCCAGCTCTAAGTATGGGGATAATGGTTGGACACTGGAGCCATCTGAATCAGCACATCCCAGCCCACAGAGAATAAATTACAGGGTTTATAGCAGTGTAACACATAGTTTTCAGCTTGCATCTTCAAGTTCCAGTGCAAGTAATGGAGGAAAACAGTCAATAGTTACTTCTTAGTGTTCCACACATCTGGAAAAAAGTAAGAATGAGTCCTCAGTGTGAGCTGTCTGAGAGTTTCTTCCCTTATTTTACTTCTGATACAAACATTTTCCATTTTGGTTTTGGTCATACTTTATTTTTAGTTGTCTGCCTTTTTTTTTTTTTTTTTTTTTTTTTTAAATCTGACGACTGACAGGACAATGCAGTGATTTCATCAAAGAAAACCAACACCCTGAGCAGTGATAGGGTCCCCTTTGGGCTTCGGTGGCATTTGAGACAGCTACTGGAGCTGGGGTGGTTGGGATGGAGCTCATAAAATTTTGAAGTTTGAACACAGAACATACAGTGTAACTTGGGTAGGGGCTTGTTCATAAATCTTCTGAGCAACCAGACTGCTCTGAATTACACTGGGATCAGTGCAGAAGTGTGGGCTGGGAGCCAGGGCTGGGCACAATTTGCTCTGCAGTTTATGGGCAAACATCAGCAGCTAGCATGTGACCAGAGATAAGGGGGTAGATAATCTGGTATTCAATTTGCTTGTCAGTTTCTTCCTGTAATGGCAACTCCAACGCTCACTTCAACTGTTCCTCCTGGCACCTCTAGGGTTAATGTTTGTGAAACTCATCTGGAGAAGGAGAATATCTCTTATGTATTACAGTGGGAAGCAATGGAGTTTGCACCTTTCATTAAGATCAGACATTACCAATGTGACTCTCCTGGAGCTATTTTATGGCTTAAACAGTAATGAGAATTACTGAAAATTCATTTCTAAGATAAAAAAGAAATGCCAAAACCCCTAACCTGGATATACCCATATTTATCTCCACAAGCTGTCTGGTTTTGTATTCAGTTTCTACGTGGGTTTCTTTGTCATCTGCAAAATGCTGCACTTGAGAAGCTACAAGACAAAGCCAAATGCAAGTCATTGTTACTCATCTCAGAGCTTTAATCCTCAGGCAGTGATGGCTGTCTGGAGGCTTTAGTCCTTTTTTTGAGTGTTGTGGGGCTGTGGTTCTCTCAGAGCCTTGCTTTGGTGGGAGATGTGCTCAGCCGGGCAGCCCTGTGCTCCTTGGGGAATGTTTGATGTGCTCCCAGTGCCAGTGGAACAAATCATGGCCAGGGTGGCATGAAGCTGGTGTCCTCAGAACACTGTGTGAGGAGTGTGTGAGTGTGTCCTGTGCATTTTGCATCCTAGAATAAATTATCTGGATGAGTGTCTGCCCCGCTGTGCCTGGTCTGCACACAGGAAGCTGTGGAAGGAATCACTGTGGCATTAATTCCTCTGCCTGGAGCAGTTTGTTCAAGGGGGGAGTTACTTGGTTCTACTTTGAATTGTTATTTTTAAAAGGTCATTTAGCTGCATTTAAATGTTGCTTGTGTTCAGCTGGGGTGGGTGGGTGCTTACACGGCTGGATTATTTCAATCTGATTGTTCATGTAAATGAGAGGTTTGTGGTTTTAAATTCAATGAGCTTCAACTGGTTATGGGTTACAGCCCTCTTAGTGCAGAGGGCCAGAACCTCATCAGCGCCTTCTGCCTTTTCTTCGGTTATGAGCACCCATTAAAATGCTCCCACTTTGTACTTCTGTGTGTTCTTTTTGTCCTGCACTCTTTATTATTATTGATAAAAGCTCAAAATGCACAGACAGAGGCTGGTAGAGACAGCAGGTGCTTGCAGTTTAATCCTTGCTTGGGGGTTGGTGTAAAGCACCTGAGTTTGCAATATTTGCAGGTATTTAAGTGTTTCTTTCCACAGAACTCTCGAGGTGAGGGTGACTGCCCTGAACAGGCACTGTCAGCACAGCATTGCTTCTGCTGGGGGCTCCTGGAACTCCCATACGACAGGCCAAATAATTGCAGGGGATATTTTGGGGCTGGGAGGTTGGGCTGGATGACCCGCAGTGGTCCCTACCCAGCCCATGACTCTGGGAACGTTGAAGTGATGCAGCAGGGTGGGGACTGGCGGCTGCCTTCAGTCGCTGCCCACATTGGCTGCACTTCCAAAGTTTTGTCCTTTCATTGAAAGGCTGAGTGTACTGAGCTGGTCTGGTATAGAAGCACCAGAAACCAGCTTAGCTTAAGTAGCTAAGAATTAAATCAACTTGCAGCACTCTTTTGAGTTTTAATGTCTTTGCATTAAAATTATTGCATCGAAATTTTGCTCAAACTTTCAGCAGCCCTGGACTCTGCCAAGGCTTGCAGGGTACAGGGTCTAATGACATGCACTGAAACCCTAGAAGTCAGAAACCTAATCCAGGGCAGTCCAGAGAAGTTAACAGCCTGTTTTATTATTTATTTACACAGACCTTTCCAAAGAGCTTGTTGGAGCAGAACCATGGGTTACTGAGCTGGTAGAATTGTTTGTCTAGTGGTAGAGCAGTTTCAGTCTATTCAAGGCAGCTTTTTGTACTTTAATGCTTGCTAGAGGTGAGGCATATGGTAAAAATATATGTGGCAGCTTTTGGGGCAGAATTAGTTTTGAGTTTTATGCTGCTTCCACTGCTGCTCCTGCTTCTCCTTGTCTCCTCAGACAGAGATAGAAATTGCCATTCGGGCTTTGCTCTGAAAGGCTGCTGCTGCTGCTGTCCATCAATTACTCAGTTGTTTGTATTTCTGATATTTGTTAACTCCTGAAGTACCCCATCAGCTTGGGTCTTTTTGTTCTGAACGTACAAAGAGATGAACGATACAGGAGCATTCCTTGCTCTTCAGTTTGAACAGGATCATCTTTACAGTGGACTGTAAAGCAAATTAGGAAGGGAGAACATAAAGCTCTGAGTTTATCTGCTTTTAACAAGATCATGCATTTTCCAGAAGGAGTCAGATGACGGTTTAGGAATTGGTAAGTACTGATCAGTGTAAAGCTTATGAATCATGTCATTAACATCTGTGCTGGGGATTGATCATAGTATGAAAACGTGGGGGGTGAAATGATTTTAAGGAAACAGTCTTCTGCTGAAATGCCTGGTAAGGGTTCAATTCATTTCCTAACAGGAATTCATTTTGCTGTACAAGTATAAATTCTAATTCTCGCTGTGTTTTTGCTGTCCTCAATGCAATATCTGCCTATTAATCACTTTCTTTGACAGTAATCATAAAACCAGCAGGAATTCATGCAGTAAGCAAAGTGTCACACATTCAGTTATCTTTAGCAGAGACAATAATTCATGGGTATAATTAACTGCCTGACAGGTATTGAGTGTGTGAGGGGTTTGAAGTGGGCTTGGGTTGTTGGAGGGTTTCCTGTGCTCACCACTGCTGGGGCTGGGATGACATGGCAGAGCTCTCGTGACAACTGCTGGAACAGACAAATAAATTAAAATAAAATCAAAGCTTGTCACGTTTGTATTTACCGGCTGGTTAATGACACTTAAGCAGAGCTGGAGGTGGGCAAGGCAGGGCAGCCTGAGCTGCTGCATTTCAGTGCTGAGTGTGCTGGGGTGGAGAGCTGCAGGCTGGTCAATTAACAATTAAATATGTTCCTGAGTTAGTCACAGCTGCCTCGGCCTTCTGGAAAAGTCTCAGCAGCAAAATGCATGGCATTTTACATTCAATGAATTCTCATTAGCTGGTGATACCAGAGCAAGGAATAATATTCTTTCATAGTATCAGGGGGCCACTTTCATGGTCTGATGGGGCCTGGTCTGCACAGGGAGAGCACCATGGCTGGGAATTACACAGGGGAATTACATCCTGACATGGAGCATTCTGGTTCAGCTCTCCTGAAAGCCTTTTATTTTCACATAAATTGGTTTTCTAACATGGGAGTCCTCTTGGGCACTGCTTTCGCACATCATCTTGAGGGCTGAATCGCCACCACACTTGTGTCACCATTCGCCTTCCTGAGTGCCACTTCACTGTGTTTGGATGTCAAGTAAAGCCATTTTTCCAAGGAGATCCTGGAAATCAGGATTCCCTAGGATTTAAGGTTTAAGAAATTAAGATGTAAGAAACTGGAACACTTAGGCTGAACTGAGGTCGCCTGTGCCCCTGCAGGACCTGTGGCACCCAGGCAGAGCTGGGGGGACAGCCCAGGGGCAGAGCTTGGCAGTGCCAGTACGTTGTGCTCCCAAGGCAGGGCATAGGCTGATCCTTCTCTTCCACCTGCAGCCTGAATGCCTTCCTGTGTACAGCAAGAGGCATTTCCAGCTCTGGGCAGGCTCTGTGGAAGAGGCAGGAGCCAGTGCCAGCCAGGACAGAGGGAAATGCAACCTTTGTGCTGCTTGTGAGCCTTTGGAATGTGTTGTGGATAACATATTTCCCTGTTAAAAGACATTTTCCCTGTTAAAAGGACAGTGTGGGTGCAGTCTCCTCTGTTGCCCCACAGCCCTGGGTGCGGATCTCTTTGTCTCAGGTGTTTTTGAACGTTTGTCCCACTTCTGAACATTAAGTGATTCCCTGGCCCTTTCTCCTCGTGGGGTCGGTCAGACCCTGAGTGCTCGGGGTGAGTCCTGCCATGGCCAGAGGGACCAGCCTGGCCTAGTTCAAGGTGTCCCTTGGTGGACAAGGTGAGGCTTAAGGTCTCTTCCAACTGAAGCCAATGCGGGGCTCTGTGATGCTGGAAATAATTCCATGATTATCTCAGGGTCCAGCTGGGAAGTGCTCCCACGGCCGAGGCATCCAGGCAGCTTCAGAGGAGGCTGTGGGAAGGAGATGCTAAGCTTCTAATGCCTCTGGGAAGATAAAAGGCACATTTGTACTTTGCCTTGGATGCTTTTATCTGAGAACAGGCCCTGCTTGCCTTTGGGAAGAAGGGCACAGAAGCAATAGCTACTGGCAGATCCAGTTGTAAAAAACCCTCTATAAAAGCCTTCAAAACAGCCCCCACGCTGCTATTGTGGGGTTTATTATGCTCCCAAGCTGATATTACAGAAGTTTCACAATGAAATTAGGAGATATTACGTGTTAAATTGCATATTTTTAGTTTTGTGTGTTCAGCTTAAGGTTAAAGCTCAATTCCAATTTCCTTGGAACCATTGGGTGTCCACAAAAGACCTGCAACTGCTGCACAGGGATTCTGCACAGGTAGGCATGTTTTTATCAGCAGAGGTTTGTATGGCATAATCTTCTTCCATGTTTAAACCAGCAAGAGTGACCTATTCCACCAAATCAATGAGATTGGGGCAGATCAATCTATTTAGTACCTTATTATCTGTTTGAAATTATCTCCTGATGTTTCAAAATGAGTGAAAACCAGGCACACTGCTTAATCTGACTATTTAGGAGAGTTTAACCCTGCTGCTGTAGTGGGCACACAGCCCTGAATTTAAGCCCTTTTCCACAAAAAGCCTTGGAGTGCTCAGCTGTGGGGGTTTTCTGGCCATGGACACAATGACCTGATGATAGAATTTCACTGGCTGTATATTTTCAAGTTAATGTAACAAACACTTGTGGAGGAAGGGCGCCATTGAATGAATGCAGATAAATACTTGACTTCTTTCCAAACGTCCAGTGTTAATTCCTTAAAAACAAACACATGGAGAAGAACACAGATCTTAAAAGCGGCCTCTTGAAAGAGGCTTGTCCCACGTTTTTCCTTTTTCCTGGCTCTGAAACCACTGCATTTTGCAGGTTGTTCCACCTGCACATTCTAAGTGTTTGAGCAGATTTGTTGCTCAGATGATTGAGTCTTGCACAGTAGCTCAAATCCAGGTCTAAAGGGAAGCTAATCCCTTTAATGCCTATCTTGTTGGTGGTCCTAGGGATAACAATGGGATGGAGATTGAAAAAGTATGCTGGAACGGCTGTAAATGACACTTTGTAAGTGCCTTTTGTGTCCCTGCTGTGCTGTCCTGTGTCCCATGGTCCCCACACCTCGTTTTTGTGATGGTAACAATCTATAGTGAGAGATAAGGAAAAGAATCCACATAAAAACAGGCTGTCCGGGCCATGTTCTGCAAAACAGAGAGACACTGAAGCTTTTATAGAAATTGGGAGCGGACTCCATTAGATGTGCATGCTGTATGGGCCCTTTCAAACAAAGACAGGGATGGGTGTTCATGCAAAGATACACAGAATTAAAATCGTACATTTGCAGTGTTCCAGGCCAGGCTGGACAGGGCTTGGAGCAGCCTGGTCGGTGGAAGGTGTCCCTGCCCATGGCAGGAGGTTGGAATGAGACGGGCTGTAAGGTCCCTGCCCCCCAAAACCAGTCTGGGATTCTGTGGTTCCTTATTAATAAAAGTCCCAGTGCTGTTCGGAGAGGACTCAAACATTAAACAGCACTAATAGTAGGCTTGTGGCAGTTCAGCTGCTTCTTTAAACAAACAAACAAACAAAAAAACCCAAAAAAACAAACACACACAAAAAAACCCCAAGTGACGAAAAACCCCCTTTTGCAAGTTAATTCTGTAGCTGATGTTTGTATTTTGTAGTATATATTCAACTGTTCAATGAGCTTTGGAGACTTACAGTGTTTTGTATCAACATTTGATCACTTCCTCTGACTTTAAAGAAAAGAAAAGTGTGTTTCAGGCACTTAAGAGCCTTAGGGAAAGCTCTGAGCACAAGAGGGTAGCTGCTTTAGTGCTCAATGAACCTGTTTTGAGGAGAAATCCCCTGGTTTGTATTTTAAGTACCCTGAGGGGGGGATGGTTTGGTGGTGGGGTTTGTCTATTGAGTAGCTCAGATAATGAATTTGGAAACCCTGGAGATGAGGACTGAGAAGGCTTTTAAAACATGGAGTCCTCAAGCCTTAATAGAATATTTTATAGACATTTTCATCTGGCTGTTGGTGACTGTCAGTGACCTGAACTTGGGCTCTGAAGGAGTTCCTGGACTCTGTTTTTCCACAGAAATTCTGGGGCAGGGTAGATATGAGCTTTCCAAAATGCAAACGAGTAAGTTCAGCAGAGGAGAGGACAACCTTCCATGACTTTGGTTTGTCATCTAGGGAATGACAAAGCACTGCTAGCTAGCACTCTCCCTTCCCTGCTGCCCAGCCTCCAGGATGAGGTGGTGACCTGCTCTGTCCTGGTGCCTGCTCAAGCCATTAACTCCCAGGCTTAAGTGTTAGGCTCCTGTGTCTCTCCTTGCAGAGTGCTGAGGTCAGGACGTGCTCTTTGCCTCCTCCATGGTACTGCCTAATGATGCCATTAATAAGAGGAGCTGTGTCCCTAATTTTTCAGGGAAGACAGAGAAAGGAGCCATCGATGTCCTTGGGGTGCTGATGTCCAGATGTGTCTGAAAAAGATGGACTGCTAAGAAAACAAGAGACCTGGAAGGAAGCCTCAGCCTTTTCCATCTCTAATTTTTCATGTCTATCAAAGCACAAAAGATGAATTTCACTACATCTGACTCTGCTGAGAGGGAAGGGGGGGAAACATTTTGTCTAAGCAGTCGGTGTTCATTAAAAAGGGAGATGAACTTTACACAGTGCTTTAAAAAATGGCCTTAAAATCTGGCCTGAATCTGTGCTACATTCTTCATACATTCTTCATAACTTCCCTTTCAAAAAGCTTTTAAAACTCCTCAGCACGGGGCTAGGAGCACTCTGGATTGTGAAATGATCTTTGCAGACCTTGGGATTTTTTTCCAATGGTAATTTCAGAGCTCATATGTCAAAAAAGCAGTGTACAGAATTATCATTTCCCTCTAGACTTTTCAAATCTGTATCTCCAGGGGGAATCTAGAGACCATGTGACATCAGCTTGGAATATATTAATAAAAATGAAACATGCTATTTGTTAAAATCCTTTTGTTGGAGAAACAGCCTATTTTTCTGATTAAGTGCTGTGTCAAAGTTGCATCACACTGACTAGAGATGTTTCTGGGTATCAGATGGGCTGACAAGCTTTAAAAATACCTGGAATCCTCCTCTTGGCATTAAAATCCACCAACATTTGCTAAAGTAATTACTTCTGTTGAATGAATCTGTGTCGTGTCTGGGGAATTTGCTGCTGCTGAAGCTTTTTTCCCCCCTCCAACGTATGTGTCACAAAGCAATTCTTTGCAGAGGCCACAAAAGCCTTCACACAATCAATTCACATGCAAATAAATATAATTCTGTTAGTTCTTGAATGGAAGACGGTCTCTGCAAAAATCTCAAACTGAGGCTTAGGGTTCTTTGGCAAATATTTTTCAAGTGTTTCCTCCTTTTCAAGCTGGAGATCCTTCTAATTAACCAGCTAAGGCAACAAATGCTGTCCAGCTGAGGGGCAGCTCCCGGGTTCAGATCCCAGATGGTTGATATCAGGACATGACTTTATCTTCCAGAGAGCTTCACAAGTGCCCTGGATTTTTTAATTCTTTCCCCTCACCCTTCCGGTATTAAGGCAGTTTTTTATGTTCCTATCAAATATTTATGTGGTCTGTCCATTGACTTTTCCTAAGGATTACTGAGCTGGGAGGGAGTTTTCCCCAGGTTCTCCTGCTTGGGAGCTGCTTTGTTCAGCATCCCCTTCCCATCCATTTCTTCAGCTGGAATTTCCAAGGGTGCCCTAAAAAAGGACAGGAATAAAAGGCACACGGTGAACAAAACGTTTATATCTATTTTTTCTGTTTCTGTGAATAGTTAAAGCTTGTATGATTTTATGGGATGGTCAATACAAATTTCAAACTGTTTTGATGTTCAGCACTGCTGAAGCACAGCCTGGCTGTAAAGTTTATCATCACTGGTAGCTAAATAAAAATACAGCAATGGAGCTTCTGTCTTTGGGGTTATTTTTTATTATATTCTACAATTAAACAGCCTGGTTGGACAGGGCTTGGAGAAAGCTGGGGTAGTGGGTAGGGGTGGAACAAAGTGATTATTAAGGTCCCTTCATCCCAAACCAGTCTGGGATCCTGTGACTGTGGTAATGGATGTGACGATGTGTTGATTTAATTGTGTATTTTTAAAATAATCTTTGATATTGTAGAGTGAGTTTTTTCATGGAGATGAGGATTTGGATTTCTAGTTCCTGATTTTTAGAGCCTCTCTGAGTTTTGGAAGATGGCATGGTAGGAGTTACTCTTGCTTCAAATTCCCCAAACACTGTGGTTCAGTGTTTACATATAAGCGGAAAGCAAGACAGAAAGAGAATCTGCACTCTGGAAAGTCTGGCAAGGAGGTCTGAACAGAAGCTGGGTATTGCATCAGTGCTCTTCTGTGATCTATTTTACATTGCATGGAGTGCAGAGGTAAAACTGATGGCATTCCCGAAGTGTGCAGAGTGTTCAGAATACCTTCAAAGCTTCAGATCAGATGTGGAAGTTAGATTAGAAACTGAGTTTAATGTTTTGGAGAAGTGCTGGTTTAGTTGTTTCATGGGTTTCTGTTGGAAAGATGCAGAATTCTGCTTTGGCACTGAGGAAAAAATGTCAAACACAAAGGAAAAAAAAAAGAACAAAAATTCAACCAATCTCCACTTTTAAAGTTGAAACTTGCATAAACCTGTGTGAATTTCCTTGAATTGCACTTTTATGCCAAGGTTGGAGGGTTCTGCCAGGACACTTGTAGTGCCCGGTGACAGTCTGTCCGTGCTGGTTGTGCCTGCACATGGAATGAGGAGCAGGGAGGGATTTTCCTCATGTCAGTTGCTGTGATCCCTCTTCTGTTAGATCCATCTCTAAATAAAACTTTTATTTACATGTGGTTCAAGTGAATGGAAATGCAATATAAGGGATTGCTTTGATGTCATTGAGAGTCAGTGGGGAAACTCCCACTAACTCAACCAGGATTTTGCATTTCCCCTCAGGAGACAACCAATGAACCTGGCAAATGGTATAAAGTGTGCTCTCATGAGGATGCCTTTTGGAATAATTCTGCTTCTTATAGCTTTCTGTTCTTTATTTTCAAAATAAAGTAAACATTGTCACTATTGCTCCAGTAACAATGAAATATTTCTTATGTGAGGTAGTTTGTGATCTGGTCTGTTCTGACTGTGCAGAACTGGGGAGGCATCAGCAGAAAAAAATTGGGCTGCCCAAAGTTGATGGAATTGGTTTAACAGAGTGTGTAGAAAATCCTCTTTCTTGTCTGCAGGTAACAATTTCTACTCATTTGGCCAGTTCTGTGCTGTCCCTTTTCTTGCTGATTTTTGCCGCATCTCTTTCAGCTTCTAGACATTCCAGGTATGGATACAATTAAATGTGTGCAGCGGCAGGGTGCTAACCCAGAGGAACATTCCCTGGGTGGTTGTTCCAAGAGAAAGGTTTTCTAGTTTTTCCTCTGCACCCTCTAATTGGGCCTGTGTGGGGCAGGAGCACAGCGAGTGCAGCAGATGAGATCCCCACGGAAAGATGTGTAAGCAATTGGATTGGGGAGGTGCTGAATGCCTCAGCAAACCTCAAAGCTGGGTGCTCTAATGGAGAGAAAACCTCATTTTGTGCAGTGTTGCTTAGCTCCTCTAAGTAGGCTTAGGAGCAGATCCTCAGGCCCTGAAACCACCCTGCTCTGGAGATACCCCAAACCTGGCTGGGAGGGGAAGGGTGGCTCTGAGGAAACACCTTGCCTTGCCATAAAAACAGGCATATGGATTTGGCATGTTTAGGGAATTCTTTGCCTATGAAGAGCTGTTCAGCAGTGGGCCTAAAGTAGATGAGTTCAGTGTCTGGGTAAGGAGCATAGTTCTTCCTCCCAGGTACACTTACAACTCTACAAAATCAGCACCTCCTGCAATTCCAGGTGCTGCCAGCTGAGTTCCCTCTCCATCCACAGCTTCCTGTGGATGTGGGCTCACTCCTCTGCCTGCTCTAATGGAATGGTGCCCTGGCCAAGCACCTTGCTAAAGCCCTCAGCACAGGTGGCTGATAATCTGTTTTAATTATAGTTAAAGTGCTTAATTTCACAAGTGATGTTTAAAGCTGACAGGAGGTTCCAAAGAGCTTTCCAGCTCTGCCTTCCCAGCCTGGCTGGAGTCACACAGCCTCCAGCTCATAGCCTTTTAAATTACTTACCCAAAACTGGCTTTGAAGGAAGAATTAACAATATTAAAAAAAAGAAGAAGAAATAAATTGAAGTTTTAATCTATTAAGAACTTGATAGAGGAATGGAATGGAAATAAGAGCTCTCATAGGAGTGCTTCGGTTTCTGCTGATCTGCAGGGAATAAAGGGTGAGTCTTAGAAATCTTGTTGGCTTTTATTCCCCCCCCCCCCCCCAGTTTCTCCCTGTCCCCATCCCTGTTTCCCCTTTCAAACACCAAGCAACTCCACTTAGTTTACATTCTCAGTGCCTTTTGCAGTGCTCAGCCCTGTTAGTAGGTGAAGAGAGTGATATAAATTGATAACTGCCTTCCCAAAAGGGGTCCTGGCTGCTCTGCACATGTTGCCTCCTGGTTTGTGGCTTAGTTGGTTGATTTTTTTTTTCATTTGGCTGTGCATGTGTTTAACTTGCTGGCTGCTTGCAGTAGCAGAGGGGGCTGACATGCTGCCTGGGAAGCTGCTGAAGCACTCCCTTGTCGCCCTTGCCTTCAAATGTTTTCTGTTAGCCTTCTGATGTTGTGAATTCTGGAGTCAAATTCCCACACACATTTCTGTAAACAACGATTGCTTGCATTCCTTTCTAAAAAGGAACTGAGAGATGAGGGACCTATGGTTTGACCAGTGAGGTCTCAGAGGAGGTCATTGGTTAAACCAATCAAGGGGAAATATGTGTACCCTATATAAATCACAGTTTTATAATAAACTTCCTCTCTTTCTTCTGTCTTGCTCGAGGAAAGGTGTTGCATGCATGTGTGTTCATTCGAGTCGTATTGCAACACTCCATCATTTTAGTATAAATTAAACCCTGCTTCCCTCAGTGCTTCACACACAGCAATCTGTCTTCTAGGTGAAATTAAAACCAGTGTTAATATCTGTAATCCAGCGGTCCAGGGGGTGTGGAGAACAAAGGCAATGGGCAGGCAGGAGGATGTGTGTGCATCCCCTCATTTTGTGTTCTGCAGCTCAGAACAGTCATTTGCTGAAAATTACACTTGTTCAATGTGAAGTGTGCTTGACCAGGGTCAATACTGAGCAACAAAAGGTGTTAAACCTTCCCCTTCAATCTCCAGTGCTGCGCAGAATTTCAGCTCTCCCTGGGGCTCCCGTGGCTGCTCTCGCTGTGTGAGGGGCCCCAAGTCTCAAGTGCCTAGAGATAACCCTGCTGGAGACATTTCTTTCCTGCCTTTGCTTTAATTTTCCTGCTATTTAAGTCTTCCTTTTAAGCCGTGCAGTGCCTGAATATGTTTTCCCCCTGCAAAAATTATTCCTGGTACTTTGCAACTGAGACATTGACAAAATTGCTTTTCCCAGCCCTTGCCCTGAACTTGCATTGATTTTATCTCTTCCCCTCTTCAAAGTATCCCTCCTTCCTCCTCCAGTATTCCCAAGCACAGCTGGAGAGTCCAAAGAACAGTTTGAAAAGTCTATCAAGGCAGTACTGGAATGTCAGATACTATAACCATGTGGGTTTTCAGTTCCTTACTCCCACAGCTACAGATGTGATGTGAAAACAATCATCCAAATGCACAAACTGCAGCCAGAGATTGTAGGATTGCAGAGATTGTTTGTGCTTTAACAATAAAGCAGTGATTTTATCTTATGTGATTTCTAGGCTATTAAAGTCTTTATGTTGTGGTGAGCAGGGTTTCAAAAGCTTCATGTGATGAAGCTGCAGATGTTTTGGCAGCAATGGAAATTTGGGATTCTGCTACTGCCTCATCAGCTACTTCTCTCTGTTGGGTTTGGAGTGGGTTTTAGCAGTTTTGGGGCTGAAATAAAACAAAAAATGTATTTGATAGAGCAATAACCTGCCTGGTGGGGCAGGGCAGGGAAGTTTTACTGCTGAGCTGATCTCTGGGAATTCAGATCTGTGGTTTCTCCAAGACTTGAGGAGGAGCTACACACACTGTCAGTAGTTGGGCACATTAACTCAGGGTTGATGTGTGCCATGCCAGGTCTTATTTGAGAGGTTCATGGGAGTTTGTGTGATACCCAGAGGCCATAAAATCTGGTGTGATTTGGGATTCTGCCCAAACCTGCCCCACATCCAGGCAGGGGACACAGGAAATTGTGTTGGGTGGATCTGGCACATGTTGGGGAGCACAGGGAAATACACCTGGTCGTTTACTCCACACCTCTTCTGTCCTTCTCACAGCTTCTCTAAAATGTTCTCTAAACAGCTTTCCACAGCATTTTCAGGTGGAACAAAACCAAGGGGCTGTCTGAAGGTTTGGGTGGTCAAATTGTTTTCAGCCATGGGGTTCAGGCCATTATTCCTCCACTGTGGCTTAACAGTGAATGGGAAAGGAAAAAGAAAAGAGGACCAAGTACTGGAAGAAGTAATGTCAGCTTGGAACACAGCTCTGGTAGAAATGGGGAACTGGAGCAGGAAGGAAAGAGGTGTTTGGGGAGAGCTCAAATCTCCTGGGGGATTGAAGTGAATCATTTGAGTCCTCAGTCTTTATTACTGAGCCAAACTTCCCTCCTTTGCCATAAACTGCTTTGCAAAATGTCATCCTTCCTCTGGGCCTCATTGCAGTGACACCTAATGTGGCTGTTTTGATGGTTTGGAGTTAAATAGTGTGTGTTCAGATGGCAAAGAGCTGCAGGAGGAGCCACAAGCAATTACACTGCTTTACAGAGGTAACAATTATCAGTTACAGGCACTCAGGCAATTATACATCTGGCTAGTGGAACTGCTGCTGGAGATACCAAAAAAAAAAAAAAAAGGAAAAAAAAATGAAGATCTGAAAGCTATTTAGGCTTTAAGTATTTCATCCAACCTAAAACTTTGCCTGCCCAGGTAAGGGAGAATTGTGTTATATGTAAGTATCAATGAATATTTACAGATAAAACAGTATATGCAAGACTCCAAAGTGAAGTTTCACTGTTTCAAAGTGGGATCAAATTCATTCAGTTCAATGCTGGGCTGCCCAGCAAAGCCTGTCTGTCCTGCCTGCTCTCAGGGCTGGGTATTTGATGTTTATCCTCATACATGATTTAGGCTGAAATTCCTGAGATGGAGAAAAATCTTTGAAAGCTTCAAGGCCAAGATTGATGCCCACATATGAACTTTAATAGATTTATGGAAAGTTGAGTGTTGGTTCTGGGCTGGTTTTAGTTAAAAATGCAGTGAGTGCATCAGCTGTACCATTAAAGGAAGATGCTGTGGCATCTGAAGGGAAGTTCTTTATTTAGCAGGAATATTAAGTGTGAAATGCCACAGCTGAACAGATAATTGAAAGAGACAGTCAGCCCTGCTCAGTACCCCCAGTGTCCCTGGCCAGAGGAATTATTCAGGCTTTTAAAGTCCCATTAAAGTGCTCTGCTGGCCTCAAGGAAAATCCTCTGTTCTGCGCTCACTCCCACTCAGGAGACCTTGAGAACCTGAAAATTTAGTACTGCAAAATAGGCTTAATTCTTGCAGAAGGTTCCATTAAGTGTTGATGTACATGGAAAATTAGAAAAGCTAAAATTGCACTACTATATCATGCATTCAGGAGGTTCTGTGCAAGGCAAATGCAACTTTTTGGAACATACGTACAAAAAATTTGATGATAATTTGAACAGTACAATATGTGTCCTGTACAAGCAGTGCACGTGTTCCTTGTTTTCTAGTGAAAAAGGGAATTTGTGTCCCAGTGGAAACAAAAGAGATAAAATAAGAAAGCTTTCAGGAGGGATGTGTCTGGGAACAGAAGTGGCTCAGTCCCAGTTGTCTGGGCAGTGGGACTGAGGGTGGTGCCATTACGCAGGGAACCCCTCCAGCTTCCAGGGGACCCAGTCAGCTGCTCTGCCCTTAAACAGGGATGAAGGTTATGGTGGCCTTAAACCAGAACAGACTGGGTTATTGCCTAAATTTGCTTAGAAGTTAACCCACTATTCATTTTGTCATCTGATCTAAAATAACAATCTCAATTTATCAGTGTAAGAAGGATTTAATCTCCTCTGCCACAAGTCAGTCCTGCAGCCTTGATGCATCTGAAGAGTCATAAGTTCAGACTTGAGGCAGAATCCCAGGATAGTCTGAGCTGGAAGGGACCCCACAGGGATCAGGTGGTTTGTGACCTGCCTTGCTGTGCTTTGGGTTTAACCTGGGGTAGGGAATGGTAATTACTAATTTCTGAGCAGCAGTGGCTCTGCTGTGATCACATAAAGGTGTGTACTGCTCATGGGGCTGGTGTGTTATCTCAGTGGCTCAGAGTGATACAAGCACCTATAAAAACCCAAGTGCACACACATGGGAGAGAGGCAGGTGACTCTGGAGAATGCATTATCCAGGAACCTGCTCTCAGTGATAAGCAAAGCACTGCAAATTCATGCCACTGCAATTACAGGGCAATATTTTAATTATTAATGCAAAAAGAATTTGAATAGCATTAATTGCAGCTGGTAAATTTGTCACTAAAGGCAGAAAAGGAGAATTCAGCTCATTTATTATGCTTTGGAAGCCAGGTGAGGAAATGTTTTCACTTCTTACAAGTTATATTTTCTATTCCACTTTCCACAAGACAAAGAGCACCTGTCCAAGCAACACATCTGGATAAACTGAATCCAAATGCTTCCAGGAGAGCGGGCCAAGGAATTCTCTCCAACTTGTAATTAATTGTTTTATGGGGATGGGGAAAACAGAAGCCAGAGCAGTGCAAGTTAATGAAATTTTCATCTTGGAGGAGAAAGGAATGATTTAGACATTTGCTAATGTGTGAGAGCCTGCTAGTGATTTTCGACAGAACTGTGGAACAGCCAGAATGCAACTTAATTCTGCTGGCTTGGGTCTGTAATTGATGGGACATTTATGGACTTGAATTGAAACAGACTTGACTTCTGTCTCAGGGCTTGCTGTGGGTTTGTGCAGGGTGCCAGGTGTCCCAGGCAGTGGTCTCCACACCTTTTGATGTAATTCTGATAGTTCCCCAAATATGGCTGTAAATCAGAATTACTGCAGAGCAGCCAAGTTGAAATGGAGTCATGAGGATGCTGCACTACATAAATTTTAATATTCTGTTACAACAATCACTGTTCGATCTGTAGGTGACACAGAGGGCCAGAGGTGACAGCTCTGAGACAGCTTAGTCAAGAGAGTCCAAGCAAACAATGTGCATATTTTAATAGGTAATAGGTGAATGTAAAGCAGAGAGTCTGTAACTGGGGTTGGAGCCCACACTGAATGGGAATCCTGTCCCAGGGAGTTGGTTCTGTGAAGCTCAGCAAACTGGTGAGAGGCAGATGGAGTTTTGCTGGAAACAAACTGACCTGCTCTCAGTCTCTCCAGCATTTGGGAAGGCTGGAAGGATTTAGGTGGCTTCTGCCTTGGGAAACTCTGGGGTGTAGGATATGTTTTCCAGTATCAGGACAAATTGCTGATGAGATTCCTGTTTTCTGTCTGTCCAGACAGTCTCATGAATAACTCACTGCACACAGGCTGGGATGTTTTAGAGGCATTTGCAGCTTGGACAGGCTGAGCACAGGGTTGGGGAGCACCCAGCATCAACTGCTGCTGGAAACAAAGGACTCAGGGTCTTAGAATTGACACCTGCAGCTGCACAGTCAGCCCTGGTTGGAGGTTTGAGGATGGTTTTTCTGTTTTCTAATAATTTCCTCCAATGGCAAACCAAACTCTCCCTTACTATTGCCTGAGGCCAGGGTTTACCAGCTGTCAGACTGCAATTAATCTATTTAAATAAATAAAGCATTTCCAGCTGTAATGAAGATGTGTAAATGCCTTCAGAGTTCCAGCTCTTGGGGAAGGGCCTCCTGACACTCCAGGGCCGTGGTGCCCTGGGCAGTGAGAGTTTGTACGTTGAGAGTAAATGTACAATTACAAATGTCCAGCTTGTACATTCCTGGGTTTCTGTAGGACACAGACCTGCACATCACACTTGGCTGGGAAGGACGTGGTGCTGGGCACACCCTACAAGCATCTGGCCTCTTCATGTTCTGGGTATTTGTGTAAATTGATGTTATCCCCCACCATAACTTGGGCAGCTGCGATTTGGGCAGAGCGTGCACCTGCTTTGCAGAAGTACAAACTAGTCCCATTTTGGGCTAAAAAAAGCCCAGTTTGTAGGCAGAGTGCTGGTTCACAGACTCCCATTCCATTGCCTGTCAAATCCCCAGAGGATTTTCTCCAGCATTACCTCAGCTTTTGGTGCCACAGGTGTCCATCACTGAAAATGGGCACTGCGTTTCTCAGATCTCATAATTCATTCTGAATATCCTAATTGTGAAAAATAATTGTTTTACTTCAATGCTGAGCTTAAGCACTGCTGACTGCTAGTGTTTACATCAGGAAGTCATTATAAAAAGAGGCAAAACCCATCCCCCTTGGAAGTCCTGGGAATTTTGGTACCACTTGGAGTGCTCAGCACTGCCACTGGCACCACACATTCCAAATGCACAAGGTGTGATGTGTCTTTGGTCGTGATTTCAGCTTGCTCCTACCATGACAAAATTAAAGCTGATTCCCTCTCTCAGTGTATCCAACAGAAGAGTTCCTTCCTGGGAAAACATTTCTGAGGTGCTGCTTTTGCCAATTCATCCCCCAGTGGAGGAGCACAGAGGGAAGATGAATGCTGCTCACTTGCTGGCAGACTGTGCCAGCTCATCACAGACCCATGCTCAGTAATATTTTTTAATATAGCCATTTCCCTTTTTTCCACATCCTGCAGTGATGGTCTGGTTCTGTTTTCTGCAGCCACACTTCACATCTTCTGTAAGAAATGAAGGTACAGGTCATGGGGAGTTAATTGGGAGCTGAGCTCTTCCTGCAGGCCACAGAAAGACTATTTGGAAGCAGAAATAGAAAAGCTGCCCTAATGTTCCTCCAGCCCTGGCCTTTTGGAAGAGCTTGGGCTCATGTCCTTCACAGGCTGGGGATGGGGTGAAGGATCCCCCATGGGATTTTGGGTGGCAAAGTGCAGTGAGCTGGCATAATGAGAGGATGCCAGACCAACCTTACCTTTATCCCCACATAAATCCCTTTTTTTAAAATACAGCTATTTTTAGGAGCTGTGAGTTAGCTCCATTCTTTCTGTGTTTCCATCCTTCAGCTGAGCACTTGGTATTTTAGTAGGAGGGGTTTTAAAAGCTGACCTGACTCCAGACAAAAGGATAAATTCCTGTTTGCTGGGTATCTCGAGCATTTTTGATGATCCAACTCCTTAGTTGATTCATCGAAGCTCTGAGCAGTCATACAACCAAATACACACCCACTAGTACAGGCAAAGGAAAGTTATTTCAAATATTGAAACTTCCTATGGGTTTCCTTAGCTCTGTTTCCCCAGCTTTTCCTGTTTGTAAAGCTCTTCTTTGCTTAGAAGCAGGAGAAAAGTGGTTATTTAAAGTTATTTAAAGTGAATAAAAAACTAATTATCATATCCAGGACTGAAAGTCAAGAGTTCTATTTCCAGTTCTCCTTAGCAGCTTCCTGAGTTTGTGTGTAACACCAGGTTTCTTTCATTTCAGGAAGAAAGGGCTGTTAAAACAATAAAACAGTTTTTCTAGCAGATAAATTTAAAGATTGATTTTTTGAATCAGTATTACAACTGGGAAGAGCCCTGCATATGCTGGATTGATGGACTGTAAAGCACACTCATCAAGAGGGAAATGGAAAAATTTTGTTCTTCCTGTCCTGTTTGTCACTCTGGTATTTATTTCCAAAGAGCAGCTACTCCTTGGGAAAATTGCAGCAGCTTGAAAGTCAGCTGTGCCTATGCTTTCTTTTTAAAATATATAGATTTTTACATTTTTTTAGCAGCAACTCTCTCTGTGCCCTCTGTCAGAGCTGATGCTGGGTGGTTCCTGATGCACAGATCCCCTTGGGGAAGTGCCTTTCTGTTGGCAGAGGTGGTGCTGTGACAGCATTTATGGCAACAGGGCACATCAGGAGTGCAAGACTGGGAGATTTAAATCCCCTGAGCCCCTGCCCAGCCCTGCACACACTGATAGGAGGAAAATGAAGGGTGGTGCTGGCTGAGGCCAAACCTGTTCTGGCACTGGTGAGAGGGGCAGAGGCACTGGATGATGGATAAACATTGGGAACAACAGCAATTCCAGGGAGCTGAGACTGAAATGGGAATTTCTGGGCTTTCAGAACTAATCCCTTCCACTTCAAGCAAGCATGTTGTATGGGTTTTTCTCATAATTCGGTCTTTTTTGGCAGTTTGCTGCTCACAGAAATAGAAATCTCTTCTTTTCTGTCTTAATTCACTTCCAACTCATGCACTCTTGTGCCACTTCTAATTTTGGATTTCCAGCCTGTCTTCCATCCCCAGTTTGCATTGGAAATGCTGTTCTAACCCTTCCTCTGGCTCTGTGGGACTCAGGGACTGGATCCTTGGCTGCCCACAGGGGCCAGAGAAGCTCTCAGTCCTCCAGACAGCCCTGGTTGCTCCCAGGGCAAAGTGGGGTTTGCTTTTCCTTGGATTTGGATTGTGAGAGAGGCCTCACCCCTGTCCCACAAGCAGGGCGAGAACGGTGGTGAAGTTCAATTTAGCAGCAGGAGCAGCCAGCATTCTCAGTGGGAAGTCCTGGTGCAGGGACCTTGCTGGAGACCAGCAGGTGAGGTGGGTGTGGCTCCCAGAACAGCCCTTAGGCACTCCAACATGAATACCTTCAGGAATTTTAGTGCCTAATTCCCAGGCCTTTCCCTATGTCCCTGATCTTGGATTTTTCAGTTCTACTGAAAAAAAGAATCAGAACCTTTTCCAACCTCATGTGATGTTTACAACCTCTGGTTTGTAACACACCTGAAAATCCCCATGGCAGCATTATCCTGCCTTATCTGTTTCTCTTGGATTTTTGCTGTGGGAAAACTGCCAGGGAGCTGCAACAAACTCCTGACAGCCTGGAGGAACTGCAGGACCTGTGTAGGGGTACCTGTGCATACACACTCAACTCCCACAGGCATTCCTTCTCTGTCTTCACTTTAAAGACATTTATGGGGAAAGGGAAAGGGAATGGGAAAGAAAGGGAATGGGAAAGAAGGGGAAAGGGAAAGGGAAGGAGAAAGAAGGAAAGGAAAGGGGAAAGGAAAGGAAAAAGAAAAGAAGAAAGGCTTGGAAATAAATTTCATCTTTTGCTCCAAAATATCTCTTTTTATCTACAAAGATGGGGCAGAGCAGTGGCACAGAAGACCCACAGTTGTGTTGCACCTGCCATGAGATCTCTGATTTTATCAATCAAGTCCTTTAACACATTATCTGAAAAATTAAACAAGTTCTTGTCTTCATCTTCTGGGAGGGAGTGGGAGGAGGAGCCTGCAGGTAAAAGCCCATCAGACAGAAAGCACAGAGGGGGAAGGGGAAGTAAGGAGCACTTTGTCTGGTTAAATCTCTCCTTTAGGCAATGTTGACATTGATGGAAATGTTGGGGTTTTTTGTGATTTTTCTAATAGTTTGTGATTATAAGGCACTGAAACTCGGTGTCTAAAAATAAGTTACACATCGTAACTTGTGCATTTATTGGTCATGTGGAGGTCTGTCCCTGGAAGGAGGGGAAGGCAGCTCAGTGAGAAGCTTTGGGCAAGTCTGGCAGACAGGAGGTAGAACTATAAATATTTTTCCAATATTTCCAATATTTTTCCAATATTATAAATATTTTTTCAGTACCTTCCTACGGATTCCTTTAGTCCTATTTCCCTCACTTTTCCTTTCTGGAAAGATGGAAAGAGACACTCCCTTCTTTACTTAGGAGGAGAAGAAAAAGGGGTTTTAAAGTGAATAAAAATTAATTATTACATCCACATTGAAAGTCAAGGGCTCTATTTCCAGCTCTGTGGCTGGCTCCTGATTGCTCCTTGGCAGGGTGGCATCTCGTGACTCACATTTCAAAGGGCTCTGAGAGGAGCAGCTCCTGGTCCTGGATGAGCTGCACCATGTGAGGGGTAGGGGCCAGGGACCACGTGGGGAACTGAACCACCACACCACCACCCCCCCCCAAAAAAAACCCCAACCAAAACTCTAAAAAAACCTCCTAAATGCCAGGAAGGTTTGGGGATGGATTGGGGGGGTTGGGTTTTTCCAGCGAGAAATCTGCCTGGTCCTTGTCACTATGCAACAAGCTGAGAGCAGTGTCAAAATCTTCATCGTGCCCCATCTCATGTGTCTTATCTGCAGAAAGGGGAAGAAAATATTTGAAATTATTTTCTTTAAAATATTTATCTTTTAATGGTTTCCTTGAACTACACAAACCTTTAGTTGTTTCCTTGAACTACACAAGACTCTGGGCCAGCCAAACAATCCAAAGAATTGTCCAGCAAATCAAAAGCTGCCCACCAAATTTTGATCTTGAGTCTACGTAAGGTCTGCACATTTTCCCTGATCATTGGGTGGGATTAACACAGCCCTGTAGAGGCTCTCACTTTAGCACAGTCCAGCCCCCACTACCTGTGTTCCAGTCACTGCTCCTTGTAAGAATGTGGAAAAATCTCTGTTAAGCTTCAATTTCCTTTTTATTGTAGGCCAATATTTTCCTTGTGCATTTTTCCTTTGGGCTATGCTGCATCTGAGCCTCTGTTTTTCTGAAAAATTAGTTAAAAAACAAAAAAGGACTGAAAATCTCAATAACAAAGAAAGCAAATCCCAATGATTCAGATTAAAACCCCTTTTTTCAAGTCTAAGTGCTTCTCCCTGTGAGAAAGAGATGAGCTGCTTTTTGCAAAATGGACCTTGGAAAATGAATTTTATTATGAACCTCTTTCTTTGTAGTATGCTTATCTCATTTAGTCACAGTCAAGTATTAAAATTTTATCAGTCATGACTGTATATTCATGGGCTGCAGGTCTTACGGATGATTTTCTGTGACTTGCATTTTGGACCAGTTCTGAGGAGATACAAAGGAACAGTCTGTGCTGGGAAGCCTTAACAAACTGTAGTTAAATATGGAGAAGTCTTGAAAATTAAATTGAGATTTTGCTCTCTTGTCACCATAAGTGTAGAAGAGAAAAAAGGCAAACATTAAATAGCTGGAAACGGGGAAAAAGGACCAAATTAATCTTGTTTTCTTGAGGGAATGGTTGTGTGCAAGTAGCCTCTTTATCTAAGCAAGGCATGTGAGTGTTTGCCTGACTCACCTGCTGCTGGAAGTACGTCATGGTGCAGCTAAAACATAGCCCCTGCTTCAATAAAATTAAACATAGTGTGATCAGGATATTCCAAATGCAGTTGCCAAGTTTGTGTGGAAGGAGTGCAAAGGAAAATAGGAACAGTAGGAGTAACTTTAATCCTGGGAAACAATTCAGGTGCAGTACGTGAGAGGATGGTTGCTGAGAACCTACCTAAAGCCCTGGGGAGAGGAGCCGAGAAGCCAGGAGCAAATGCAGTGTGACAGGGAAGTGTCCTGTGAGAGTCCAGGGGTGGGGAAGGCTGGGTGGGAAGTGACAGTGGCAAATCCCCTGGGGGTTTAGTGTAAATGAACTCTGTAGGGAGGGGAGACAAGGGGAGCTGGGATCTGCCAAGCATCAGGCTGTGAGACACAAAACACTGTCAGGGAGGGAAGGGGGTTCATGGAACCGCCCAAATTCATGGGACTGCCCAAATTCATGGAACTGCCCATCTTTGGGGGGATATGGAGCATGGATAGGAGAGGAAGGAGGGAGGGTTTGCTGAGGGTGATCAGTCTCAATGAGGAAGATTTAAGTGGAATCAACCAAATAACAGAGGTCAAACCCTTTCAAAAGACTTGGATATTTAGATACAATTTCTGCTTGCACTAAGCCCAATGCAAGTACCTAATTCACAGACTCCTGGAATGGGTTGGGTTGGAGGGAATCTCTCAAAGTCCATCCAGTGCCACCCCTGCTATGGGCAGGGCCACCTTCCACTATCCCAGGCTGCTCCAAGCCCTGAGGTCCAACTTGGCTTTGGACACTTCCAGGGATCCAGGGGCAGCCACAGCTTCTCTGGGCACCCTGTTCCCATATTTTACCACCATCATTGTAAAAATCTTCTTTACATCCCAGTTTACACTGCCCCGAGAGTTTTATCAGCCAACTCTGATGAATTTCTTTAAATACATTTGTGTCAACATTTGAATCTGCTTCAGCTCTCAAATGCTGTTATTTTCCCCAGCTGTTACAAGGCTGTGTTGCTCCTGGGTGGCTTGGTTTGGTTATGATCACTCTAATTTTGGAGTGCAGTGACTGCAGTTGGCCTCATCCTCATCCCCCCTCAATTACTTGCCCTGCCAGCAAGTAAACTTCTAGTTGGGAAATAAGGAGAATGTGTCTGAAGCTGCCTCACTAAAGGACTGAACATGTATCAAATAAACCGCAGCAAAGTGACAAAAAAAGTCCCTGCAAAGCCAGTGATGGGATATTACAGGAGCCTGTGACAGCCTCTGACTGAGAGGAGCTGATGGCTTTACCCACACACAACAAATGGATCTCTCCTTTGGGAAGGGAACAGCATTCCAGACAAAGGGGGTAGGGATCATTCTTGTCTCTGGGAAATGCTTCACGTCACCCTCAGCACATGCTGCAGGCAGAAGGTGTCTTTATAGTGTAGTTACTAATCTGCAGAAGGAGAGCAGGGGACAAACTCCAGCCAGCTTCAAGATTATTCACTTTTACTGTTAAGGCTATTCAGCATTTGAATAGATACCACTTGTTTGGGGTTGATTTTTAATGAATTGATGGGGTGTGCAGTGATTTTCCATTTTTAACCAAAATTCCTGCCTCTGATTCTTTTTTTCCCCCTTGCTTCAGTTTCCCCATCCGTGAAGCACAGCCAGTGCTAAGGGCAGCTGCCCCTCCCTCAGTCAGTGCTCTCATGGTTGGCAGTTTGTTCCTTGCAATGTGGAATGTTTTGTACTATCTCAGGTGTTGCAGCAGAACCAGAGGCCCTGTCTGCAGAGCAGGTTTCACTGAACTGCAGCCTCAAACCTTGGGAGGGACAAGCAAGGTTCAAAGGGCCCTCCAGCAGCAGAGCTCCCACATCTGCGTGGAGCTGCCCCCACAGCCCCAGCCAGCCACTCACTGTTGTTCTGCCTCTAAAATAGCCATGATGAAAATTAAAATATATATACAGGGAATGCATTTCTCTACTTCCCAGATTTTCATGGGGCCCAGTACTGGCTGAGCTTTGTTTCAGTCCCCAGCAGTTTCTCCTCTTTGCAGATGAGCTGGAAGGTGTCAGCTACAGAATTCATCACTACTTCCACAGACAGCATCAATGAAATCATCTGGCTTAATGTTCTTGCATATCTCCATTGCTGGTGCTAAATTATTGCCAGCAATATAGATAATATTGGCTAATATACTCTAATTCCCAGCCTTCTGTGCTATAATTTCTTACCACTTGCCTGCACATTATTCTGAAGGTGATTGAAATGGTATGGTGGGTGATAGCACATGGGTGCTACCTTCAGCTCTGTTTTGGCAGTCAGTAGTCCAGAAAAATGAAATCCTGTGAGATTATGGTGAAAAAAATCATGGTGAAAAAAAGTTACTCAAGAGTGATTTTATTTTGACCCCTATAACTCTCAGAGAACATAGCTGCTCCAGGTAATATTTGCTCGAGTTTGTCTGCTTTTATTAATATGCTTATGGAGTATGTAGGGAAGGTTTTCTGCATTGATGAAGGTGCCAAGACCTTTTGCAGTTGTATTTACAGGCTAGAGAACTATCCTGGCCAGGCACTGGAGCCAGGACACCTCACACTTCACCTCCAGGGTATTTAATCCATTCCAGTCTGGGTAACCACAGTCCAGGCTAGATTTGACAGGCTAAGCTGGAGTGGTTTTGCTCAGGGTTGCAATCAGTTGTCCTGGAGAACCAAGGCAAAGTCTGACCGTGATCCAGTATCCTAGACTAAGGTTTCCCAAGGAAATGAGTGATGGTTACAATGGCTTGGTCAGCAATGGTCACTGGTGGTACAGCAGGAGCCTTGGCTCTCGGGCTGCTTGGAGAGAAGGCAGTGCTGTCACAGAACATGTTCTTGTTGGGGAAGAGCTTGGAATTGTTTCCTTAGGCTGTGCTAAAATACAAAACACACAGACTGTGTGCTCTGTCTGTGCACAGGCCTGAGGCAGGGTCAGGAGGGCTCGGATGGGAATTCTGTTCAGTGGCTGCCCAGAACCAAAACTGGTACATGCCACACTCCTGGAGGTGGCAGTCATACAGGATGGGAGCTGTGCACAGCAGCTGTGGGAGCCCAGGAGCAGGAAAGAAGCATGGTTCAGGCTGATGCCCTTTTAGCTGCAATTTGCAATCTGCAGCCAGTCAAGGCAAAGCTTCCTGGTGCTTTCATCTTGTCTGTGGGCCTGCTTTAGGACAAGGGTAATGCTGATAAATGCTTGTTAGTATTTCCCTGAGTTTCCAGGGGGAAAGAAAAGTGAGGTCAGAATTACGTGGTGTTGAGCTTTGTCTGCTTTGACTTTGATGGAGAACTCCCCTTAGAAGGTGCTGGACTTTTAGCTCATGTAAAAGGTGCAAATGACACTGTTCTAAAGCAAACCAGCCACTCCAGTGTCATTCCACAACTTTCCTCAGGATTTCTGCAAACACTCCCTTTCCTGGGACCACAAAGCCCTTTCAGACTCCTCACACTCTGACTGGTTTCCCGTGCCTATTTACCTCATCCCAGGTGTCTGAGCTCCACACTGGGAGGTTTTCTGCCTCTGAAGGTCAAAATCCTCATTGTGACATCACAACTGATGTGCTTCCAAATGGGCTGAGCCCATGGAATTACTGGGAGGTTTCAAGATGAAAACGTAAGGAGAAGTGAATCAGCTCTTACAAAACAATTACTTCCTCCATCTCCCCAAACAATTCCAGCAGTGCAGCAAAAATAACACAGAGGAACCAAGCTGTTCCCAGAGTGAAAAAGGGACCAGGTTTGTAGCTTGGGGGGTCTGATGGAGCAGGAGGATGGATGCCCTCCTCCAGTCAGGCCCAGCCAGCTCATTGCTCACCCTCACTCCAGCTCCAGCTGCTCTGCAAACGTGCAGCCTTGATACTCTTGGGTTTTATTCTAATTATTGTGACAGTGATAGAAATTGTTCTTACCAATAACGTTTTCCACTTATTCAGCATCTTTGCCTTGAAAATCTAAAAAGAGCTTAACAGAAGGCAGTGGGAATCATCTCCAGTTTTTCCTCAGGGGAAGCTGAAGCAAACTGCTAAGGACCTCTGGTGTGGATTCATAGTTCTCTTGTTTTGGAGAGGCAGCACACTCAGATTTTTTAGGGTTTGGTGGCTTTTTTCTGGTTTTTCCCCCTCTTTACTGGAAAGCCATTCCAGGAGGATGCAAGAGGTGCCTCAGTCACTGGGAAGATATCTGAGATTTTGGGCTGGGTGTGTTTTGACCTTGAACTCTGGAAGAGAGAGCTCTCTGCTCAGTGACAGATTGCATGGTAAGGATGAGGAAGGGAACCTGTCACAGATCACATCTCTGCAGAATTGTCTCTCTGGACACGCTGTCATCCAGCAGAAACCTCACACAGGGAGGCAGGAGACAGGTCCTGGTTGCACTGGAGGGCTTGAGCTCGTGCCAAAGGAGCACCTGAGAAGGCTGAGAAGAGGAAACAGGAGCCTGGCACACAGAGGTGCTCTTGTACCCTTTGTGTTTCTGTGTTTCTGTACTTCCCTTCCCAGCTGAAATACCTTCCTTCTGGTTTTGTGTGGCCACATTCCCATGTTGGAGCATAGATGCTCATGGTCATGGCCCTGCAGGGAGCTCACCTGGCAGCCCAAGGCTTTGTCCCAAACACACCTCAGTTCCCAGGCCCTTGGAACACTGTATTTCTCCTAAAATGGGATGACATTTCTCCTTAAAGGAATGAAAAATCCCCTGTGTCTCCTAAAAGCATCCGCTCCGTGTCCCCCTGAGGAGGAGAACCGAGAGCTTGGGGTGATAGAAGGGGGTGTGGGAAGGAGCAGGTCCCTGAGACAGCAAACTGGGAAGATTTCCTATCTGTAAGGAGAGACCAGGGCAAAAATTAGGGTAGGAGAGGGAACAGCCAGCAGATGACCCAGTGGGGTTTGGTACAGAGGGTTTGGGACTGACAGCCTGGTGCAGCCCCTGGTTATCAGGGAGTTCGGGAGGCTTTGTTACAAGGGGAACACCTCATCTGTCAATCCTGAATCACAATTCTGCTGTGTTTCCCAACCCTTGGAAGAGCTGCCAGTTCCTTTCAGTCACTTAGAAAGTCACCAGAAGACCAACAGAGCTGAATGAAATGCAGTGATTTTATCATCAGAGGAATAAGAACTGAAACACTGAAAGGGTTCACAGAAACCCTTTCTCAGATTTGAGAAAAGGACAGTAATAGCCTTGGGCTCCGAGTTTAGCCCAGCTGAACTCCTGGTATTTCCGTCCCAGACAGGGATAGGGGCACTTCCCTACCTCTGGCTAAACGCAGTCAGTGGGATTGTGCAGTCAGGTGCCATCATCACACGTGCTGCACATATGTCTTAGAGGTAGGAGAGGCTGTGTGTAGTCCTTCAGATGCTATTTCTGTGGATTATACCCCTAACATCAAGCTCCTGACCCGCCACCCCATTTGCAAAACCCCAGAAAAGTAGTGCAGAAGTTCCTGTTCAAAAAATTACCTTATTAAGGGAATCCTCTGCAAAAATCCTCTGGAAAAGATCTGACAGTTGGTTGGACAGATCTTGGGCTACTCTTTCCTTTACACGTGTGTAATTTGCTGCTGTTTGGACCACAATAACTGGTGAGCATCACTGGAAGAGTCTGTGCTGAGACTGTGCTAAAGAGCACATGTGAAAACTCTGCTCAAGTTCGACCAGAAACAGCATAAACAGAGTTACATTTTTACAGAATCTGTAGTTTTAAAGCCAGGATTACTTTGGGCTGCCCTGCACCCAGAAACACCAATGACCTGTGCTCTGGAGTTGAGTTCAAGCTGCACTGGAATGCCCCAGTGGCACAAGCATGGAACAGACATTTCAGTGGTAAAGGAGATGGTTCTGCAGAAAAGAAGATGTGGGGCAAAGTTGTTTCCTCTGGGAGCAGTAGAAGCCTGACCCACACATCTTTGAGAGGTTCCCAGAGTGTAAAACAGATCAGTCTTGGAGCTTGGGGGATCTAACAGGAAGGAGGATGGGTGCCTTCCTCCAGTGAGCCCCAGCCAACTCGTTTCACAGCCTCCGCCCTCCCTGTGCCCTGCAAAAAGCTGTCCAAGGCCATAGGCAGGTTCAAGGAACACCGTGGGAACTCGGAGGGGCTGACACATATTCTGCCTGGTTCAGTGGTGTTTAAGCAGATAACCCAGAGGAAAAATAAGCATTAATAAAATTACAATCAGAAGACAAAATACTTTCTGCTTGGGTGCGAAAGTTATGCTACAGCATTTTGCTGCTTCTGCATCGCCGGTATTGTTCCAAATCTTGGGTTGCAAGTTGCTAATAATAATCATAATAATAACGCTGCATTTTGGGCTAAGCAGCACAGGAGGCGAGCTTTATCCGTGTGTTAGAAGGGAAATTAGGAGGTGGCTGAGTTGTGGGGACGCACGGGCGGCAGCAGCATCACTCCGTAGAGCTCCATCCGCCGCCGGGCGCTGCAGGGCTGGCGGGGCACTGACCTTGCAGTGCGGCTGTTCCCGCACAGCTGCACGGGGCTGTGCCCGCAGCCGGGGCTGCCGGTGGGGCCGGCCCATCGCACCATGCTCGGCAAATGTGCTGAGCCGCACAGAAGCCCGGCCAGCCCCCAGCCCTGCGCTGCCCGGCCCCAGCCCCAGCCCCAGCCCCGGCCCCGGCCCCCGGCAGCGCCCGCCGCCGCTCTCGCTGCGCATCCGCTGCAAAGGGAAACTGTGACAGCTCCACCTGGGTGCTTGGGTTTATTTATCCGCGGCCCGCGGAACAATGAAGTCAGAGGTAGGTGAATGATGCAGTGCAGAAGTTGCTGCAGCAGGAGCTTCGCTACGGCGATGATTTAATGTGTCGGGCTGGCGATGGGGAGAAATGTTAATAAATTCTGTTTTGTGCATGTATTGGGCTGGGGGAAGGCAAAAGCAGGCGTTCGGGGTGCAGCAGATGACATTTGCTAATTATACAGCTTTCTGTTGTGCCTGAAGTGGTCATGTACAAAGGTTTTACATCCTCGGTAATGACAGAAAGCCAGGCTTTTCAAGACAGAGCCACTCATTTAACTTGCTGGAATTAACGGAATGTCGTGTTTCATCCTTATAAATGCATATCAAGTTCTCCGCAGAAAAATAAGGGTGTTAATCATCGCAGCTGATGTGCTGTGTTATGTAGATTGTTCGCATTGATTCCAGGCTGGAGGTTCGGGTTTCTTATTTGCATTTAGTCAGTCAAGCCCATGCCCACCCTGAGTCCCTTCGGGGGAATTTCTGTTGATTTTGTTGCTGGATGTATTTATTCTTCTTTGTGTATCTGCCTTTAGATAAATCATCAGAACAATAAACAGTCCTACAGCAGAGGGAGCAGAATGTTTCGGTTCCATTTCGCTGCAATCTATGCAGTTGGGGAAGGAGGGGTTTATGCAAACCATGAGTGTGGTTCAGGTTGATAAAAATCGATCTCCTGGCTGTGCTGGCCATAGGAAGGTGTGGATTCATGGGACAGACATGCGAATGGAATCTCCACAGAGTTGCCCAAGCACAGTTCTGACACTGGCCTGTGTCCATAGGTGTCTTGTCCTTATGTAAGGGCTGGCTGGGGCAGCTCAGGGGGAAAGGACTGGGATTTAGGGGGCTTCGGTTATTTTCTTATAGCTCTTAAAATATGTAATGCATTTCTTGGGCTTAATGCATTTTTACAACAATTTTGCTAATTCCTTTCAGAGTCATTTGATTTAAGAGACATTAGATTAGCGACATTAGATTAACGACAGTAGATTAATAGGTTTTTGGTTTTTTTAATGAGGTGTTAATCGCTGCTGGGTTTGCCAAGTACCGGTTACATGGGACTGCTTTGGGTTTGGTCTGACCGTGTTCCCTGAAAGCTGCGGAATGGTCGGAACAAGGGAAGCAGGAATCAGAGCCCAGCACCGGGGCAGGAAGTTAAAAGATTCCCATTTAAAAACCCAAAGTCTCGAGGAGCTGCTTGTCAAAAAGTCATGGAATCACAGCTGATGCTTTCAGGCTTTACACAGCAGTTTGACTGGGAAATGGTGATCTTACGGAGCTTTTAATTTCCACATGCAGCTGGAAGTAAAGGGATGAAAAAACCCCTGAAGTCATAAGCTGAGTTAAAGTTAAAATTCCTAAGTCAGAGTGCTGTTTTATGGGAGTCTTCAGGAACAGAATGAGAAATTCCCTTACCTGTCACATTCTCACTGACATAAATGGCAGCAGAGCTCCTGTGCTGTGGAACAGCTTTGGGTATGAGGGTGCCCAGGAATTTGGAGTCCTGTGCACGGTGAGGGTTCACTGGGCGGCAGGTTTTGGGGGTGGAATAGGAGTGCCATCACAGTCTGGGGTGTCTTTAAGCAGACTGGGAGGTGTCAGGTGAGTTAAATGATGTTTGGGCTGAGGCACTGTCACTGAGGTTGAAGATCACAGAGACACTTGGCTGCCCTCAGGTCCAAACTTTCCCTTTCCCTTATGTTTTCCCAGGCTTTTCGTGGCCCAGAAATGTGGGCACTGCTCTTCTCAGCCAGGACAGGACGTTGGGAAGTGCTTGCCAGGATCTGTGCTGGACTCCTGAGTGATGGGTCACTCACCTCATCTGTGTGCAGTGTCCAGGGGTCCAGCCAGCAAGAGAAAACTCTGCTTTGTGTTTTTTTAAGTGCTTGAGGAAGAGGAAAATACTGTTTAATACCACTAAAAATGACCTTTTATTCCCCACTAAATTATCATTTGGCTTTAAACACAGTACCATTTGAAAGCAATAATCAAGGGTTTGGATTTTTTTAAACAAGTTAAAACAGGGAGCTTTGTCAACTAAATGGTACTAAGAAATACTGGTCTGCAGCTTAAGGAAAAATGGAGGTCTTGAATTTATAAATGCATATCATTAGACTTGCAGTATTTGTGCTTGTGGTTTTATACCTGATCAGGTATTAGAAGATCCAAGCATGCTTTTTGCTTTCCTCTAACCTGGACAGTAAAAACTGTGCATGTTGGGTATGAAAGTTTGGTATTCCATACACAAATTGAGGGGAAAATTGGGGGCCTTCAGGTCCTTCTTGCAGAAGTGATGAATTTCTGGAGGCTAGAGACACGAGGCAGGTCTCACTCCCAGTCAAGCCATGCCCTGAAGGAACTCCGGGGAAAAGGAACGGCCGCGGCGCTGAGAGGCAGCCCAGCCCAAACCTCCCTGCACAGACACTGCTGCCAGGCTGGGCAAGGGCACACAGGGCAATGCCAGCAGCTGGGCACTCCTGCATAGCTCTGCCCAGCCCGGCTGTGCTCGGTGGTGTGTGTGACACCGGAGCTGAGCAGTCCTGGGCAGGGATGAAGCTGCTCAGCATCCCTGGGACTCCTGTGCTGCTGCTGGAACCAAGGAGGCTCTGCTGGACAGCGCTGGGCGAGGCTGGGGCAGTGCAGCGAGGGGAAGGGTGTTTCTGGCACCCACTGATCTGCTGGGGGGGATTCCATGGGCGGGCACCGTTCTTTAAAGCTCTCATCTGTCAACAGCAGTGCTGTCACAACAGAAATGCTTCCTCTGCAAGGACAGCCAGGAGTTCAGTGACATGGAGGCAGCTGCAAGTTTAAACTGGTTAATTGCGCAGTGGTGCTGCTGGTCTCCCAGTGATTGGACATCACTCCCTCCCCAGTCTGCAGGGAACTGAAAACCTCCGGGAGGAAATTCACATTTTCCAGGAGAGAATTTTTATTCAGGAAGGAAAGAATCGCAGGCAAGTTGGATCTTGCTTTGAGACTTCTCCCAGGCAGAAGCCTCTGCATTTGTTAGAGGGGACTCCTTCAGAAGCAGGAACTTGAGATTTGGCAAAGCACAGAAGGTTGCCAGCTGCAGTGAAAAATTCACCTCCTGAAGGTGAGGAAAAAAGTCACCTCCTGAAGCATGAGAAGGGAGATGACAGGAAAAAAAAACAATTTTGAAAGAAAGAAAAATTGCTTTTCAGCAAGGCAAAACTGTATGTCTGTGCCTCTTGCAAGAAACAGCTTAGCTGGCTGCTCTCTCCAACAGCTGCATTTACCACAGTAAAAAATTCTGAACTTCAGTTAGTTTAATCCAGGCTCCTTATTCCTTTAGGTTTCTGAAAAAAAATTCACAGATCTTGTATACATGTGAGGACTGAGCAGCCTGGAGTTTAGGAAGAGTTTTGGGCACTTAGTTAGAAGTTTTCTAATGTGGGCAGTGGGAACATGTACCGAGGGGATGCTGTCTGGGTGAGTAGTACCTTTTCAGTGGGAATTGCTAATGTGGGAGCTGCCAGTCCCTGCTCAGTGTGGTGGCATTCAGAGGTCCAGGACTGAGATGTGGTTTGGAGGAGGGGGAGGAGAGTTCAACCTGCTGCCTGATATCATTTTGTCAGTTGTGATAACCGGTAGGTCTGGAATTGCAATAAGAACTCCTTCATATTTAATCAAGCCTGAGGTGTCTGGGCCATGACCTTAAGGAAAATTAATTCCATGGACTCTGGATCAGATCCTTGATGAATGACGCTGGGTTTGTAGGTTTTGTTTTGCTCTACAAAAATATAAATAAATGTATTCAATCAGAACTACGTAGCTTTTCCTCCTGAAATGATTTTTATAAACATTTGCTGATTGAAATGCACAGCACAGGCACCCAGAGCACAGATGCAAATGTCTTCATTTTCCAGATGGAAAGACTAAGGGAAAGGAAAGGAGAGAACGGTTTGTAGAGGAAAGTTGGTATTAGAGGCAGAGCTGGATTTTAGAAACCTTCATTTCAGTTCTCTGCTCTCCCAGCAACCTGGGAGCACTAGGCAGGACCAATTTCATAGACTTGATCAATGAGATAGATAAATACATTTTTACAGGTGTGAT
This sequence comes from Certhia americana, assembly GCA_018697195.1. Lineage (NCBI taxonomy): Eukaryota > Metazoa > Chordata > Aves > Passeriformes > Certhiidae > Certhia > Certhia americana. The sequence continues at coordinate 3,963,550 of CM031868.1, read as the reverse complement.
TTTGTGTGTGTGAGATCTGCAGAACACATGATCTACAGAACACATTTTCTGCCTGGAAAACATTCTTGGCTCTTTTGGGTACAACCAGCTCTCAAGGTGAGTTGCCCTCAGTGTCTTGCAGGCAGTGCTGAATTGACAGGATAACTGAAGTGGATGTGCTCACGTGTTCCACATGACAGCATTGACTGCATCCTGCTCCTTCTGGGTGTTGTTAGAATCCAGGCGGAGCACAGCTGCACTGCCCTGAATTCACCAGAATGATCACAACAGTCGAAGTAGCAGAAACAACCAATATCTGCAGACACACAGGGAAAGGACATGCAGAAAAAGGATTTTTCCCAGCCTCCCAGTTTTCTCAAACTTTAGTGCAGCACTGAAATCCACTGTGCAGAGGCAGAAAGACAGCTGTGGTGGGGTCACACTGAAGGACAAAACCCTAACTGCTTCAGAGGGATTGGTTGTGAAGTCTTCCTTGGGCTTGAGGCAGATACTTTCATACTGATGTTGTCCACTCCAACAGTATTTTCCTAAGCTTTCAGCCAAGATTTGGATCAGTTGAGACAGTCTTCAAGGCAGCAATCATCAGAGGAGAAAGCGTGGATCAAAGAGTGGCTGGAGAAAGTGGCCTGGTGTGCATTTATGATGTTACTCAGAGTGTGCAATGAAGGCTGTTGGTTCAGCTGTGTGCCCCTTCCATGGCGCTTCACCCAGAGAATATTCTTGGATTCAGTTCCAAAATGAGAGGGGGAAAATTGTATTTCCTTTTAGACACTGCTCTCTTTTTCCTTGTTTGATAGCTGCTGCCAAAAGCCTCAGATGTGTTTCTTTCCAGCAAAGGGCCATAGGAAAATATTTCCTGGTAACCAGACCTTAGTAGTTGGATACTATCTGTGGGACACATTAGTATAATCATGATGCTTTGTATCTCTTGATTAATGTCATAATTAACATGATGAATAGCCCAATGGAAAAATAAAACACCATTCTGTTATCAGTAACAGAAGTGATGAGGTGGGAAAAGGGAAGGGCAGAGCAACACCCTGGTTTAGGTGTCTGAGCATAAGGCATTTGTATCCCGGAGAGGAGCTTATCTGGGCCATTATGCTCCTAAATCAGTGGCACACATGAATTTCTAAAGCATTGCTGGGGGATCAGTGATGGTAACATTAACCTGCTGATCCAAGTGTGGAAGGCCGGCTGGGAAGGAAACGAGCCAAAGAAAATAATTGCGGGGTTAAATTTCACTCTGCTCTCCTTCCCTTCTTCTTTCCCTTCCTGTTTGTGTGTTGCTGTGAGCCCCGTTGTCATGGGACTCCTCTGTAGTGCCATTTGCTTGTCACTTCATCTCATTCTGGACTTTGCCTCTTCCCAGTGCTCCTGCTTGGCTGCTCTGTTCATCTCCTCTCTCCGTGGGTCAGGATCCATGGCTGTGTAGGATCAGCACCATCCAGAGCTTCAGTTCATCCTACACAGCCCCTGAGGGCCTAGGAATGTGCCTTGTGGGGTGGCTCAGCTTGCAAGGGAGGATAAGGAGGCTTTGAAGCGGGTGGTGCTGCAGGTCCCCAGCCTGGAGCCAGCAATTCCAGCAGGACCCGCTGCTGTGGGGCATGGAGCTCCCCGGGGTGGTTGTGCAGGACTGACCTGGCCATGTCCAACATCCTCAGCAGCCCCTGTGAGCACAGAACTCACATTCCAGACATGTCTGGAGTTGGCAGCAGGATGGACAGGGCACAGAAAGGCAGAGGACTTTGTTCCCTCACAAGTGCTGACTCAGGAGCTCTGCAGCTGGATGAGGGCTGGAATTCTGTATTCCTCCAGAAATCCCAGTTGAGCTCTGACCAGCAGCAGCCCCTGACTGGATGCTGCCTGCACCCCTCTGCCTCCAGCCTTCACAGATCCAGGAGCTTTGATTTTGCTCTTGTCCTCATTCCTATAGGGTACTGAACAAAAGCATAGTCCCAGCTTTCCGGTTCAGCCTTCACACTCACTGTTTTTGGGAAAAGATAAGGAAAACCACAGAGGAGATTTATGTGCAACTTCTGTTTGGCTCCAGAGCTCAACCATCAGTGGAAGCGAATGAGGGAGCTGTCAGCTGTAGGAGAATACAAAGTGTTAGTATGCAAAAGGAGCAGAACTTGAGCAATTCACATTGCTGAGCTTTCTGCATCCCGGTACAAGCTGTTTGTTACAGCAGTGTCAGGTCTGGGAAGGCTGAAATAAAGCAAAAGCCTGGGGTGCATGTTTGCATATCAATAGCAGAAGTGTTTGCTGGCTTGCTTTGAGGCAGAACAGAACAGAACTGCTGCTCGAGGTCGGGCAGCAGCAGCAGGGCTGAGACCCCCTGAGCCTGCAATTGGTGTTGTGTTTGCTGTGCAAGCTTTCTTCTTTGGCAAGCTCCATTTATTTGTCTGAACGCTCCAGCTTCCCTACAGAACTCTGGGTACGGTTACATCATCCTCTTGCATGTCCTTCTGCTCACAGCACCTCATCTGTATTGCTCTGCCCACTGAAAAAAGACTCCAGCACCCAGCAAAGCAGATCCCAGCTGCTTCAGACTGGATAAGCTGGCTCCTTTTGGAACTAAACAGGACTTCTTCAAAGGAATCCAACTTGTGCACCAAACCAGCAAATGAGGAGAATTGTGTTGTTTACATAGCCTTAGATTTTAATTGGGCTGTGAACAATCAGGTTTGTCCCTTTCTTCAGCCTCCCTTGGGGCACGGGTGCCAGTGTTCCTGAGCCTGTCACTATTAACTGCTCTGGAAGCTTGAAAAGGAAGCCTCTCATTGCTCAGGGTACAAACTGCAGCTCACAGTGCAAGTGTGACTGCAGAGATATGTAGAAAGTTGAGTTTTATTAATTTGTTCCAGTTTGAAAACTATTTGTCTGTAAATGGGAAGGCAGCATTCAAACCCAAGGTTAACACAATATCTATAGATAGATAGATAGATAGATAGATAGATAGATAGATAGATAGATA